>JAZKJV010000159.1:0-468191 GCA_037367405.1 Ottelia alismoides
TATTGATATTGAGGAATTACTCAGGGTTATGGGTGTAATTATCCCTTCATCATATATAGTACCTACATTGCACCTCTTATTATATATATATTATACCTTATACATTAAAAAGAAAATAAAAATCAGAAAAATATGAAAAAAAGATAAAAATCACAAAATTTAAAAAATATATAAAATTTAAAATCCCTAAAAATTTTATATAATTTAAAACAGATAAAAATTAGAAAAACTCTAAAAAACACATAAACATTTGTTGATTTTCTTTTCGATTGTCAATTTTTGTGGATTTCTCGTTGCTCCTTTGTGGTTCAACCCCTACACTTGCATACTATACATACTTATTTGTAGAGTATAATAAATTATAACGCACTGGTATTGATTGCATAATCATAGTTGTGGGTTAATTGTTGATGTGAGATTACGATACGATCCGAGTACTGCAAGAGCATTCGACACAACGATTATCGGACCTGACTTGTCGGGCACCGCAGACCCTCCAAGATCAGGTGTTAGGATCCCCAGTAAAAATCTCTCTCATCAAATGGCGATGTTGCCAGAGAATAACATCGTATATGATACTTGTGCATGTTTTATTTCCTTATCTTTTATTTATTTATTTTTATTCAAATAATTATGTATCTTTCTAATAATCTCTCTTTGTCGACTTTTCTACGAGGGTCCACTACATGAGGACGGTCTTCTAGGAGGCCGAGGAATCCAAGTACATCGAAGACTGCCCCTTCCTTAGGAAGCTGGCTGGAGAGAGAGCAGGAGAGAAGACCGAGGAGAAGGAGAAGACCAGCTTAGCAATTATTTATCCTTTATTCGTATTTCCATTTTGTATGAAAGAGATATTTTTGTAAAATTTTCTAATAACTAGACTCAATGGACATTTGAACTTCTCTGAGGTCCATTGCCTAAATGATTGTTCACTTTTGGACCTCGTCGACTTTTTTCATAGTTTTCCCGCCTTTCTTTATTTTGTCTTTCAAGTTTTGAGTTTTTCACTTTCTTTTACTTTGTTTTGTGTGATTGGATCCCCTAGATTAAAGTATTTTATTGGTTGAACAATGTAGACTTAGATCCACACACTTAAAAGTATCTTGTACCTAGAGATAGTTGGATATAGTCAAAATAATAAAATTGTGCTTCCCAAGTAGAAGTTCCTGCTAGGCTAGTTTTTACTTACACACACATAGGATATAGTTATTTTATGCGTGGATGATCTTGCATGTAGGCTGCAGGAGTCAGGTACACAACCCTCTCTCCAACATCCACATTTGTTGATTGTCGTGCATCGACTTTTCCGAACTCCTTCCTCTGTTTTCTTTGACTTAGTCAACAAAATGAATCAAAAATTCGTTATACATTTTCTATTCTCTAAAAATACCAAAAAAGTGATAACTAATAAAATTAGGACGGTTAATTCTACCAGACCCTAAAATTAAACATAAAGGATAAATTCATTATTTTGGGAGAGTAACACCCAACCCTATAAAATTGGTCACATGTACACTCCAGACAGAGTGAGGCAAGTGCACATATAAGGACTAGAGCCCCCAACCCTAGACTTGTACCTTAAGCGCTTGGGGTTGGCTCTTGGGCCCTATTATTGCTGAAAGCACTTGCGTCCGACTAATAGATGAAGTGGTCCCGGTGTTATAGTAGGTATGCTACGCCGACTAGAACACGACCGCTCTAGGTGACTGCACCTGTGAGTTTGTAAGTAATTGTCTTCTCACCTAACTCTAAAACTGAAAAGATAAAATACTGAACTTTTACGCTCTATGTTGAGTTGCTGAATTGAGTGATTTTTGTTTGTTTTGTTTGTGTTTGTTTTGTGTGCATACTCGATCTTCTCCATACATTTACGCCTTTTTCTTACATATCTTGACTTGACCATCATGATCTCTCGATCCCTGTCTTTTGTTTCGGAGATGGCAGACTGGAGTTACTTTTATCCGGACTTCGCGGATCCTTCTTCTTCTCCAGTCAGAGCATCTCCATTTTATCAGGAGGACTTTGCTCCTGATTTTTCTTTTGGTACATATCTGCCACATCTACAACTTCAGGGATCAGATTTCGATTACTTAACACCCCCACCATGCCATTGCCCACTATTTCACACCACCCGATACTGAGCTGTTGGAGTCACCTCTCATGAGCATCACTTTTGAGTACGTGACCCGAGTAGTGAAGCAATTACAACAGAGGATTGATAACCTATCTAACACTATGATTCACATTGTCGCTTCACCTTCTGATGTCATGGATTCATAAGAGGAGACCCATGAGAGTTTGCAATCACCAAAAATAATAAAAAATGAGAAAAGTAAAAAAATACAACATAATAATGGGAGATACCTAGTCAGGTTGGTTTGTAAGGAGAGGATATCCATGCCACATCCTTTGCCCACACATGCATTCACCACAGTTCCCATCTCTTTCACCCCCAAGGATGACACTATACAGTCTGCTCTTAGTCATCCTTGTATAGATGATGACTCTGATCTCTTCCCTAGTATGGAAGATATATAAAACTTAAACAATGTTGACCAACCATGAAGTGGTGGCGACTATTCAGGATGTTATGGATGCCCCACTTCGAAAATCCATGAACCTATGCTTGTGCCCACACCCAAGAAAAGAAAGAGATGACGTAGAGCCAAGCGACACATTCTTACCATGACCACTATCCATGCCATCACCCATCATCTGTCCTTTAGGAAGGAGACGCTAGTACACCCTTCATGAGATGTGACATTTCTGACCACCATTGTGATCACACTCTCCATGACGGTGGTGCATTAATTAATATAATACCCTTCTCCCTTATCGAGACACTTGGTATCGAGCCCTCTCAAGAAAATCATGATGATTTGTTAATTCGTTGATGGATCAATAAAGAGGCCGAAGAGTATCCTTGAGAACATTGTCATTCAGATCCAGGGCACGAGATACATGGTTGATCTTATTGTATTGACCATGGAGACCTCCGCCTCTTTGGAACACACTCCAATCATCTTGGGACGACCTTTTATTGCCATTGCAAGAGTTGTTATTGATTATGTATCTAGAGAGATACGCTTTCATTCTGACAATGAGAGCATTCTAATTTAGCCGATCACTGCACCCACTGCCATTCAGAGACCCACATATGATGAGAGTGTACATGTGTCGACCGACTCCAAGGATTATGACCTAGCCACTGAGATTAGAGATATATGCTTTATCATGGATGATACTAAGACCCGAGAATTCCTCTTGAGGGAGGAAGACTAGGAAAGCATAGACTTTGGAGTTCCCTCTTCCTATGAGTGGCGACATGTTAATGAGATCGACAACATTTACACCATAGACACCTTATCACGGAGGGCGGGTTTAGGAGAGATTTCCCAGGTCGGATCTAACCTTACTACTTCTACTGATGAGTTTATGCATGTTTTTTCTGAAACTGCTGATGATCTTCACCATGTCGATCTTGATTGGGCTATGTCAGCTGATGACCTCGACATCGACATCGACTTGGACCTTGTTAGATCCATTCCTCAGTGGTAGCGCAAGAATGTACGATTCCTACTTCTTAATCATTATACAACAACCATCTTGTATATTTGCTTTTATTTCTCTCCTTTCATCTACCGTTTCTCTCATCCACCTCGATTCATGTGTTTGTCTTGCTTAGGATGTACTTTATCCTAAGTATAAGGGAGGTGGACGTGTCGAGTGTTCATTCTTCGCTTTGTTTCTTTACACCTGTCGGTGATTATACTTAGGGATCTCTTACCCTAAGTATAGGGGAGGTATGTGTTCATTCCCGCATCATATTTTTTTTCTTTTTATCGATTTATTGGTCCCCTCGCTTGTATCCTCTGTTGTTTATATTCATGTCCATACTTCAGGATTTCTTACCCTAAGTATAAGGGGAGACATGCCAAGCCGATGATCTATTTATTCCCACCTCGACCCTCCATACATGTTGCATACAATATGCTATACAGATTAATTGATCCTAAGTATGGGGGGGGGGCAATCGACTTCTCATTCTTTTATTATTTAGTCATTGTAGTATAGGCTCTTCTATACTCAGTACGAGTTATGTCTTTCTCTTTTCTTTTTGTTCTATTGATGAATCTCCATTTCATCACCTTTATTCTATCATTTTGGCCTTAAAACCCCTAGTTAATGCATGTAAATAACATCAATTTGTACAAAATAGCATTAATTATTTATTGCATTTATTGTGTAAATAATATGGTTTTAATGCCAAAATTATAGAATAAAGAGAAGAAAAGAAAAAGGAATAAAATATCGAAGATATTTTATTTCCCTAAACCCTGAGATCAAGTCAAGAATTGAGTTGATCGACAAGGAATAAAGTAGGAGGAGATAAGTGCCGGAAATACAATAAAAACACAATTATTTTATTCATTATTTATTCATTTTTGACACCTATTTTATTCTTCATTATTTTGTCATCAAATAAAGAAACTTTCATCAAATAAAGAAGCGTTGTACATGAAAGTTATAAATAATAGTGTAAAGAAAAATACAAAATTAAGTTTGTACAAAACTAATACACAATGTACATTTTATACACAAAATAAAAAAACCAAAAACCTAACTTCAAAAACTCATATCTTTCAAATAAAAACTTAAAACATATAAAAAACACCTCGAATTGTATATAACTTTTCAGAAGCTATTTAATGTGGTGGTTTCATATTTTTTAGAATTACGATGTGAAAGTTAGATTTTTGAACCCTATTGTACATTGTACCTTATTAAAATAATCAATTCATCCATACTTCATTATTTTTACAAATTCATATTTTTATAATTTTGTCAATATTATTTATAACTCATGTACATATTAAAACCTAAATAAAACCCAATAAAATACATTAAAATAAAATAATATATATGAATCATAGATGAAATACCTATAAGTATACCTGCAGATTATACATATATTTATTTAAGTATATAAAGTACATCATAAAAATATAATAAAAATATATTTATGTACATAAAAATAAGTTATAAATATATAAAATCAGAAAATAAAATAAAATAATAAAATATACAAAATAAAAATAAAATAATTAAAATATAGGTAAATATACCTATAATTATACCCTTAAAAACAAACTACTAATAAATAATATCAAAAAATCAAATTAAAATCATAATAAAAGATTAGATAAAATAATAAATATTTTTTATTTTATACTCAAAAATAAGTAAAATCAATTACTATTTTTAAATAATTAATTTCTAATAAAACTCGTTGTTTTGTCTGTATTTGGGCTGAGCTGGACCAATCAGGTCCTCCCATTTGTTGACTGATGAATACCCATTCATCACTCTTTATTCTTCTATTTTAGCTACAAAAACCTTTGCAAATACATGTAGATATGTGTAAATACAAATAAATACCAAAAGCATGCATTGTGTAAAAACCTATAATTAGCATGTTTTTGTGCACAAAATAAAAGAATAAAGAGCAAAAAGAAAAAGAGGGAAATATTTAGAATAAATATTGAGCAACCTAACCCAAGGGAGGGCTCAGCATGGGCCTGACCGCATAAAAGCCAAAGTAGAGGGAGATAGGAGCTCATTTGTATATATTAGTAAATAAATAAAACTCTATATTTTCCTCACCCAAAAAGATGTTTGTACATATTGTGTGTATATTTAGAGACTATTAAAAACAAAATAAAAAGATAAAAAGCAAAAAGATCAAAAACATCCTTCCTTCACCATGTGCATAAACCACACTCTTGTATTTATTTAACCTTGTAAATAAATTCATTTATTTTCTAAACTTTTTGTAATTATTCTATGTTACATATTGTAAATATATAAAATAACAAGAAACAAAACAAAAATCAAATAAAAATTACAAAATGAAAAATACAAAAATACATTGTATAAATACCATGTATATAAATGTACTCATTTATTTATTTCACCCTTGTATATAAGTGATAAAAATAAAATAAAAATATTCTTTTATTCCTTATTTTATCTTGTAAATAAATAAAATACAAAATGAGCATAAAAATACATAAAAATAACAAATGAAAAATCAAAAAATAAAAATTCATATAGTGTATATATACCTATATATAGAGCTACCCTATTTTTATTTCCAAAAATTAATTAAAAAATCACCAAAAAATAGAAAAAAAATAAAAGAAAAATATTTCATGTTTTGAGTTTTCCTTAATTCGGCCTATTTCTGCCTCAAAATAAATAAACAAAATCCACCACACGTGGCAGCGTCTGACTGGTCCACGGGGGAATGTTGACCCCGGTCAACTCCCCCGCGACCTTCTTCCAATCTGACCCTACCATCACCTTCGCCGATTTTCCCACGCGCATCCAGGCTGTACCCCACGCATATCTCGAGCCCGGATTCTTCGCCATTCATCCCTCTCCCTCGCCGGATCCTTCGCCATCAAATCCACGCTTTCCTTTGCTGTCGCTCCTCAACCCTAATCGCCCCTGTCACTCTATATAACCATCATCTCCGCCGCCTCCGCGCCGCATCTTTGGCCCATCTCCTTCTTCCCCGTGACCTCCATCGGCACCGCAAGAGTGACAGCAAGCTTTGCCCTTGTTGCAGTGAGGCGAGGAGGCGATACCATCGATCCGGCGTAACTTCGCCATCCTTGCTCCGCCGCCGGTGTTGAGCATCGAGCTTCAGGCCTTGACGCCCTTCGAAGCTACGACCAGGAGCAAGACCAGCTCCAGCACAGTCTACTTCAGCCACCAGGTATCCGATTCTACCTCCCATTTAGCGTAATTTCTGATTTCACCCAATTCTTATCTCCGCCGCATTTCTTCGATTCCGGCCACTCCGATCACCCATCTTCCAATCTGACCCTACCATCACCTTCGCCGTACCCTCACGCACCTTCTACGCACTTTCACTCAACCCAGATCGCACAGGATCTGGGAACCGAGCTCCTTCGCCGACCACCCTCGCCGGAGCTCGCCATTACGACGCACAGACCACCTTCACGCCGCCTAACCGGGTCGAGGCACTTTGCCCTCGACCCGCGAGTCTTCTGGTTTGCTTTTCAGGTCGAAACGAGGGCGTCTGAGGCCCTTCGCCATCCAGCCAGGAGACCCAGCTCCGCCGGCCTTGCTCGAGCTCCTCGGAGCTTGGTTTGACCGTCGGAGACCACCGGCAGACGCGGGAGCCTCCCGCGATTCTTCTCCGACCTTCAGGAGGCTCACCGGAGGGTTCTAGCGCACGCACGAGCTCGGCGAGTCTCGCCGGGGACCTGTTCTTCGAGGACCCTCCATCGCCGTTCGATCGTCCTCACCGCTCCAGATCAGATCTTGACCGTCCGATCGAGGAGCTGCTTCCACCGTCCGATCAGAGGAGATGCCATCTGGAGCGCCCACCAGCCGCAGCCGTTCGATCTACACGTGGCGCGCATCCAACGCTTCATTAATAAAGGGGTAAATATCGTAGGCCCCCCTCGTAGTTTGTTGTTTTCGTTTAAGTCCTGTAATTTTTAATTCAGTTGTTTATTTTCTGGGATATTTGCATAGAGACCCTCGCGCTTAATTTTATTTGCATTTATACCCCTGCCAGTAGAGACCCACGTGCTTTGGCACGTGCTTTGTTGGGTTATTTGCATCAGAAGCCCTGTAGTTCTGGATGTTATTCATTGAATGAAAAGTTTTGTTTATTTGCATATATGCCCCTGTGAGCATTGTTTTTGCACATGTGCGAATTATTTTGGGTAAATTGCATATAAGCCCCTGGACTTTTGATACTTGTTATCAATAAGCCCTCGGAACTTATTTTTATTACATTTAGGTCCTTGAGTGCCCCAGGCACGTGCTTGGCACGTGACTTCTTGGGTATTTTGCACCAGGACCCCAGAACTTTTGGGTATTTGCACTTAGGTCCCTGTGCACAGTGCCCCACCTTTATTTTTGAATAAAATATCAAACGACCTCCAAATCCAATGAAATTTTGACACATGGCTCCTGCCATGGTGTAGGAATTTCTTGATTTTTGGGGACATTTTTGATTCCATTTATTATTTTTAAAAATTCAAAAACCCCTATTTTTGCTACTGTTTGACTTTAAAAATACCAAAAAAATCTAAAAACTCCACTAAAAATTCTAAAAAAATTAGGTACTGTTTATTGCTTGTTGTTTGATTTTCTAGCCAATTTTGGCTATTGTTCATCACTTAAAAACCCTAAAAATTGAAAAACTCCTAAAAACTCATAAAAATTGTAATAAATAAATTAAAAATCCAAAAACAATAATTAGGGTGCCTAAATTTTCCTTATTCTTCATAGTTTATAGGAAAATTACCTTTAGGGCTTTTTGAGATCCAAAATTATTTTATTTTTGGATCTTAAGCCTTGCTGGACAGTACCCTCTATTCTTTGCATTGTTTGATTTTTAATAGATAATTTACACATTAGAAAAATTCCAAAAATTCACCAAAAACAGTAAAAAACTTAAAAAACCTAAAAACCATTTTTGTGGAATTTTTGCATCATTTTTTGTGTGTTGTATAAATTGTTGAAGTTCCCTTGTATTTGCCTTCTTACATTTTCTCATCTTTTAAAAAAAATCTAAAAAAAATACAAAAACAAATAAAAACCATAAAAAAGACTTCCTTGGATTCCTGACTACATCGTAGGCCGCAAGGCCAATCTGTGCTCCTTGAGTTCGACCCTGGGAGCTATACCAGGTTAATCCTATAGCAGGACCACTTCTATTTTGTGTTTTGATTGATTTATCTGCATTTGTGGTTCATTTTCTTGATTGACACGTGCTGAGTGACTGAGGTCGCAACGACCATTTTCTTTACCTCTACCTCGATCTCATTTTCGTGTAATCAGAATGGCGCCGTTGCCGGGGAGCACGGCTTTGTAGTCAGTTTTTCATTCTTTTATTTTTGTCTCTCTACATTATAATTGTTTTCTGACACTCTCTCTTTCTAATTTTTGTGCGAGGTACTACGTGGAGATCTTGGAGTACACTTTTTGAGGACCCGCACGGGAAGAAGAGCAGGAAGAGAGAGAGAGAGAGAGAAGAAATTTCCTATTCAGAGAGAGAACATTATTCTTGTTGTAATAATTTAGGACTTGGACCTTGGACATTTGTGGACATTTGTAACTTAGCGGGTCTGTTTCGCCGAGCACCGGTGTGCTCGGGGGACCCATTCGGATTTTCGCGGCTTTTATCATGGTTTTTATAGCTAGCTGCCTTTTCCGGTGTTTCTCGCGGTTTTAGCCCCTAGATATAGGAATTTTGATTGATTGTGACGTAGATTTTTAAGGTCCAACACCTAATAGAATATCTGTTCCTATAGAACGTAATTGGACCTTAATAAAATTCACTGAAAAAGTTAGTTTAATTGGATTTGAGACCACGTGCCGTGAGGAGTCACATACAGCGCTGGCAGGACCCGTTGTGGCGGGCACCGAGTGACTCCCAAGATCGGACTCCGGACTCGATTCGGTTAGCTAACTATTGTTCTTCACGACCAATAGAAATTGCTTGTCTAAGGCCGGTTTTTCCCGCTGCACCATTTAGGTAGTTTTATCCTGTCTTTAAATTCTGCGCGGATCACTTGCATGTAGAGTGCTGGAGACAAGGTACGCATTTCTTTCTCTGCATGCATCATTGATTTCTTCGCGCATCGGCTTTTTCATCTTCTCCCTCTGTTTTTGGCTTAATCATCAGGAGAATCGGAAAAACCGTTAGGCCGCTTGTATTTATTTTGAAAAAAATTAAAAAGAAAAACAATAAAAATTGGGACTGGATAACATTATTGACCCTAAAAGACACTCACATTGAAAATTTGTCTTGGGGAGAGCAACCCCCTCATTGTTTGGTTTGATTGTGCGAGAGAGTGACCCGAACACTAGGTAAAGCCCTCCGGTGCTCATCTCGACTGATTACCGACTCTTCTGTGCGGGACAGTCGGTTGAGAGAGTATCGGGTATCCCAGCAGGTCACGTAATCGCTCTGATATCTTGTGTGTTCACCTAATAAAATTGACAAGATAGATTGACCGATCTTTCACGGTCTTCAGATTGTGTTGTGTTGGTGAACCGGGGGTTTGCTTTGCAATCATATTTTCTCCAGATCCCATCCGCCCAACTCGCCAAGATCAAGATGATGGGTAGACGATCTCTTAGGCAGCCTCTGGCTGCACCGCTTTCAGGCGCGTCTACTCCATCGTCTAGGTTGGCCCGTGAGAGTCGAGACCAGCTCTCCGGGCCCGAGTTCGATTCCACCCTGTTCCCCCTCGATCCCCTTTCTTCTGTTACTGAGAGACATGAGCCCGAGGAAAGACGAATTAATTTGACAGAACCTGAGTTAGGCTCATCTGATTTTGCAGACATCCCTATGGCTGGAGCCGGTAGTTCAGACGATCGCCAGCCCGAACATTTTGTCTTAGACCAAGGGGCGATCAACTCCACCCTGATCGCATCATTAGAGACGGTTCAGCAACAGTTACGCGATCAGGGGGCATTCATGATAGAGATGAGGAGGGAGTTGGAGAGACTCCGAAGAGAGCGAGACGAGCCGAGCGAGCCGGAGGACATCCCTGACGCTGATGCAGAGGCAGCAGCCGCAGCAGCAGCTGCCGCAGCAGAGGCAGCCGCCGCCGCAGCGAGACCGATGCGGGAACTTCACAACCCCGGATCTACACTGATGCACCAATGGGTGGTGATTCCTGCTATCGTGGGGGATTTCAAGTTCCCTCCGAACACCCTGCAGATGCTTCCTCATTTTCATGGACTCGCCACTGAGGAACCCCACCTCCATCTCCAGGAGTTTCTGATGATCTGTAGCACTGTCCACGACCGTCGTGTGGACCAAGATACGATTCGAATGATGGCCTTCCCTTTTTCACTGGCAGATAGAGCAGCCGCCTGGCTGAAACATCTAGGGAAGTTTGTATACACCTGGGAGCAACTCCGCACCGAGTACTTGAACAAGTACTATCCACTCGGGCGGACGAATGCAGCGAGGTCCCTGATCAACAACTTCTCCATGCTCCCTAACGAGCAATTTCACGAGGCATGGGAGAGGTTCAGAGAGCTTCTGGATAGATGCCCTCACCACGACATTTCGAAGCCGAACCTAGTTCAGAGCTTCTTTAGTGGGCTGACACCAGAGCTTCAGGGATTGGTGAATGCTTCTTGCGGCGGGTCCTACTTTGCCAAGGACCACAACCAAGTCTGGGCCATCTTTGAGGAGATGTCCGAAAATTACATGGTGATGTCCCAGACTCGGTTGTACACACAGAGAGTTCAGCCGCCAGGACCCGTGCAGTACCAGCGGATAGCACGGGTTGATGCAGGTCCTTCCAGTTCGTCCACAGTTGCAGCCGCACAGGCAGAGTCGGCCGCTGCGGACATGGGGATAATCAGCGAGAAGTTGGACCGCATGGAAATCATAGAGAAGAAGCAGTGCCAGGGCATAACTCAGATGGAGGAAATGGCACAAACTCTGAGCGACATGAAGACCCAGCTCTTGTGTCTTCAGGAGGCACAGACGGCTCCTCAGCCCCGTCTTCTGTCGCGAGGCGATTCCGGTGGCAGCCGCAGCTCGTCCCAGCGCTCCAGCTCCTTGCAGCAGCCTAGACAAGTTCACCTTGTACAGGCGGAGCCGTACCAGCAGCAGCAGCCCTCTTACCAGTCACCACCATCTCCAGACTTACAGATGGTGGTATATCAGCCGGATCAGCCTCTGGATGTACTCCCACCAGCCCCTTACGATGCGGAACCGTTGATGGATGTCAACGGGATTTGGTATGACCGCCCTCAACCTGGAATCCGACGAGACCATCCCGGATTCAGGTGGGGGAATGGGGGCAACCAGTCCCAACAGCAGCCAGCCGGTCAGGGAGGGCAGTACTCCCAGCAGAGAGATCACCTGCAGCCCCCAGCATACCAGCCACACCAGCCATCATCCTTCGTATCTCGTCCCTATCAGCAGCAGGGACAGAGTTGGAGACGTGAGCAGCAGGCTCACCAACAGCAGCATCATTCCTCTTACCCCTCTCAGCCACAGCAGCACCAGGTCCAGCAGCCTCATTACCAGAGAGGCAACCCGTCGGGCTCCCATGAGAGCCCCGCCATGGATGATCTAGCCCGCCTCTTCACAGAGCAGCAGGCTACATTTAGACGGGAGATGGACGAGTTCCGCCAGGAGATGCGGGACCTGATGAGAGGGAAGGCCGCCATCCCTGCACAGATCGAGCCTAATCCGAATAACTTGAAGAGGAAATCTGAGCAGGTAGTTCACACTGAGCCTACCACTTCTAGTGACTCATTTGATGTTATCTCGTCGGATTTATTTGATGCTGATTTTGTCACACTTAGGAGCGGTAGAAGACCAGCAGGAGGCGCCTCATCTGAGCGACAACACGAGGATCCATCTAGAGCGCCAGATGAGGAAGAGGAGAGCGGTACTGAAGCCGCACATCATGATGAGGGTGGTACTGATGCCACCCGAGATGCTGATTCCACAGGCGGTACTGAGGCCGCCATTTCACCACATCGAGGAGGTGGTACTGACGCCACCAGCAGAGCCGAGCCAGCCAGCGGTACTGAGGCCGCAAGACGTCTAGTTGTAGAGCCAACTAGAGGTGGTACTGAAGCCACCAACATTTATTCTGGTAGAAATGTTGTCTTTTCTCGCATGAATGTATCTCGGAACTCTGATTTGAATAAAGGAAAAGGTTTAGTTTATTCTGATCCCACTGTGGTGAATGATGTTTGTGAGGATCCGGTCATCGAACCGTCTAGACCTATTCCTAGTCCTTCATCTGAGAAGGACCCTGTGATCCCCTTTCCTAGAGCCCTTGAGTTGGGGAAGGGGAAGAAAAAAGAAAAAGACCCAAAAAAGAGAGAGCAGGAGGAGTTCAGCCAGAGCATGATAGACCGGTTTCACATCCAGCTGACCCTCAATGAGGCTTTGCAGCACATCCCTCTTCTTCAGCGATCCCTAAGAGATAGGACCACAGTCAGGAGGACGAAGAGGAACAAGACCGCAGAGATCCATGTGCTGACAAAAGCCACGTGTTACGCGATCCAGAACCATCTGCCGACTAAGAGGCCAGATTTAGGGGCCCCGTATGTCAGATGTCAGATTAGTGAGCAGAGGTTCAACCGTACTCTCTTAGATAGCGGATCGTCGATCAACCTTCTTCCGGCAGCCCTTCTCGACCACTTAGAGTTGGGCACTCTTAGACAGAGCAGGACATACCTTCAGTTTGCTGATCGGTCTGTCAAGAGGCCAAAGGGGTTGTTGCGAGACGTTGTCGTCACGATTCAGGGTTTGCAATTCCCCGTGGACTTTGTCGTACTGGACATGGAGACCCCTGACTCGTTGACCGATTCCCCCATCATCCTTGGTCGTCCGTTCTTGGCCACAGCCAAAGCGATGACTGATCATGATAGCGGGAAGGTGTACTTTCGCGTTCAGGGCGAGAGTATACAAATAGAGACGGTTAAGGACCACAAAGCCAGATCCAGATCCCGCTCACATGGCAGTACAGATTCAGAGCAGCTGACAGACGCAGAGCCAGACATCCACCAGGACTGTGATTTTGTGATCACAGATGATGAGGCAGCTTGGGCAGACCTTGAGTCACAGACTACCCTCTCATTCTCAGATACCGCTGATGCAGAGATGATAGCAGAGGATAGTCTGGAGAGCACAGCCCTGGACCAGGATACTATTGAGTCAGCAGAGTCGGACCTTGATCGCGACACGATTTCCAGTGATGGTGGTACTGATGCCACCTTGTCATCCGGTGGTACTGATGCCACCGAGTCTGATATAGATCCCTCGGATTCAGAATCTGATTGGGCAGATTGTGATGATCAGATGCCAGATCTGGATCCACCTGAGCCCATAGATGAGGAGGAGGTAGAGGCAGAGCAGACCAGAGACAATGTAGAGGACCCGCCTTCTCCAGATCCAGTCTGTGAGAGTTCTTTATCATTTCCCCAGGCAAATTTGGCAGAATTGTCCGCATACACACATCTTCTTCAGAAGCCAGATTTGCCAGCACCCAGCTGTCCAGAGCTGAAGCCGCTCCCTACTTCGTTGAAGTATAGATTCCTTGCGGGAGAGTCTGAGATGTACCCAGTCATCATCTCTGCAGATCTGACTGGAGAGCAAGAATCCCGTCTGATGGAGGTTCTTGAAAAGAACCGCAAGGCAATTGGATGGAGCGTAGCAGATCTCCATGGGATTAGTCCCTCGTTGTGCTCCCACCATATCTATCTTGAGGAAGGGGCGAAGCCGTCGCGTGAGTTCCAGCGGCGACTAAACCCCAACCTAAGAGAGGTTGTTATGAAGGAAATATCAAAATGGTGGAGTGCAGATTTCATTTATCCCATTTCCGACTCCAAGTGGGTTAGCCCCTTGCATGTGGTACCCAAGAAGACGGGCATCACGACTGTGATCAGTGAGTCGGGAGAGGAGATTGCTACACGAGTACCCACCTCTTGGCGGGTCTGTGTTGACTACAGGAGACTCAACCAGGCCACCAAGAAGGACCATTTCCCCCTGCCTTTTATTGACCAGATCATAGAGAGACTGGCAGGGAAGAGCCATTATTGCTTCCTCGATGGATACTCGGGCTACAACCAGGTGGCCATCGCTCCTGAGGATCAGGAGAAGACCACCTTTACCTGTCCCTTCGGTACTTACGCCTTTCGACGCATGCCATTCGGGCTATGTAACGCCCCTGCGACTTTTCAGAGATGCATGCTGTCGATATTTTCGGACATGGTAGGGGAGTGTTTGGAGGTCTTCATGGACGACTTCTCGGTTTACGGCGACGGATTCGATTCCTGTCTTGACTGCCTAGACCGAGTGCTCCAGCGATGTATTGCTACCCGCTTGGTGCTGTCTTGGGAGAAGAGTCACTTCATGGTGACTCAAGGGACGGTGCTTGGCCACATCATCTCCAACAGAGGCATGGAGGTTGATCCGGCCAAGGTCGATGTCATTAGGAAACTCACACCGCCGTCCAATCTGAAGCAGTTACGGTCGTTTCTGGGGCACGTTGGTTTTTATAGGAGATTCATTCATGATTTCAGTAAGATTGCCCGACCGTTGACTGACCTCTTGACGAAAGACACCGAGTTCCTTGTCGATGACAAGTGTCTTTCGTCCTTTGAGACTCTCCAGCAGTGTGTAATTGAGGCTCCTGTCCTTCAGCCACCCGATTGGTCTCTTCCATTCGAGATCATGACGGACGCCTCTGATTTTGCCGTAGGGGCAGTGCTAGGACAGAGGAGGGATGGAGTACCATTTGCGATACACTATGCTAGCCGCACATTGGATTCCGCCCAGCGGAATTATACAGTCACAGAGAAGGAGATGCTAGCAGTAGTGTTTGCCCTAGATAAATTCAGATCATATATCATTGGATCCCGAGTGACCTTGTACACAGACCACACCGCCATCAGGTACCTCATGTCAAAGAAGGATGCCAAGGCCAGACTTACTAGATGGATCCTTCTGCTCCAGGAGTTCGACATTGAGATCAAGGATAAGCCTGGAGTCAAGAATGTGGTGGCGGACCATTTATCCCGATTAGAGCAGCCTGAGGATTCTGAGCAGATTGATCCCATTTGTGATACCTTCCCAGATGAGGCGATCCTTGCTATCGCCTCACTCCCGTGGTACGCTGATATTGTGAACTTTCTCGTTGCTGGAAAAGTTCCACAAGACTGGCCCAAGCAGAGGATTGAGACCTTCCTTGCGAAGGCCAAGTCCTACCACTGGGAGGATCCCATCCTTTACCACGAAGGAGGGGATAGCATCTGGCGTCGGTGTATTCCTCAGGAGGAGCATCATAGTGTCCTCACTTACTGCCACAAGCTTGAGGCAGGAGGACATCATTCTGGGAGGAGAACGGCACAGAAAGTGCTCCAATCCGGCTTGTGGTGGCCTACACTCTTCAAGGATTCTGATGAGTTCGTGAAGAGGTGCACTGACTGTCAGAGGATGGGCACTTGTGGACAGCGTGATATGATGCCGATGCAGCCCATTCACTTCTGTGAGGTTTTTGACGCATGGGGCATTGATTTCATGGGTCCATTCCCTAAGAGTCAGGGATTTGAGTACATTCTGTTGGCCGTAGATTATGTTAGTCGTTGGGTTGAGGCTATCCCCGCCCGAGCCGCAGATGCGAAGACAGTTTGCAGATTTTTGAAGAAGCACATCATCATGCGGTTCGGGGTTCCACGAGTTCTGATTTCTGATGGGGGATCTCATTTCATCAACGACCAGGTGAAGGCACTTGCTACCGAGTTCGGCATAGACCATCGTGTTGCCACACCATATCATCCACAGACGAATGGTCTAGCCGAAGTGTCGAATAGGGAGATCAAGAATATTTTGCAGAAAGTTGTCCGCCCTGACCGAAAGAATTGGTCACAGCTTTTGGACTCGGTCTTGTGGGCATATAGGACATCTTTCAAGACTCCATTGGGTACATCTCCCTTTCGCCTCGTGTATGGCAAGCCTTGTCACCTACCAGTTGAGCTGAGGCACAAGTCACTCTGGGCAGTCACAGATATTCTTATGGATCCAGATGGTATAGGAGACCAGAGGAGGGCAGAGTTAGCCGCCTTGGAAGAGCTTAGAGATGCAGCATTCTCAAGCAGCCTACATTACAAGGAGAAAGTCAAGGAGTGGCATGATTCTCATATCAGCCACAAGCATTTTGAGATTGGACAGAAAGTATGGCTGTTTGATGCAAGGCTTAGATTATTTCCAGGGAAGCTACAGAGCAAATGGAAAGGACCTTACTTGGTCAGAAAGGTACACGATAACGGTAGCATTGATATATCTGAGTTATCTTCTGAGAGTACCTTCCGAGTGAACGGCCAGCGGCTCAAACCATTTCTAGATCATGAGCCGCGGGACGTTATTATTGCCGCTATTCATTTTGCGTGAGATGTGGTCTTTTGACTCACATCTTTTACATCTCACGCCTGATTTTCACTGTTCCTCCGCCTGTATAGATCCAGTTGTCCATATCATTCTAGTCTTTAGTCCCACATCCCGTCTCTCATCTTATGATTATGCTATACTTAGGGTGTACTTTACCCTAAGTATAGGGGGGATGTCGGACCTGTGAGTATTCTTTTCATTTTTTCTGCTCTTATTTTTGCTGCCTATACTTAGGGATATTTTACCCTAAGTATAGGGGGGGCAGATTCTGTATATTCTTCACTCGGATTTCCCTTCATGTACAGCTTTCTATACTTAGGATTAGTTAATCCTAAGTATAGGGGGAGACCACCGAGTTCCTCTCATTCTATTCATTTGTTCGTTCCTGTACTTAGCCATTTCTTTTCACTTCCCTTTTACTAAGCACGAGTTATGTCTTCTTCATCGCTCTTGATCACTCTGAGGACATCGTTCGAGCTAAGTATAGGGGGGGTGTGTATATATGTCATATATGCTTTAGCCATAACTCGTACTTTGTGTGAGTGTGTTAATAATTAAAATGGCTAAAAATCACAAAAATTAAAAATTTTTCATGTACATAAACCTCTTTTATTCTTGCACATACATAGCTAGTGTACAAAGTATTTTTGTAAAAATGATTTCAAAAATCTTTTGTGTAAAGCTTGTGTAAATATTTTGTATCAAAATTATGTATATAGTACAAAATTTTTCCAAAACTGTTTTGAAAATCAAAAGTTTGCAAAAATCTTGTGTAAATGTTTGTAAATATCTTTTTGAAAAACTTGCACTTCATGCATCATTCATTCATGATTTCAAAACATTTTTCAAAAATTTTTGCATGATTGTAAAACACTTGTAAATAGCATCTTGTGTACATATATGTATATAGTTTTTCCTGGATGAGAGTTGACATTTAAAATAAGCCTGGAATTAAATTGAGAAATGGAGCTTGAAAGGATCTTAATCCACTTAACTTCAAGAGGAACCTTATAGGACTTAGGGTTAAGGCTTTTCAGGTCCATAAGGACTTAATTCTTTGGGTCCACTAGGCTATGAGCATATGTCATCTTGATGAGCCTGAGTAGAGCACTTAACAACACACGCATGACTCTCAGAGACAATGGCTTAACTTGCACCTGCACTTTACACATGGCTCTCCATGGATGAGGTGGTGAGGAGGCAGTTTCCTTTGGCTTGGGGTAGCATATGAGGGTAGTACTTCTAGGCGGAACCTCTCTTCTTCTTATAGTGAAGGAAGTGCACCTCAACTCGGTCTAGTGGTGTTGAAAGCTAAAGACAGAAGCTGTGGGTTGCAATAAAGCTTCAAAAGAGGGATAGTCTACTGGCTCAAGGGGAAATTTCTTATATATGCTGCACCATGTAGATATGCTGTACAGAAGTTCTTAAAAAAAAAAAATGCAAAAATGCAAAAATGCAAAAAGAACTCCAAAAAAGTGGTGGGTCGGATTGAAAATCTAATAACCCCACCGGAGTAGAAAGCAAAAGCTTATGGTATCCATGTTACATCTCATGAAGCTTGCAGCGGGAGACTTAGCTACACTGGCTAAGCTTCCAAAACTCTATACTTCTACCCCCTCTTCTTGAGCCGGTTGCACTTGAACTTAGAAGGGAATACCCCGCTTCTCGAGGAAAGAGTTACTAGACTGAGGCATTAGAGTTACCAGGTTGAGGAAGGTTGTTTCTTTGTTACTTCTGAGGTGGGGAGCCACATATCACTTACACCGCAAGGAAAAGATTCATGGTCATTAGAGTTTGTGTATGTAGACTTGTTCTGATCTGGTTTATTGAGGAGTCTTGCCCATAGATTGGTGGAACTTGGAGGCTGTTGAGTTTTAGGCTTAAGTCCAAATAAGGTTCCGAAACATTAATAATCCAAAGATTTGATCGAGCTCCATATTTCAATTTAATGAAGGAAAATTTAATAAGTCAACCTTGATCCTTGTACATTCTCTTTTTCTTTTTCTTTTTCTTTCTTTTTCACTTCTTTTTCAAATAAGTGTTTGCTAAGGGACTAGCAAAGTTAAGCATAGGGGGGTGATGAATACCCATTCATCACTCTTTATTCTTCTATTTTAGCTACAAAAACCTTTGCAAATACATGTAGATATGTGTAAATACAAATAAATACCAAAAGCATGCATTGTGTAAAAACCTATAATTAGCATGTTTTTGTGCACAAAATAAAAGAATAAAGAGCAAAAAGAAAAAGAGGGAAATATTTAGAATAAATATTGAGCAACCTAACCCAAGGGAGGGCTCAGCATGGGCCTGACCGCATAAAAGCCAAAGTAGAGGGAGATAGGAGCTCATTTGTATATATTAGTAAATAAATAAAACTCTATATTTTCCTCACCCAAAAAGATGTTTGTACATATTGTGTGTATATTTAGAGACTATTAAAAACAAAATAAAAAGATAAAAAGCAAAAAGATCAAAAACATCCTTCCTTCACCATGTGCATAAACCACACTCTTGTATTTATTTAACCTTGTAAATAAATTCATTTATTTTCTAAACTTTTTGTAATTATTCTATGTTACATATTGTAAATATATAAAATAACAAGAAACAAAACAAAAATCAAATAAAAATTACAAAATGAAAAATACAAAAATACATTGTATAAATACCATGTATATAAATGTACTCATTTATTTATTTCACCCTTGTATATAAGTGATAAAAATAAAATAAAAATATTCTTTTATTCCTTATTTTATCTTGTAAATAAATAAAATACAAAATGAGCATAAAAATACATAAAAATAACAAATGAAAAATCAAAAAATAAAAATTCATATAGTGTATATATACCTATATATAGAGCTACCCTATTTTTATTTCCAAAAATTAATTAAAAATCACCAAAAAATAGAAAAAAATAAAAGAAAAATATTTCATGTTTTGAGTTTTCCTTAATTCGGCCTATTTCTGCCTCAAAATAAATAAACAAAATCCACCACACGTGGCAGCGTCTGACTGGTCCACGGGGGAATGTTGACCCCGGTCAACTCCCCCGCGACCTTCTTCCAATCTGACCCTACCATCACCTTCGCCGATTTTCCCACGCGCATCCAGGCTGTACCCCACGCATATCTCGAGCCCGGATTCTTCGCCATTCATCCCTCTCCCTCGCCGGATCCTTCGCCATCAAATCCACGCTTTCCTTTGCTGTCGCTCCTCAACCCTAATCGCCCCTGTCACTCTATATAACCATCATCTCCGCCGCCTCCGCGCCGCATCTTTGGCCCATCTCCTTCTTCCCCGTGACCTCCATCGGCACCGCAAGAGTGACAGCAAGCTTTGCCCTTGTTGCAGTGAGGCGAGGAGGCGATACCATCGATCCGGCGTAACTTCGCCATCCTTGCTCCGCCGCTGGTGTTGAGCATCGAGCTTCAGGCCTTGACGCCCTTCGAAGCTACGACCAGGAGCAAGACCAGCTCCAGCACAGTCTACTTCAGCCACCAGGTATCCGATTCTACCTCCCATTTAGCGTAATTTCTGATTTCGCCCAATTCTTATCTCCGCCGCATTTCTTCGATTCCGGCCACTCCGATCACCCATCTTCCAATCTGACCCTACCATCACCTTCGCCGTACCCTCACGCACCTTCTACGCACTTTCACTCAACCCAGATCGCACAGGATCTGGGAACCGAGCTCCTTCGCCGACCACCCTCGCCGGAGCTCGCCATTACGACGCACAGACCACCTTCACGCCGCCTAACCGGGTCGAGGCACTTTGCCCTCGACCCGCGAGTCTTCTGGTTTGCTTTTCAGGTCGAAACGAGGGCGTCTGAGGCCCTTCGCCATCCAGCCAGGAGACCCAGCTCCGCCGGCCTTGCTCGAGCTCCTCGGAGCTTGGTTTGACCGTCGGAGACCACCGGCAGACGCGGGAGCCTCCCGCGATTCTTCTCCGACCTTCAGGAGGCTCACCGGAGGGTTCTAGCGCACGCACGAGCTCGGCGAGTCTCGCCGGGGACCTGTTCTTCGAGGACCCTCCATCGCCGTTCGATCGTCCTCACCGCTCCAGATCAGATCTTGACCGTCCGATCGAGGAGCTGCTTCCACCGTCCGATCAGAGGAGATGCCATCTGGAGCGCCCACCAGCCGCAGCCGTTCGATCTACACGTGGCGCGCATCCAACGCTTCATTAATAAAGGGGTAAATATCGTAGGCCCCCCTCGTAGTTTGTTGTTTTCGTTTAAGTCCTGTAATTTTTAATTCAGTTGTTTATTTTCTGGGATATTTGCATAGAGACCCTCGCGCTTAATTTTATTTGCATTTATACCCCTGCCAGTAGAGACCCACGTGCTTTGGCACGTGCTTTGTTGGGTTATTTGCATCAGAAGCCCTGTAGTTCTGGATGTTATTCATTGAATGAAAAGTTTTGTTTATTTGCATATATGCCCCTGTGAGCATTGTTTTTGCACATGTGCGAATTATTTTGGGTAAATTGCATATAAGCCCCTGGACTTTTGATACTTGTTATCAATAAGCCCTCGGAACTTATTTTTATTACATTTAGGTCCTTGAGTGCCCCAGGCACGTGCTTGGCACGTGACTTCTTGGGTATTTTGCACCAGGACCCCAGAACTTTTGGGTATTTGCACTTAGGTCCCTGTGCACAGTGCCCCACCTTTATTTTTGAATAAAATATCAAACGACCTCCAAATCCAATGAAATTTTGACACATGGCTCCTGCCATGGTGTAGGAATTTCTATGATTTTTGGGGACATTTTTGATTCCATTTATTATTTTTAAAAATTCAAAAACCCCTATTTTTGCTACTGTTTGACTTTAAAAATACCAAAAAAATCTAAAAACTCCACTAAAAATTCTAAAAAAATTAGGTACTGTTTATTGCTTGTTGTTTGATTTTCTAGCCAATTTTGGCTATTGTTCATCACTTAAAAACCCTAAAAATTGAAAAACTCCTAAAAACTCATAAAAATTGTAATAAATAAATTAAAAATCCAAAAACAATAATTAGGGTGCCTAAATTTTCCTTATTCTTCATAGTTTATAGGAAAATTACCTTTAGGGCTTTTT
Organism: Ottelia alismoides; assembly: GCA_037367405.1. Lineage (NCBI taxonomy): Eukaryota > Viridiplantae > Streptophyta > Magnoliopsida > Alismatales > Hydrocharitaceae > Ottelia > Ottelia alismoides. The sequence continues at coordinate 22,079 of JAZKJV010000159.1, forward strand.
GACATCCAAAATTATTTTATTTTTGGATCTTAAGCCTTGCTGGACAGTACCCTCTATTCTTTGCATTGTTTGATTTTTAATAGATAATTTACACATTAGAAAAATTCCAAAAATTCACCAAAAACAGTAAAAAACTTAAAAAACTTAAAAACCATTTTTGTGGAATTTTTGCATCATTTTTTGTGTGTTGTATAAATTGTTGAAGTTCCCTTGTATTTGCCTTCTTACATTTTCTCATCTTTTAAAAAAAATCTAAAAAAAATACAAAAACAAATAAAAACCATAAAAAAGACTTCCTTGGATTCCTGACTACATCGTAGGCCGCAAGGCCAATCTGTGCTCCTTGAGTTCGACCCTGGGAGCTATACCAGGTTAATCCTATAGCAGGACCACTTCTATTTTGTGTTTTGATTGATTTATCTGCATTTGTGGTTCATTTTCTTGATTGACACGTGCTGAGTGACTGAGGTCGCAACGACCATTTTCTTTACCTCTACCTCGATCTCATTTTCGTGTAATCATTGACCGCCTAGTCAACTCCCCCTCTAGTCCTCTCATTTGATGCAGATGTCTTTTCCGGGTTTTGCGCCCCCTTTCTTAGGCGTCTTGTCCATCCATCGCCTTCGTCCCCTTCAGATGAAATGATCCTTTATCATCATAGATCAACGCCCAAAATGTAAATCCATCATACCTAACTTAATTTTTTTTCCAAGCGGCCGATCAATAAGGGTAGCCCGCAATGCTTATAAATAAGAACCTCTGACTTCCATGGATTCTTTGGTCACCATCTCGAGTCTATGAGCCCTCATCTTGGATCCAGTTGGTCTTCTCGTGACAGGAGGAGGCGTTGTGAGGTCAGGCGAAGCTCCAAGAGCATGGAGGTGCACACACAACCATCCCGTTTGCAGCCCTGCTCCCCGGCCAACCCCAGGTATAAGGGTTGTCTTTTATCATTTCTTTTAATTGCATTTCATCATAGGTTTAATTTCCCTTTCTTAGTTTAGGGTTGAAGTAGTCAAATTAGGGTAATCATGAATTCGCGTGGTCGCTGGAGCTGAGCTTCGACGAGCTCCTCTGTGCGTGATCGACTCGCTCCCCGTCGTTCATATCGCATTCATTCCCTTCCCCATCGTATGCTCCTCGTTTTTGACTCATCAGGTCAACTAGATCTGCCCTGGGTCTGCGAATCGAAACCCACCTTCTCTGCATCATCGGATTTCATAACCCTCCAGTCATCCGCTACCTATTCCACGCCCAACCGGGTCGAGGCAATTTGCCCTCGACCCGTTCTCTTTTCTGTGCAGGTTGAGCGCTTAACGGGGCCTATCTGGGCTCAAATCATCCTGACTTGAAGCTTCCCAGGACCCCTTCTTCTTCGAGCTCACCAAGCCTATCCATGGGGTCTTGGACCTTTTAAGACCCATCAGCCGTTGCGGAATGCCGCCCCAGACATGAAGAGCATAACGCCATCGAAGGAGACTACCGGGAGGAAGAGGAAGCGTCGATCGAAGATCGAGGAAGGCTATGTTCTTCCCTGTTCTTCGTCAACAACAACAGTCGTCTGATGGAGCACCCCGCTCCAGATTGCACGATAGTAGTCAGATCATGCGGGCCTTCAATCATTGATCTCATGCCCGAGATCTAACCACAACCGTCCAGCCACGAACGGGTATCCGTCGTATGTGTTTCGATACATGGATAAGTGATGAAGCTCAACTGTCGGATCGTGCTTAGTTTGAGGTAAATTTTAGATCTGGCCTGCATAGTTTTTGTATTTATTAATTGGTTTTGTAAATAAAATATGATGTGTAAAATAAATGGGAATTTTGTATATCGGCCCTCGTATTTATTGCATATTATGTTTGGGTCCCTCCCAAGCTCAATCACGTGTAGTCCCACGTGACTAGGTCAAATTGTATGGAATTCCTCGAACTTTTTGTATATTGTAAAATAGTTCATAAATATTAAATAAATGTTGTTTTATTTAGGCACATTTGTAGATGAACCCTTGATGTTTATTTTAATTACAAAAATGCCCCTACCAGGACATTCAATTTTGTGTTTTTTATCTATTTATTAAAAATAGCTAATGTGCTCCTAAAAATCACAAAAATAAGATCAAATGCCTTATGCCATGTACATTCACACCCACATTTTTATTTGCATTTTTTTGCATTTTATCCATTTATTAAAAATGCAATGGAGCCTATTTATTCCCTGTCTAAATTCGAAAATACCAAAAAATATGAAAACATATCTAATAATTACAAAACATATACTATATTTTATCTTATTTTAATTACAGATAAAAATCACTAAAAGGGGAAAATAAAAACCTTAAAAATCGAAAAACCCCTAAATCTTTCATAAAAATCTAAAAAATCACTTAAAAATCTAAAAATATGTTTTTTATTTTCTAATTTTCTTTATAATATTTATATATTAAAATTGATTTGGATAATTTTGAGATTTATTTAATATTCATAAAATCCAAATCAATTTTGGAGTATTAATTAATCTTTTATTTGGGGGTATTTTTGACTCTAAAAACACATAAAATTAGCAAAAAAATACAGAAAAATAACAAAAAAATTAGAAAAATATAAAAAGCACAAACATATTGTATTTTAACTATTTTTACATATTTATACATATATGGTATCTATATACACCTTATATTATATTTATACATATATATGTCTTATATATTTAAATAAAAAATATAAAAAATGGAAAATATAAAAGAAAATACAAAATATAGAACAAAGATAATAAAATAAAAAATATATAATTAAAAACCCACAAAAGATGTATATACACAATAAATGACTTGGTTGTACATAAATAACCGTAGGCTACCATTTTGCTCTCTGTGGTTAGACCTCTACATGCTTAATCACTATGCATCCTATGGTAGAGCAAAAAAATAAATCCTATCCTCACATTTTTTTATTATTCATGACTTATGTATATTGTGGGTTAATTGCTGATTGATAAGGGCTTTTGCTTTGGGTTGCTTCGACGACTGTCGATCTGACTTGTGAATTGACAAGACCTCTACGAAAAGACCGGTTATCAGACGGCGTCGTTGCCGGGGAGCAATGAGTGTAGCCTATTTTTATCATTTATATTTTTATATAGTTAATAATTTTTGGCTCATTGATTCATTGCTGTGAATATTAATTAAATTATTGATTTATTTTCATTCATTAATTCTATCTATATAGCTCAGTTTATTTAAGTTGATTAATTGTGCTAATAGCATCTCTTTATGACTTTGATGCGAGGGCCCGCCACGCGAGGATGACTTTTTAGGAGACTGATACAACCAAGCTTGGAGGAGGCTGGTCTTCTCTCTTTGACCAACCGGAGAGGGTATCAAGGAAGCAAGGAGAAGGATTTAGCTTAGAAATAGATTAAATTACATTTATGTAATTATTGGTGAGAGAGAGATAATTTTGGCATGTAATAATTAACTTGGACTCTACTCTCCACAACGAGGTCCAGTGCCCGGGTGTCTGTTCACCTTGGGACCTCGTCGCATTTTTTCGAGTTCTTCTCACCTTCTTTTATTTGTTAATCGTTGTTTTGAGTTTTCTGTCTTATTTTATTTTATTTTGTGTGCATGGAGTCCCTAGACATATGTTGTTTGTCTCGGTAACTAGGTCCAAACCCTAATAAGAATGCTTGTTCCTATAGACCTTTATGACTGGATCTAGTCAAATTAATGATGTTAGTAATTTGGACTCGAGACCGCGTGCCGAGAGATGTCGTACACAACGCTCGCAGGACTCGTTGTGGCGGGCACCGATCAGCATTAGAGATCGGACCTTTATTTCATTTCTGAATAACTAACAATTGGTTCTTCACGGTTAATAGCATCTACTATTTAGGGTGATTTTGTCGATTGCACACCTCCATGTAGAATAGGTTTAAAAATTCTGTTTTGCATATCGCATGGAGAGAGATGGTAAGCACTGTAAGTCCTCTAACTCGACATGCATCATTAGATTCAATGGTGAGATTTCCATCATTGAATCAACTTGCACGACTTTTTCGCTATCTCCCTCTGATTTTGAGCACCTAGGACTTAAATGAAAATCTACAAAAATGTTAGGTGCTTGTATGAGAACATTCAAAAAAAGTGAAAACCTAGAAAAAATAAAATAAGGGGACTGCTAAATAAACTTTGACCTTAATTAAAATCTGTAATGGACTACCATTGTCTTGGGTTCATAAAGCCCTCGTTGTTTTCGGGTACCTTTGGAGGGGACAAAAACCCCTCCCATGAGTGAGGCACGACCTGCTGAGGATTAGAGCCCAAAACCCAGTTTGTAACCGCCTTGTGTATCGCCTGGATTCCCGAAGTAATGGCGCTTCTATAGTACGTGACCGAGTAGGGCCTTGTCAACGAATGGTGTTCCCGCCTTGTGTAGAACATCGATATGGTCTGAAGTATGATCATAGGCCATGCCTTCATGGAGGTGTCTGTCTCATCGATTTACATCCGAGTAGGTTCTTGCACGCTCATGGGTGATTCTATTGCGAGCGAGAACCGAAGTAGTGGTTTTGCCTATCGGCTTCCTCTCTCTCTATTTCTTTGGCTGAGTAGGGATCCAGGAAGGGTTACAAGGACCTCAAAAAGTGCAGACTACATGTTACAAAGGAGGAGGACAAGTACGGGATACTATTCTGGCAGTACTCTCTCCTATAGGGTTAGCATACTCAGGACTTGTTATAAGATATGCCTGGAAATAACAACTCAAAAATTGAAAAGATAATAAATAGCAGGAACCTTCATGGCACCCTTGTGTTAATTTGGTCAGATTAATGTCCAAATTAATTTAAAGTGTTCGTTGCAGTCGGATACGAGAGGGAATATCAAAAACCACTTTTAATTAGATTCGAATTAATTCAAGCGGCAGATTTTTTACTTGGTGAAGTCCAAGGTCGAACTCAGGGAGGCATCTGTCTCCTTAGATGAAACTTAGCAAAATCCAAGTATGTGATTTTCGATGAATATTTTTTTTATCTTTTTCTATTTTCTATGCAGATACATGCAAAAATCAAGCCAATTTAAAGTTAAATCAGTTAAGGTATCAAATTAAGTCAAAAAATTATAAAAATTGGCCAGAAGATGAAAGATGGTAAAATTAAGCTACCCTAATTTTTTTGGAATTTTTCAATACTAAATGAATTTACTATGAATCAAACAAAACTGCAGGGTGATTTTTACTAATTTAATTTTAATAAATATCAAATCACAATATTTTCAGGAAATACAATTATCCTAGATAGATCTAATGATGAGGAATCTAGGAAAATTGATAAACCTTAATTTTAATGTGAAATGGACCTATTAAAAATAATCTAAGGAAATCACCAATTAATTTATTCAGGCATCGATATGTGTGCAAATGAGATGAAATTTTTATGCCATGTCAAGTTAACTATCCTAAAGCTACTGTGATTTTTTGAGAATTTTTAGAATTACAGAAAATTAATTATCAATTAAAAGGTCCAACTGGGCAAAATAACATAGAAATCAACCAATTAATTCATTTAAAAATCTACTGATATCACAAAAATATGACAAGTGTTACAACAGCTAGAGGACAAGTTACTCAACAACATGCAATTTTTAGAATTCAAAAATGATGCAAAATGACACCTAGGGATGCATGCAAAGACAGGGGTGTATTTGCAATACAGAAAATAAAATTACATAAAAATAAACATGCTGATAGGGACTTAGATGCAATTACCTAGAATGCTGGGGGGTGAAATGCAGTTTCTCCACTAGGTACGTGCTCCTCACGTAGGGGCGCTTCACAGGGACTTATTTGCAATTTTGGAAAGATCCCAGGGCCTCTATGCAAATTACCCAGGCCGCACGTACTCCTCACGTGGAAGGCCTAGGCTCGGGCGGCGTCGGAGGCTCGGGTCTTGGCCCGGGAGCTCCTGGAGGTCTGGAGGGAGGCTCGGCTAGCCTCGGGTGGTTCGAGCCTAGAGGTCGGGGAAGAGGCTCGGACCCGTCTACGTGGCGTGCTCTGGACCTTTGGATCAACAAGATCGATCCAAAGGCTGTCGTGGCTGCTCGTGGCGTGTTCAGAGGCTGTCAGATCTGGATCGATCCAACGGTGCTAGGAAACCGAGGAAGGGGGGCGACGTGGCTGGCTGCGGGTCGTTGGATCATTGATCGATCCAACGGTGATGTGCTACTCCAGATGTGGACGACGTGGCGCGCTGAACACCGTTGGATCTAGAAGGATCCAATGGTTCTTTGAGGCTCCGGTTGACTGGCGACGTGGTCGGCTCGGAACCGTTCGATCAAGATGATTGAACGATGGCTGTGCTTCGTCCTCAACGGTCCTCCGCCACCTGCGGAGGAGTTGGCGGGACTCCGGCGAGACGGCCTTGGCTCCGCCCGTCCCTCCAGGCATATGTGACGCTCGATGGAGGGCCTGATGTAGCTCGGAAGATGCGCGGGAGTGCGGCGAAGCTTCAGGTGACTTCAGGAGCTGGAGAGGGGCGTCGGAGCTCTGTGGCGGCGAAGCTCAAAAAGAGCTCCGATGAGCATCCGATCAATGAATTGGGGGTACCTGCAGGGGGTTAGAGGGAATAGCCAAAGCTTGCGCGTGCTAGTGGAGATGTGAGGTGTGAGTGGCGAGGCCTAAGGCGGTGCAAAGGGTGCTCGGCGATGGTGCTCCGCCCAGGTGGCGGAGCTGGAGCTGATGTAAGGTGAAGTGATGTGTCGGAGGGTGTGGAGTACGGCGCGAAGGTCAGAGCTCCGTCGCAGAGCTCGGCGATGCAAAAGCGGAGCGAGAAGATGAAGGTGGCGCGTGAATAAAATGGGAGAAACACCAAAGAAAAATCAGACGAAGATCAGAGGAAGATAGAGGGGATTACCTGGGGTTTGGAGCTCGAAGTCGAGTTCCAAGTCATCGCTCGAAGGGGCGGTAAGTCCCTGAGCTCAGGCAGCTATGCGGAGGGCGGCTGCGACATGGCGGTGGTACCGTGGATCTCGCTGGAGAAGAAGGTCCGTCTTCGCTCAAGGATTCACTCAATTCCTGTCACAAATCGAAGGCTCCTAGCTCTAGGTTCTTCCTTGGGGTGGCGGATAGGGCTGAAGTTGGCCGGTGGTCGAGCATTTATAGGATGGAGTAGACGACCAGGCTGGTGATGAGGTGAGGTTAGTGGGGTTCGTGGAGTGTCTCCGGTGGTCGACGTGGGTAGTGAGGTGGCTGGCGAATATAAGGGACGAGTGGCGATGAACGTGGAGGCGATGGTGGTCGAAGAAGATGGCCGGAGTGCGGCCAAGAATAGGAAGGGGCAAGCCCCTCGCGCACGGCTGAGATCGTGGGAGAGAGGGGTGCCGGAGGTAGGAGACGAAGTCCTCACCGTTGGATCTTGTGATCCAACGGCTGAGAAGAAGGCGGGAAGGGGCGGGTAGGATTAGATCTGGGGTGCGTTGATCAAAGGTCATGGAGCGACCATGTGGCGCAATGGGGGCGAAGCGTGAGTGGGCGGCTGAGATGTTGGAGGCGCTGATCGAGTGGCGCAGAGACGTGATGTGTGGCGTGCTGTAGGCGAGGCGCGAACGGCCGGTTGAGATGAGGAGGGGGAATTGATCTGACGGTGTAGAAGAAAGGTGCACGTGGAGATCAAGTGGTCATTGGATCAAGAAGTATATCCAACGGCTGAGAGGCGCAGCGTCTAGGGCAAGGGGAGCGGGCCGCGTGGCGCAACCAGAGGGCGCCACGTGGCCAATTGGCTGAAGATAGAAATGAATGTAGAGAGAGAAGGAGACCGAATTTGGAAAAACTCAAAACATGAAAGTTGTAGATCTTGATGAGGTCTATAAGTTTCATGTTGACTAAAGATGGAGATGAGGTCAAATATGATACAATAATACATGAATACAAATATACACATACATAGTATACATAGAGGCCCAAAAACCCAACTTCTTCATATGAACTCCAAATTGGATGAAACTAGTCTCATTTTAAAGGCCTTTGAATATGTATTAATCTGAAGGTGAGTAGACCTATTTGGAGGTTGCATGAGGGAATTATGGGCATTTGGTGGTCTAGGGGTTTTAGGGTTTTATTGGATATTTTACAAAGGGGATTCCTGATTTTCTTCCTTATATTATTAACTCAGGTGTACATATTATAAGGGAGATGTTATTTTTAAGAAGTGAATATTTTACAAGTGATTTTGGCTTCTTATTTAATGCAAATGGAGTGCTAAAATGCATGTATGAATGCTATTTATGCATTATAAAGGAAAATATGCCTCTATTTGCTCGGGAACAAGGCTCTATTTTCAACTTTTTGAGTGATGAATCACAGATTCATCAACCCCCTATACTTAAACCTTGCTCGTCCCCGAGCAACTAAATGAAATGCAAGAGTGAAATGATTTTGGGTTCCATACCAAGGTCATGAACAAAAGTTAAAAATGAGGCTTGACTCGACCTTTGGATTAATTGTGTGGCGGAACCTTATTTGGACCTGAACTTAAGACCTAACAGACTTCAAGTTCCACAAGTCTTCTATTCAAGACGCCTCAACAGTCAGGTCAGAACAAATCCTCAAACGCAAATTTCTGATGACTATGATTCTTACTTGTACGGTGTAAGTGAGATATAGCTCTCCACATCAGAAATGACTCAGATCCAGCCTCCTCTAACAACGCAACTCAATAACCCAGTCCAGTAACTCTTTCCTCAAGGAGCGGGGTATTCCCTTCTAAGTTCAAGTGCGACCAACTAAAGAGGAGGGGGTAGAGAAAAGAATGGACGGTAGCCAGTGTAGCTACCTATCCTGGGATGCCTGACTAGTGTAGCCAAGTCATCCAGATGCATTTCTTTGCTAATATACAGACTCCGACAGGTATTTTATTTTCACTTGGACCTATCTGATTTTTTTAGAGTTTTTGCATATTTTTTTTCAAACTCATATAAGGTGCAGCATGTACATCAGGAGTTTTTCCTCTTGAGCCAATAGACTATCCCTCTTTTGAAGCATTATTGCAACCCACAGCGTCCCGTCCTTAGACGTCAACACTACCAGACTAGGTTGAGACGCACTACCCTCCTAGAGGAGGACGGATGTTTCTACCCGTGTGCTACTCCAAGCTAAAGGATTCTACCTCCTCACCACCTCATCAATGAAAAGCTACGCGCATTGTGCTTGTCCAAGTTAGGTCACTGTCTATGAGAATCATGCGTATGCACGAGATATTCTACTTAGACTAATCAAGATGACATGTGAACATAGACTTGCGGACTCAAAGAATTAAGTCAGTTGACCTGAGAAATCTTAACTCCAGTTCCTATAAGGTTCCTCTGAAATTAGGTGGATTAAGGTCAAATCAAGTCCATCCTCAATATCTACTCATAACTTGGTTCAGAACCCACTAGCTTTCCACCTTGCATATGCAAGATATACAGATGAGATGCAGATGTCATGCTATGAATGAAAATGCAAGACTCTTTTTCTTTTCTTTTCAGATGCAGAGATGATATGCAAGAGTAAATAAGAAGCCTATTTTTATTTTCATTTTCATTTTTTTAGTTTTTTTACCCACCCGTAATATATACAAAAAGTACACGAAAATACGCGAAAGTACGAGCTATGGGTAAAGTATATATGTAATATATACACGCCCCCCTATACTTAGCGTGTGCTATGTCCTCAGAGCATGGAAAGCGAGGAAAAAGACATAGCTCGTGCTAAGCGTAGGAGAGCTAAAGAGAATGAAAAAAAAAGTATAGAAATCGACCGGCCCCCCTATACTTAGGCTCTGGCAGCCTAAGTGTAGAAGAAAGTCAAAAAGTGGGGCGGACGAGGTCAAGAAGAGAAGTGGATGAATATACAATGCGGGCATCGGTCCCCCTATACTTAGGCTCAGGTCAGCCTAAGTATAGGACGGAAGTGAGTATGAGGACCAATGTGATCTGGAGAATGTACAGTGAACCGACTCAGGTGACTCATCCCCCCTATATTTAGGATCTGGTCATCCTAAGTATAGTCCAAGATAGTGATTCGATGAGGTGGGGATGGGTTACTAGAGTCGCGGGGGAGAAAGGATAGGATGTACAAGAACGATGATATATACAAATGAGTCGGTCTGAATCTTACGAGATGCTGCGGATGGCTGGAGCTCACTGCTGCAAGGTCTCAAACGCGGCTCGAGGTGTATCTGCTGAATCTGTCTCGCGCATGAATACAATCTCCTCAACATGGACTAACTGCTCATTGGATTCGACGAAGTGCTTCAACAGTTGTCCGTTCACTAGGAATGTCGGTGCGTCATCTGCGAGATCTGAGATCTCGACACATACACTATCATGCACCGTGCGGACGACAAATGGGCCTGTCCACTTGGACTTCAACTTGCCTTGGAAAATCTTCAGTCTAGCATTGAACAACCATACCTTCTGTCCAGGAACAAAGGTCTTTCATCCGATATATCTATCATGCCAACGCTTCACCTTGTCCTTGTACACCAAACTGTTGTCATATGCACGGTTTCTGATTTCCACAAGCTCATTCAGATCCAATTCTCTCTGCTTCTGCCCAAGGTGTGTGTTCCAATTGACCTTCTTGATTGCCCATCCTGATTTGTGCACTAACTCTGCGGGCAAATGGCACGGCTTTCCGAATACCATTTGGAATGGGGAGGTGCCTAACGGTGTCTTGTAAGCTGTCCTATACGCCCAGAGGACTTGATCCAAGATCTGAGACCAGTCTTTCCTGTCCGGACGGACAAGCTTTTGCAATATAGTCTTCACCTCCCTATTTGACACCTCAGCCATACCATTGGTCTGTGGGTGGTAAGGGCTAGCGACACGGTGTTCGATGCCGTAGTCCTTCAGGAGTTTCTTCACCTCCTGATTCACAAAGTGGCTACCCCCGTTTGATATCATCATTTTGGGGATCCCGAACCTAGATATGATGTGCTCTCTGATGAATTTACAGACAATCCTGCTGTCTGCGGCTCGGGTCGGGATAGCTTCCACCCATCTGGATAGATAATCTACCTCAAGAAGGATGTACTCAAATCCATGCCTAGCAGGGAATGGGCCCATGAAATCGATGCCCCAGGCGTCAAAGACATCACAAATGATGACAGGCTGCATCGGCATCTCATCCTTATAACCAACGGTTCCTCCCATTCTCTGGCATACCGGGCACGACTTCGCGAAGGCGATGGCATCGCAAAACAGGGTCGGCCAGTAAAAGCCACACTGAAGTACCTTCCATACGGTCCTCTTCCCGGAGTGGTGTCCTCCTGCCTCTAAGCTGTGGCATAAAGAAAGGACACTCTGGTATTCCTCCTGAGGAATACACCATCTCCAGACACAATTCGGTCCTTCAATGAAAAGGATCGGATCCTCCCAATGGTAGTGTCTAGCGTCCGACTTCAGTCGGTCAATTTGGCTCTTGGGCCAATCTTCGGGAACTTTCTTGGAGACAAGATAATTCACGATATTGGCACACCATGGGAGTGAGTCGACAACAAAAATTGACTCCTCAGGGAAGGAGTCTTGAATAGGTGAATCCTCGGAAGTATTAAGATCTTCGAGACGAGAGAGATGATCGGCCACTACGTTCTTCTTTCCAGATTTATCACGGATGTCCAAATTAAATTCCTGGATAAGCAAAATCCACCGAAGAAGACGCGCCTTCGCGCCCTTCTTCTCCATCAAATATCGTAGTGTCGTATGGTCAGTGAACACGATTACCTTGCATCTAGTTAAGTGAGATCTGAACTTGTCCAAGGCAAACATTACCGCAAGCATTTCCTTTTCCGTAACTGTATAGTTACGTTGAGCGGTGTCAAGCACTTTGCTTGCGTAGTGGATTGCGAACGGGACGCCATCTATTCTTTGTCCTAACACAGCCCCAACAGCATGGTCTGAGGCATCCGTCATGATCTCAAAAGGTAGAGACCAATCTGAGGCTTGTAGGATGGGTGCGTCCATGATCATCCCTTGTAATAGCTTAAAGGCCTCAAGACATTTGTGATCAACAATAAACTCCATGTCTTTGCCTAAAAGCTCAGTTAGCGGTCGGGCAATCTTAGAAAAATCCTTAATGAATCTCCGATAAAATCCAACATGCCCGAGGAATGACCGCAACTGCTTGACGTTGGTTGGTGGCTGGAGTCGTCTGATCACATCCACCTTGGTAGGGTCAACCTCCATTCCTCTCTTGGAGATGACGTGCCCCAACAAAATGCCCTCTGTGACCATGAAGTGACTTTTCTCCCAGGAGAGCACCAGATTAACCTCACAACATCTTTTGAGGACTCGGTCCAGATTCCTAAGATAGGAATCGAAGGAATCGCCGTGGACCGAGAAGTCGTCCATGAAGACTTCCAGGAATTCGCCGACCATTTCGGTGAATACAACAATCATGCACCTTTGGAAAGTACCTGGAGCATTGCATAACCCAAAGGGCATGCGCCTGAAAGCATAGGTACCAAAGGGGCATGTGAATGTGGTCTTTTCCTGGTCCTCCGGAGCTATGGCTACTTGGTTGTAGCCCGAGAACCCATCCAAGAAGCAGAAGAATTCTTTCCCCGCTAGTCTCTCTAGGATCTGATCAATGAACGGCAGGGGGAAATGATCCTTCTTCGTCGCGGCATTCAGGCGTCTGTAATCCACAGACACGCCACGACGTAGGTACTCGCGTCACGATCTCCTCTCCGTCCTCGTTGGTGGTCGTCTGAATTCCCGATTTTTTCGGGACAACATGGATTGGGGCCACCCACTTAGAGTCGGAGATTGGGTAAATGAAACCCGCGTTGCACCATTTCTCTATCTCCTTCTTCACGACCTCTCGTAAATTTGGATTCAAAAGACGTTAGAATTCACGAGAGGGTTTGGCTTCATTTTCCAAGTAGATATGGTGCGAACACAGAGCGGGATTTATCCCATGGAGATCGGAAATGCTCCAACCTATTGCCTTACGGTTTTTCTCCAGGATCTCTAGCAAGCGAGATTCCTGCTCCTCGGTCAATCGTGAACTGATGATGACCGGATATTTCTTGTCATGACCCGCAAGGAAGGCGCATTTTAATGTTGTGGGTAAAGGTTTAAGCTCAGGGATAATGTGATCGTCTAGAAGTCTGGCTTAATCTGATCTGGTTCGGTGTTGGAAATGGCTGGATCTTTCTCTGTGATAGTTGCCACCAAGTTGTTCGGCTCTGGAGTCGGATCGTCAAAGGTCTCCATACAATCGGCAAAAGCCTCTTTCGACTCGTCATCCTCTTCTTCTAATTGTCCTAAAGAGGGAAGGACTGACAGGCCCAACTGGGCCTCTAAGTCATCGAAGATGTAGGGCGATGCAGGTTCTGAGCTGTACTCGTTCCTGAGGACCTCGCAAACTGACTCATGCACTGGATCATCAGGGATGGACTCATCGGTGCTGGCTGGGTTCTGTCTCCATGGCCCAACTAAGTCTACATGCTCGCAGTCTGCTTCGGTTGAAGAGTACTCGGTGATGGATTCGGAATCCGGTCTCTGCCATCTAGTCTGCTTCATCTCGAGTTCCTCATCTTCGCCTAGACTTTGGAACTGAATCTTCCTGATCTTATAATCAAACAAGGCCCCTGCTGTTCTGAGGAAGGGCCTGTCTAAGATGATCTGGGAGTCTCTCCAATTACGAGGGATTTCCATATCCAGGACAGTGAAGTCCACCATGTGTTCTTGACCCTCGACTTTGATCACAACATTCCTCAATTCTCCTTGAGACCTCTTGGTTGATTTATCAGCAAACTGTAGAAGGGCTATAGATTTCCTAAGAGGTCCGAGATTAAGCCGCTTATAGAGGGCTGTAGGCATTAGATTGATTGAGGAACCATTGTCCAAGAGAGTGCGTGCAAACGCGATGTCACCAACATGACTCACTACATAGTGTGCACCCATGTCTCTTCGTTTCCTTGGAAACAAGTTCTTTATTGCACAAGTCGTGGCTACTGATAAAACGTGTTTCTCAACACGGCTTTTGGTCTTCATGCTAACCCTAGTAGGTGTGCATCTCACCTTAAGGTATTTTTGGAATGCAGGGGTCATCTCCACGTACTTGTCAAAGGGGATTGTGACCTTGATGTGTTTGTTGCAGAACTCTGCCATCTCAGGGTCATCTTTTTGAATTTTTTCATTTTCTTCTTTCCACCCTTGAGATCTCGGAGGAAAGGGATTATTAACTCCAACTCATGTTCGGAAACTGAAAGATTTTCATTAACTTCTGGAACTGAGTTCTGTACATGACTCTGACTCTGAAACAAACTAGGACTCTGACTCTGACTGAAAGAAAAATGCTGGGGTGAAACCGGTGATGCATCTTCCGTAACTTCTGGATGATCCTCCTCAGATGGAGGTGCGGGCTCCTCATCGGTTCCGTCTGACTCTATGCTGATGCGAGACTACTGCTTCGAGGACTCAGATGTCCTCTTCTTCTGCCGGTGATGGTGGTGGTGATGCTCCTCCTCTTCCTCCAAGTTCTCCTCAGGTAGAGACTTGGCGGCTCCTTCCTTCGTTGCCCGTATCCGATCAGGCATGGTCACGGTCCTTCCGCTCCTGAGGGACATATGATTTACATTATCATACGAAAGGATCTCATGTTCAGATAAATAATTATCTGAATAATATACCTGATCACGAGGTCGGTTCTGGCCATGGATTATGCTGTTCGGGTTGGCCTGAACCTGTACGGGAATTGGGGTCTTTGGCGCCATCTATTGGTCCTGGGTACGAGAGACCCGATTGATATCGGTTCTCATATCCAGATAATCGTTCTGCATCTGTTGGACCCTATCAGACAGGGTCTGGATCGCCAAGGTGAGGGACTCCAATTCGGTGGGCTGAGCTGGCTGATTCGCGGACGAAGTTCTATACTAGCCCTGCTGGCCATGTCGATGCTACTGCTACTGCTGGTGGGACAGTGCTTGGCCCTGCTGATATGTGCGCTTCTGCTGCTGGTACTGCTGAGGCTGGTACCCTTGTTCTGGCCTGGACTGAAAGCGCGGTACGGGGACGGAGCTGGTTCCTTGGTAAGCTGGGGAAGGTCGGTGCGACTGACCATTCCCCATCCCCGATTGTCTACTGATGGGGTCACGGTTGTACCACAGCCCGTTGATCTCGAACACCGGCGGAGGCTCCTCGTATCCGGTCTCCACTTGTGGGGTGCATGTTGGTCCTGCTGGGTGTAAGTCTGGTCCTCCACCCAGCCACTCTGAGGCCTCGATGCCTGTTCCTGTACAAGATGGACTCGATGTACAGGGGCAGGTGGTGCAGAAGGGGCAGGTAACTTTATCTTAGCTACCTTCTCAGTAAGTTCCTCCACTTGCTTCGGTAGACGTAAGAGAGACTCAAGGTCAGTGACCCTCTTGTGGATCTGCTCGACCATGGTTAACTTGTCAACAATCATCCCCATGCTGGGGATGAGGTCCTCGATCAGATCTGCTACAGTCCTTTGGGTTGTCTCGTTGGATAGGATTGAGGGAGACAACTGATAGGCCCTGGTGGCATGTGACTTGCCGGTTTCCGCCATCTGCTCCAGGATCTTCCATACGGCGTGCTCGTTCTTGTTCAGATAGCTTCCTTCACAGGTGGCATTGACTAACCCTTGCATCTCCGGGGTTAGACCACAGAACAAGGTCTGGACTAAGATCGCCTTAGAAATGCCGTGGCAGGGGCATTTCTGCACTAAGTCATTGAACCTATCCCATGCATCATGGAAAGGTTCACTGGGTCCTTGGGAGAAGCTGGCAATCTTCGGTCTCATTTGGTTAGTCCTACTGAGAGGGTAGAACTTTTTCATAAAGAGGTCCTTGGACTGCATCCAGGTTGTACAGATCACCCCTAGGTTCTTCAACCAATGAGCTGCCTTATCTCCTAAGGCAAATGGGGCGGCCTTCAGTCTAATCTAATCTTGGCCAACATTGGGATGGCTAAGATTGTTGCAAACCAGCTAGAAGTCACGAAGGAAAGTATATGGTTCTTCATTGGTATTTCCGTTGAACTTCGGAAGCAGACTAAGGAAGTGGGGCTTCAGCTCAAATGCTTCGACGGGAACCACTGGTGCCAACCAATTCTGTATCTCGTTCTCCGTCGGGTTGTAGGCATCGACCATTGGTCGGTCGATTCCTCCTGCTACTATGATCTATCCCATCCTAGCCGTGAGATCTACATTTCTTTGTTCGGCTTCAGCAAGGCGATTAAGGATCTGTTGTAATTGCTCCTCATCCGGTGGTGGCTGCTTCGGCGGCATCTTGTCCTCTAGTCCTGGGTATGAATTAAGAGCGGTGTCAGAGGACAAATCAAGGAAGGGATTACCGAGGCAATGGTCTTCCTCGCTAAGCTCGGGGGAGAGGAAAGGGTTGGTTTGAGAGTAACCACCCTGGGTATGAGGGAACCAGGACTCAAGAGGGTCAAGAGTCCTGGGTGGTCCAAGGTGCGCTTGGGCCGATGAAGAGGAGTTTCGTGGAGGACTCATAGAGAGATCGGTGAATAAAGAGTCGAGATCCCCCAGGTCACTCATCTTGATGTGGCGAGAAGAAGATAGGATTTTACTCCTACCTGAAGCAAACAAATCAATCCAAGACCCTAGGTTCACACTCAACACAGTGAAGGACTCGAAATCGAGTCCAATTAATCTTGTAGATTTAAGTGTGATTTTCAAGCAAGAAAGCAAGGATTACGCAGTCTATAGGGAAGTCGGCTCAGAGTCAGATGCGTCTTCCATGTTTAACATGTCGCCTAAGATACCGCCGGTCCTTCCTTTCTTCACTCCTATCCCAAGTCGATGGATTCAAAGACCACACCCCTATCTACCTGCAAGCAGGCGGAGGCTGACAAGGCCGGAACTTCACCCCCGAGGGGTTACTCGCAACTTGTCGCAAAGTACCACAATTTCGCCCCTATCTACCTGAGACAGGCGGAGGCTACTTGGTACTAGTTAGTGAATCTGAAATTATTCGACTTGTGATATTTGCTAGGATTAGTCGGAACATGATATGGAAGGCGGGGATTTAGGCTCTGCCTTAAGGTGTTCACACACACTCAAGTACCCTCACTCAGCCTTAAAACAAGGTCGGGGATTATCTCCTGCAAACAATTTTCCAATTTTATTGATTTTTTTGGTCAATAGTGTTTAGCAGTCCCGGTTTTTAGTTAGGTTCTCACTGAATTAATCCAACCACACAACACGCCTATCGGTCAATCCCAATTTCCTTTTTAATTTAAATGTGAAAAATCAGAGGGGGAAATCGAGAAAAGTCGATGCAAGATAAAAACAATGATGCTACGCTGAGTTCAGGAGACTTACAGTGATCCCTTCGCTTTTTTATGCAGGATGCAAAACAGAATTGAAATCTTTTTAATCTAAATGCAAATGCAAGCGATGAAAGCTGCTCCTAGACAAGCAGTTCTATTAGCGTGAAGAACATGTTGATTTGGCTAAGTTCTGCGGTCTAAGTGCATCTTTTAAGTGATTTGTGTGGTCCTAATAATTACGAGCACAAGCAGTTCCTAGATTGGCTCGAGGAGCCGCTAGTGCAAGCTAATTTACCATTCACCCACACAGCACACGGGGACACAGTTTCACTATATTTACACGTGCGAGAACCCAAACGGGAACTGCTGGAAATAATGCGAAAAAAAGAAATGAAGAAATAAAATGAAAATTACAAAGCCTCTCTATTCACTCAATAAATTTAAATGCTAGATCCTCGAAGCGTCTTCGACTCCTCGCGTTCCTCGCACAGAAAAAGATTGAGGTCAGAGAGTGACACAAAAAAATAATGAAAATAAATAAAAGAGAGAAAAAATAATTATAAGAAAACCGGGGGTCAGACTACCCGGGGAGAGAAAATCAAACAATCAGGATTTCACTAAAAATTAACCTAAGCCGTGCTCCCCGGCAACGATGCCATTTTGATATCACTCCCGCTACCCTTGTGTTAATTCGGTCAGATTAATGTCCAAATTTAAAGTGTTCGTTGCAGTCGGATACGAGAGGGAATATCAAAAACCACTTTTAATTAGATTTAAGTTAATTTCAAGCGGCAATTTTTTTTACTTGGTGAAGTCCAAGGTCAAACTCAGGGAGGCATCTGTCTCCTTAGATGAATCTTAGCAAAATCCAAGTATGTGATTTTCGAGGAATATTTTTTTATCTTTTTCTATTTTCTATGCAGACACATGCAAAAATCAAGCCAATTTAAAGTTAAATCAGTTAAGGTATCAAATGAAGTCCAAAAATTATAAAAATTGGTCAGAGATGAAATATGGTGAAAATGAACTACTCTAATTTTTTTGGAATTTTTCGACACTAAATGAATTTACTGTGAATTTAAAATGAATGCATGGTGATTTTCACTAAGTTAATTTTAATAAATAACAAATCACAATATTTTCAGGAAATAAAATTATCCTAGATAGATCTAATAATGAGGAATCTAGGAAAATTGACAAACCTTAATTTTAATGTGAAATTGACCTATTAAAAATAATCTAAGGAAATCACCAATTAATTTATTCAGGCCTCGATATGTGTGTAAATGAGATGAAATTTTTATGCCATGTCAAGTTAACTATCCTAAATCTACTGTGATTTTTTGAGAATTTTTAGAGTTACAGAGAATTAATTATCAATTAAAAGGTCCAACTGGGCAAATAACACATAAATCAACCAATTAATTCATTTAAAAATCTACCAATACCACAAAAATATGACAAGTATCACAACAGCTAGAGGACAAGTTACTCAACAACATGCAATTTTTAGAATTCAAAAATGATGCAAAATGACACCTAGGGATGCGTGCAAAGACAGGGGTGTATTTGCAATACAGGAAATAAAAATTACATAAAAGTAAACATGCTGACAATGACTTAAATGCAATTACCTATAATGCTAAGGGGTGGGATGCAATTTCTTCACTGGGAACGTACTCCTCACGTGGGGTGCTTCACAGGGACCTATTTGCAATTTTGGAAAGTTCCTAGGGCCTCTGAGAAAATTACTCAGGCCGCACGTGTTCCTCACGTGGGCGGCCTAGGCTCGGGCGGCGTCGGAGGCTCGGGTCTTGGCTCGGGAGCTTCTGGAGGTTCGGTTGGAGGCTCGGATAGCCTCGGGTGGTCCAAGCCTAGAGATCGGGGAAGAGGCTCGGACCCGTCTACGTGGCATGCTCTAGACCTTTGGATCAAGATCGATCCAAAGGCTGTCGTGGCTGCTCGTGGCGTGATCAGAGGCCGTCAGATCTGGATCGATCCAACGGTGCTAGGAAACCGAGGAAGGGGGCGACGTGGCTGGCTGCGGGTCGTTGGATCATTGATCGATCCGACGGTGATGTGCTACTCCAGATGAGGACGACGTGGCACGCTGAACACCGTTGGATCTGGAAGGATCCAACGGTTCTTTGAGGATCTGGTTGACTGGCGACGTGATCAGCTCGGGACCGTTCGATCAAGATGATCAAACGGTGGCTGTGCTTCGTCCTCAACGGTCCTCCGCCACATGCGGAGGAGTTGGCGGGACTCCGACGAGGCGGCCTTGGCTCCACCCGTCCCTCCAGGCATCGGTGACCTCAATGGAGGGCCTGATGTAGCTCGGAAGAGGCACGGGAGTGCGGCGAAGCTTCAGGTGACTTCAGGAGCTGGAGAGGGGCGTCGGAGCTCCGTGGCGGCGAAGCTCAAAAAGAGCTCCGATGAGCTTCCGGCCAATGAACTGGGGGTACCTGCAGGGGGTTAGAGGGAATAGCCGAAGCTTGTGCGTGCTAGTGGAGATGTGAGGTGCGAGTGGCGAGGCCTAAGGCGGTGCAAAGGGTGCTCGGCGATGGTGCTCCACCCAGGTGGTGGAGCTGGGGCTGATGTAAGGTGAAGTGCTGTGTCGGAGGGTGTGGAGTACGACGCGAAGGTCAGAGCTCCATCGCGGAGATCGGCGATGCGAAACCGGAACGAGAAAATGAAGGTGACGTGTGAATAAAATGGGAGAAAAACCAAAGAAAAATCAGATGAAGATCAGAGGAAGATGGAGGGGATTACCTGGGGTTTGGAGCTCGAAGTCGAGTTCCAGGTCATCGCTTAAAGGGGCGGTAAGGCCCTGAGCTCAGGCAGCTACGCGGAGGGCGGCTGCGACACGGCGGTGGCGCCGTGGATCTCGCCGGAGAAGAAGGTCCATCTTCTCTCAAGGATTCACTCAATTCCTATCACAAATCGAAGGCTCCTAGCTCTATGTTCTTCCTTGGGGTGGCGGATAGGGCTGAAGTTGGCCGGTGGTCGAGTATTTATAGGATGGAGTAGACGGTCGGGCTGGTGATGAGGTGAGGTTAGTGGGGTTCGTGGAGCGTCTCCGTTGGTCGACGTGGGTAGTGAGGTGGCTGGCGAAGATGAGGGACGAGTGGCGATGAACGTGGAGGCGATGGTGGTCGAAGAAGGTGGCTGGAGTGCGGCCAAGAATAGGAAGGGGCAAGCCCCTCGCGCACGGCTGAGATCGTGGGAGAGAGGGGTGCTGGAGGTAGGAGACGAAGTCCTCACCGTTGGATCTTGTGATCCAACGGCTGAGAAGAAGGCGGGAAGGGGCGGGTAGGATTAGATATGGGGTGCATTGATCAAGGGTCGTGGAGCGACCACGTGGTGCAATGGGGGCGAAGCGTGAGCGGGCGGCTGAGATGTTGGAGGCGCTGATCGAGTGGCGCAGAGACGTGACGCGTGGCGTCTATAGGCGAGGCGCGAACTGCCGGTTGAGATGAGGAGGGGGAATTGATCTGACGGTGTAGAAGAAAGGTGCACGTGGAGATCAAGTGGCTGTTGGATCAAGAAGTATATCCAACGGTTGAGAGGCGCGGCGGCTAGGGAAAGGGGAGCAGGCCACGTGGCGCAACCAGAGGGTGCCACGTGGCCAGCTGTGATTGGCTGAAATTAGAAATGAAGGTAGAGAGAGAAGGAGGCCGAATTTAGAAAAACTCAAAACATGAAAGTTGTAGATCTTAATGAGATTTATAAGTTTCATGTTGACCAAAGACGGAGATGAGGTAAAATATGATATAATAATACATGAATACAAATATACACATACATAGTATACATAGAGGCCCAAAAACCCAACTTCTTCATATGAACTCCAAATTGGATGAAACTAGTCTCATTTTAAAGGCCTTTGAATATGTATTAATCTGAAGGTGAGTAGACCTATTTGGAGGTTGCATGAGGGAATTATGGGCATTTGGTGGTCCAGGGGTTTTAGGGTTTCATTGGATATTTTACAAAGGGGATTCCTGATTTTCTTCCTTATATTATTAACTCAGGTGTACATATTATAAGGGAGATGTTATTTTTAAGATGTGAATACTTTACAAGTGATTTTGGCTTCTTATTTAATGCAAATAGAGTGCTAAAATGCATGTATTATGAATGCATGTATGAATGCTATTTATGCATTATAGAGGAAAATATGCCTCTATTTACTCGAGAACAAGGCTCTATTTTCAACTTTTAGAGTGATGAATCTCAGATTCATCAGTTGGTGAACCAAATTTTGTATTGTGTTTGTATGGATCTAGATTAAAGTTTAAAGAATAAAGTCCTGCGTCTTTGCGAAAATTTTGTCATGTGTCTTCCTGTCTTCCTCTTAATCCCACTCAATTCGAGCCTTTCTACTCTTTTACACTCCATTCTTTCCCTCGTTGACCACCGTATATTTCCTCCTGCATCGATCTCCTTCTTGCTTCACGGTGTCGAACATGGATGGCTTAGTCGGAGCCCTACCGACACCTACATCGATTCCATTGACTCGACTTCATTGATAATTCGAGGTGATTCCTGAGAACATGATCCGGACTTTGCGGGTCGATCTCCAGACTTCTCGTCCTCTATCCACCCTTCTCAACCACCCAATAAACTGAGATCACCTTTGTCCTACCTTCGCTGTTGTGAATGAGAGCCGATTACAACCCACATCTTTTTCATTCACAACACTCTAGAATTGACCCTAATTACATATCCATCTTGGTAGCTGAAGATTCAATTGCAAGGTTTTTCACATTGCATATAGAAGACGTTTCCGATCCTGGATTCGAACACGGAATTCATCTCTTCGGACTTAGCCCCCAAGATGGATCTTTAAGGAAAGGGCAAGGGTCAGTAGCCACCTTCACAACCAGAGCAAGGACAAATGCCTGGTAAGAATCAGGTGAACGCTCAGTTGTTGGCATCTATCCAGGCCATTCAGCAGCAGCTGACAGAGCAAGCCCTAGCACAGATTGTGTTTCAGGATATACTAAATGGTGTCATGAACAAACAAGGAGGAGGAGGAGGAGACAAACCAGGAGGAGGGGGACATGGACCCCGTGAGAACCCCGATGAAGAAGAGCCAGAATAAGGGAGGACTAAACCCACACTAAAAGAGAGATATAACCCTAGAGACAACCACATGACTGAGTGGATCTTCATACCACCGGTACATGCATACTTTGAGCTGAAGCCTCAGTTCCTTGCTCTTCTCCCTTCTTTTCACAGGAACACCAGCAAAGAGCCATACATTCATCTACAACAATTCTCACACATCTATCGTACGACCCACTACCCCAATGTTCATTGGATGTAGTGAAGATGATGGTGTTCCCCTTCAGTCTACAAGACAAGGCCCTATATTGGGTCAATCATCTAGGAAAGGTCGTGGCAACATGGGAGGAGCTGAAGTCCGCTTTTCTGCATAAGTTCTATCCTCTCGGTCGGCTCAACCAGATGCAAGCCAGAATTAGAAACTCTCTCAGGGGTTGCACAAGAGCATTCATGAAGCTTGGGAGAGATTCACATACCTGCAGGAGAAATGCCCCCATCATGAAATTCCAAGGACCAGCTCGGTCCAGCACTTCTTAGAGGGCCTGAACATGGAAATCCAACAACTCGTTGACGCTAGGGCTGGCTATCGAAGCCAACGAGCCGAGCCAGCCTTTGGCTCAGGCTCAGGCTCGATAAGCCCAACCGGGCTCGAGCATGTTCGAGCCCAGCCCAGCTGGCTCAGGATCGATAAGGCTCGAGCCGAGCCCCTTATCGAGCATGAGCTCCTTATCGAGCCCGGTATTGGCTCGAGCCCAAGGTAAGCTCGTTAAGGAAAATGGGTACTTTTTGGTGGAAAAGTGTTCTGCACGGGATCGAACTCGAGACCTGCTCTATTTAAGACTGTGTTCCTTACCAGTAGGCCACTATCCAAGTTGTATACAAAATCTTAATTGTAATATATATTGTAACATTCTATTCGCTTATAAAAAAGGAAAAAATATTAATTTTCTAATGACTGGGCCGGGGGCAAATGTGTGGGTGGGAATTGGATTTTGAGAATTGGGTCATGACTCGTGGCTCGTGGGAGGGGCAAAGTTAGTGGAGGAAAAACTACAAAGGGCTACTTCTATTTTATTTGTATTATATATAAATATTATATGCATATATATTCCTTATCGATTCCCTTATTGAGTTATCGAGCTGAGCGAGGCTCGACTCGGCTCGGGCTCAGCTCGTTAAGCTATCAAGCCCAAAATTATGGCTTGGGCTCGACCCAATAGCCTAATGAGCCAGGCTCGTGAGCCCTTATCAAGTCGAGCCCGAGCCTAGCTCATCGAGTCGTGACTCCATAGTTAGCCCTAGTTGACGCAACCTATGGGGGATTACATTTCAACAAGGATGAAGACGTAGTCTGGCGGATTTTTGAGGAAATGACCGAAGGAGAGGCCGCCCTCTCTTCATCCAAAGCATATCTGAAGCAATCCTAGATCCTCCAGAAGCAAGTCCATATGGCAGCGTCTCGTGAGGCGGAGAGAGATGAGAGCTCCAACCTCAATATCATCGAGGGTCGTCTCTCAAAGGTTGATATCATTGAGAAGTGATCACAGGACCCTGAGAAACTCATTGTGATCGCAAAGAGGACACAGAATCTCGACAAGCTGGACCAAATCACCAAGCAGTTGGAGCTACTGGTGGGTACCATCAGTTTGGTTCAGTCGGCAACACCATCCACAGAAGCTCCAGCTAAGAAGAAAGATGAGCCATCACTGCCACAATAACCTCAACCGAGCCAGCAACCACCGGCAGTCCAGCATGTATTACATGCAGGCGCCTGATCAGGGTCCGCCGCAGCAACAGATGGTTGTCTACCATACGGACTTCCTTCCATCATCCGATCCAGCCTTCCCACCACCACCCTTTGATTCAAGAAGTAAATGGTGTTTGGAGTAATGATGTATAGCTGTCCCATCCTATCGGACATCCCCAGGGCCAACAACAAGCCAACCGACAATACCACCAATCCCAGGGTGGTTGTTTTGGGCAATCCTCACAACCTCCGCCACAGTATCACCAGCCTCCTCAGTATCCCAACCAATGGAGGCAGAATCCGTACTACCAACAGTCGTAATACTGACAGCCACAACCATACCATCAGTATGCGGTTGCCGCACCTCCACAGTACCAGAACTACCATCCTCCCTCTTACTATCAATATCTGCTTCCTCCATCACCTCAACACCACCAACAGTCACCGCCTCAACCCCAGCACGCTCAGCATCAGCGTGGTCCTCCCGTTGAACCTTCTGAGACGATTCCTGTGAATCCAACCCTTGATTTCTTGGCACAGCTTTTCAAAGGCCTAGCAGATATGACAAGGAAGTTAGACGACCTGACCACCATGAAAACCACCATTTCGGCTTAGGTCGAAGCCAACCCCAATAGCTTCAAGAAAAGAGAGCATGTAGAATGTGATGTCCCGTCTATGCCTATAGAGTCAGATGATTATGCTATTGTTTTATCTAATGTTGTCACTCTTAGGAGCACTAGGGCCTTGCCTTCGCCCGCCACAAACAAGGGGAAGAATAAAGCTTCAGGTGAATCGTCATCTTCTGCATCAACCATGCCAGCTACAAGGGCGGGTGAGGAGGAAGAAGAAGGAGGATCCATTCCGGCCGCCATCCACCACCATCTCCATCACCAAAAAGAATAAAAAAATAGAAAAAGCAAAAAGACAAAAAAGATGATCGTCGCCAAAGTGAAGTCGTGCCAGCCATGAAGGAGCAGCCATCCGCAACCCATCCGGTGCCAACCGACAGAACAAAGGCCCCACTTTTTGCATGTGCACCAGTACTAGCATCTCATCTTCCAGATTGTACTCCTTTTTGTGACCTGAATGTACATCATATTGTGGACAGGGATTCTGTTGTACATAAAACTCTGTTTCTAATTCCAGACATGTAGATATTCCTTTTCCTGATGCAATAGAAAAATCCAAAAAAATGCAAAAAGAAAAAGTGTGTTATCTGACCCTGGAGTTGTGGACATTCTTAATAACTTGATTGTTGAGATTCCATTGATTAAAGCCATGGACTATATGCCAGTCGTAAAGAAAGGATTGAAAGAATCATGTACAAGCAAGCGTCGATCAACACGAAATAACAGATGCCGACAAGTTGAGAAGCACGTTCTCACCATGGTCACAGTTGCAGCTATCATCAATCTCCCAAAGAAAAAGCAAGACAAGGGAGTGCCTCTACTCAGTTCCGAGATTTTCGATCAAGTCTTCGAGCGAACCCTGCTTGATAGCGGTTCTTCCATCAACCTCATGCCCTCGTTATTACTGCAAGAATTTGGTTTGGGTCCTCTCAAGCAAACACGTATGATCCTTCAGTTCGCTGATCGATCCATCAAGCGTCCTCTACGTCTTTTGGAATACATTATGGTGAAGGTGCGGGACATGCAGTTTCCCATTGATTTTGTAGTCCTTGATATGGACCCACCCGCACCCTTACTCCAGGCTCCTATTATCCTAGGTCGACCATTCCTACGCACTTCAAAAGCCATAGTTGACTATGGGTCTGGCAAGATCACCTTCAGCTCGGTCAACAACAGTATTACCATAGACATGATCAGCGAGCCCAAAGTCATAACTGATTGGGACATGCAGGTATAGACTGTGACTTCATTATAGAAATTAGAGATACATAACTCTCCTTGAATGATCCATGGACACAGGAAATCCTCTCTCTAGAGGAGGACCTGGAAAGCACAGCCGATGCAATTTCCGAGGATATTTAGGAGACAAAGTCAAAATTACTGATGCATCTTTTTGACTCCAGTGATTCACTCCAGCCCGAACACTGCGATCCCATCATAGATCCGTTCGCATATTATCAGAATCTCAACAGAGCATCGAGGATGGCAACTTTACAAAAATCCAAGCAGCACATTCCACTACCAGTACGGTCTCATAAGTAACTGATAAGTTGGCTAGGTCAGAATTAGACTCAAGCCACTTCCGGCAGGCCTGAAGTATGCTTTCCTTGAGGGTGCAGAAAATATTTATCCGATCGTCATCAGCAGCAGGCTGACCCCGGAGCAAGAATCTCGACTTCTCGAGGTTCTAGAGAAAAACTGCAAGGCACTTGGTTGGCATGTCTTAGATCTTCGCGGGATAAATCCTACGTTGTGTTCACACCACATTTACTTGGAAGAAGATACCAAGCTGTCCCTCAAATTTCATAGAAGATTGAATCCAAATTTGAGTGACGTCATCATGAAAGAAATCACGAAATGGTGAGATGCATGCTTCATTTATCCCATCTCCGATTCAAAATAGGTAAGCCCCTTGCACGTAGTTCTAAAGAAGTCATGGATTACTGTGGTTAAAATGACAGAGGAGAGGAGATATCTACTCGGGTACCGACATCCTGGCGCGTATGTGTTGACTACCGTCGTCTTAATGCAGCAATGAAGAAGGAACACTTCCCCTTGCCATTCATTGATCAAGTTTTGGAAAGACTAGTTGGTAAGGAGTTCTTCTGCTTTCTAGATGGGTACTCTAGATACAACTAAGTGGCAATCGCCCCTGAAGACCAAAAGAAGACTACCTTCACTTGCCTGTTCGGCACCTATGCTTTCAGGAGAATACCCTTTGGATTGTACAATGCACCAGCGACATTCCAGAGATGCATGCTTGCAGTCTTCACCGAGATGGTTGGTGGTTTTCTCGAGGTGTTTATGGACGACTTCTCCATATATGGTGACGGCTTCGATTCTTATCTTGAGCACATGTACTTCAGAAATGTCGTGAAGTCAATCTTGTATTATCATTGGAAAAGAGCCGCTTCATGGTTACAAAAGGGATTGTGCTGGGTCACGTCGTTTCCAAACATGGCATGGAAGTCGACCCGACACAGGTGGATGTGATTGCCAATCTTGAGCCACCTCAGACTGTGGAGAATGTGAGGTCATTCCTGGGGCATGTGGGATTCTACAGAAGGTTCATCCATTATTTCAGTCGTATTGCTGGACCTCTTACCGAATTACTATGCAAAGAGACTGAGTTCAATGTTGATCAGCAGGTTCTCCTTTCATTCAATCAGCTGAAGAAGCTAATCACTCAAGCTCCAGTTCTACAACCACTGGATTGGTCTCTTCCATTTGAGATCATGACATATGCGTCAGATTTTTGCAGTTGGGACTGTGTTAGGACAACAGAAAGATAAGGTGCCCTATGCCATTCACTATGCCGGCAAAACATTAGATGAAGCGCATATGAATTATACTGTGTCAGAGAAAGAATTACTGGCTGTGGTATTCACCCTTGAGAAGGTCAGATCCTATTTGCTTGGATTGAAAGTCACCATCTTCACCGACCACTCTGCTATCCGATACTTACAACAGAAGAAGGATGCCAAACCCAGACTGATCAGATGGATCCTTCTACTCCAAGAGTTTGACTTGAAAATCAAGGACAAGCATGGAGTTCAGATTGTGGTAGCAGACCACCTCTCCAGAATTGAGCAGCAAGAGCATCCTCTAAGCAGTGCAACCATCACAGACACCTTTTCAGACGAATCAATTTTAGCCGTGGATTCACTCCCTTAGTATGCCGATATTGTGAACTACCCCATATTTGGTGTGGTTCCACGAGATT
This sequence comes from Ottelia alismoides, assembly GCA_037367405.1. NCBI lineage: Eukaryota > Viridiplantae > Streptophyta > Magnoliopsida > Alismatales > Hydrocharitaceae > Ottelia > Ottelia alismoides. Next base: position 50,044 of record JAZKJV010000159.1, read on the forward strand.
GGACGAAAATCAAGAAGGATAAGTTCTTGTCCACTATTCATTTTTACCAATGGGAAGACCCACTTCTATTCAGGGAAGGAGCAGATTGCATTTGGCGCAGGTGTATTCCTCAGTTGGAGCATCATAGTGTCCTCGAGTATTATCACTCGCTTGAATCTGGTGGACATCACTCTGGAGACATAACGGGAGCAAAAGTACTCCAGTGTGGCCTATGGTGGCCCACTAAATTTAAGGATCCAACAAGCTTTGTCAAAAGATGTACTGACTGTCAAAGATTGAAAGGCACCCTCACAACCAAAGGTTCAATGCCCCTAAAGATCATTTAGATAGCAGATGTATTCGATTCTTGGGGAATCAATTTCATGGGACCTTTCCCCAACAGTCAGGGATATGAGAACATCCTTCTTGTCGTTGATTATATGAGTCATGGGTTGAAGCTATCCCCGCTCGAGCCGCAGACATCCGCACCGTTTATCAGTTTCTGAAAAAGAACATCATTTCGCGGTTCAGGATTGCGAAGATACTGATATCATATGAGGGTAGTCACTTCATAAACAGAGAGGTCAAGAAGCTCACGAAGGAGTACAACATCAAGCACCATGTCGCATCTCCTTACCATCCGCAGACCAATGGCATGACAGAGTTATCAAAGAGAGAAATCAAGACGATCCTTCATAAGCTTGTGAAGCCGGACAGAAAGAATTGGTCCCAACTTTTGGATTCTATCCTATGGTCATATATAATCGCTTACAAGTCTCCCTTGTGCATGTCACCCTACCATCTTGTATATGGGAAACCATGCCATCTGTCCGTGGAATTAATTCATAAATCTTTATGGGCTATCAACATTTGCAATATGGACTCACAAAGAAGTGGTCAGAAAAGAAAAAATGATTTGAATAGGCTCCTGGAGTTTAAAGACTATGCATACGATAACACCTTGATATACAAGGAGAAGGTAGAATGCTGGCACGATTGGCACACAGACGAAAGACCTTCGAAGCTAGACAAAAAGTGTGGTTATTCGATGCAAAGTTGAAGATCTTCCCGGGTAAATTGAAAAGCAAATGGACATGGTCATTTCAAGTTCGAGAAGTGCGTGACAATGGCAGCCTTGCAATATCATAATTGTCCCCTGACACACAACCATTTGTCGTAAATGGTCAACTCTTGAAGCCTTACCTCGAGCATGCCACTTTCTTGGCCATCATCGACTCTATCTAAGTACTGCGCTTTGATGACACATCCACAACAGTAGCCACATCACAAGATTCAGATAATGCAACTCATAAAGTTTTCCTTTAAGTCTTTTTATCTTTTCTTCTTTTCTTATTTCATTTCCAACTTCTCTCTATTAAAAAAATGGCTTCTGTGTATCACCCTTTTTGCCAGTCTGCGATGCTTAGGACGTACTTTGTCCTAAGTATGGGGGGTGTGCACTCCGTGTAGTTTCATTCTTTTATCCTCTCCCATATCTCATCTTCTTCTTATACTCAGGGATATATTACCCTAAGTATAGGGGGAGACAACCCGAGTACGATTCGTTCATTCTCACCCTTGACCCTCCCTGCTTTGAGTGCAGTCTGCTATACTTAGGATTACTTGATCCTAAGTATATGGGGGACAATCGTCTTCTCATTCAGTTATTCCTTCATTCGTTATTTTTAGGCTTTTCTATACTCAGTCTGAGTTATGTCTTCTCTTTTTCTCTTTGATCTATGAGGACATAGATCATGCTACGTATAGGGGGGTCATATATATTGTGTATATGCTTTATCCATAACTAACTCGTAATTTTGTATTTTAAATACTACTTATGGCTAAAAATACTGTTAAATTCATTACAATCTTCTAATAAAAAGATGCTTATAGCTCCTTGAACTCTTTTTGTACATACAGATTAATAAATTAGGAAAAAATACTTTTGTAAAATGTTTGAAAAATAGCCTGAAAACCTTTTTGAAAAATCTTTTGAAAACTGTTTGGAAAATATTTTGTAAAATGCGTTTAACCTTTGTCAAAACATTTTAATTGCAAAATTTTATTTTCTTTGTGTGAAATAAAAATGTTTAAAAAATGATTTGTAAATGGTTGCAAAAATATTTGAAATATATATATATATATATTGTTTGAAAAACCCTTGCAAAATGATTCTCAAATGCGTGTAAATATTTGTAAAATTTATCTCTAAAAATCATGTCGGACTATAGTTTTCAAAAATATTAAAAAATATTTTTCAAATAAGTTTGAGGAGTATACACATCGTATTAAAAATTCTTTATACATATGCCCATAAAAGGGATCGATTACCCCTTGTAAATCCTTTAAGAACCAAAATTCTTGTAAATATAAGATGCATCTTAGCGTAAATATCTGTACCTATTTTCTTAGCCAAAATCTTCTGCTCCCAAAAATCACAAAAACATTTGCAAAACTAAAAACACCAAAAAATCTTTATTTTGTACATTCAATAACAAAAGGCATTCTTATTCCTCAAACTCTTTTCATATATACTTATTAATAAATCAGGTTAAAAATATTTTTACAAAATTATTTAATGGTATGACCTGTTTGGAAAACTTTTTGTGAAATATTTTCAACCTTTGTAAAAAAATTTTATTTGTAAAAAAAATCTTTTCTTTGTGTGAAGTAAAAGATTTTGAAAACCTATTTGTAAATGGTTTTGAAAATGGTTGTAAAAATATTTTGAAATTCCTATGTCTACCATTTGAAAAATCTTTATAAAACAGCTTTCAAATGTTTGTGAATATTTGCAAAATTTATTTTGTACTATAGTTTTCAAAATTGTTTGCAAATAAATTTGAGAAATAAATGTGTCATTAATAAAAATAACTATACAAAAATAATAAAGTCATTATCAATTGTATATATGTACCTATAAAAACATCTTGAATTCTTTAATTCTTAACTCTTATAAATAAATAAAAAGAAGCACGCCCATGTAAATAATTGTGCATACTTTATATTTTTGTGCAAAATTCTTTGTATTTTAAAAGTATCTTTGAAAAATTGCATCATTCTTTGCGTCATTGTACATAATAGTTGCATAGCTTTCACATTCTTTTAAATTGAGCTTGATGATTGAACTAGTCCAATAAAGTCGAAGATTGGATCTTGTTTGGACCTTACTGCTCCTAATTGTACTGGAACCTTTTGGGAACTAGGTTTAAGGTACTTCAGGTCCATTAGGACTTAATTCTTTGAGACTCAGGGCTGGGTTCAAGTCACCTAAACTGACTAACTAGAACTTTTCGAGATGCATGCATGATTCTTGTCGGCCACGATCTAACTTGGACACTTGCACCTTTCACTTGGCTCAACTCAGTTGGAGTGGTGAGGGGAAGGGATTTTCCGGTTTGAGACGCACACGAGTGGAAACATTCATCCTCGTCTAGGGAGGGAAGTGCACCCCAACCCGATCCAGTTGCCATGAGGTCTGAAGACATGAGAGTGTGAGTTGCAATAATGCTTCAAAAGAGGAATAGTCTTCTGGCTCAAGAGGAAAAGATCCTTATGTAAATGTTGCTGTAAATATTATGTTGAAAAAAAACTCCAAAAAAGTGGACAGACCTGATTGAAAATAAAATGTCTGCCGGAGTATGTATATACGTTGCATAGAAAATAAGCAAGCTTGAGCATCAAAGTTATACATGTGAGCATGCAGCTGGATGACTTGACTACACTGGTCATGCATCCTGGGATATGTAGCTACACTGGTTACCGTCCATTTTTTTCACCCCTCCTCTTGAATCAGATACCACTTGAACTTAGAAGGGAATACCCCGCTCCTCGAGGAAAGAGTTCTGGATTGGGGAATCATTGGGTTGTCATTCCGGAGAAGTCAGTTCCTTTATCATTTCAGTTTGGGAGAGCCACTATCACTTATACTGTACAAGTCAGCTTCATAGTCATAAGGGTTTACGTACGATGTAGGCTAGTTCTGACCTGACTATTGAGGTGGTTTGAACCGAGTTCTGTGACTCTCGAAGGCTGTGGTGTTTTAAATTTGGTTTCCGACAAGGGTCCACACACATTCACACATCAAGGTCTAACCTGAGCTCCAAACTTTGATTTTGTTATGACAAGTTTAATAGTTGAAATCAATTCCATTTTTTCTTTCTTTTTATTTTCTTCTTTAATTTTTTTATACTTATTGCATAAGTGTTTGCTAGGAATTAGCAAAGGCGGGTATAGTGGGGTGATGAATCTCCATTTCATCACCTTTATTCTATCATTTTGGCCTTAAAAACCCTAGCTAATGCATGTAAATAGTATCAATTTGTACAAAATAGCATTCATTATTTATTGCATTTATTGTGTAAATAATGTGATTTTTAATGCTAAAATTATAGAATAAAGGGAGAAAAGAAAAAGGAATAAAATATCTAAAATATTTTATTCCCTAAACCCCGAGACCAAGTCAAGAATTGAGTTGATCTACAAGGAATAAAGTAGGGGAGATAAGGGCCGGAAATACAATAAAAACATAATTATTTTATTCACTATTTTTTCATTTTTGACACCTATTTTATTGTTCACTATTTATTCATCAAATAAAGAAACTTTGTACATGAAAACTGCAGATAATAATGCAATAAAAATACAAAATTAAGTTTGTACAAAAATAATACACAGTGTACATTTTATATACAAAATAAAAAGCCAAAAATCCAACTTCACAGACCCATATCTTTCAAATAAAAACTCAAAACATATCAAAATCATCTCTAATTGTATATAACTTTTCATAAGCTATTTAATGACGGTGGTTTCATATTTTTTGGAGTTAAAAGTTAGGTTTTTAAATCCCATTGTACATTGTACCTAATTAAAATAATCAATTTATTCATCCTTCATTATTTTTACAAATTCATATTTTTATAATTTTGTCAATATTATTTGTAACTCACGTACATGATAAAACCAAAATAAAACCCAATAAAAATATAATATAATATAATAATATATATAAATCATAGATGAAATATCAGATTATACATATCTATTTATTTAAGTATATAAAGTACATCATAAAAATATAATAAAAATATATTTATGTACATAAAAATAAGTTATAACTATATAAAATAAGGAGATAAAATAATAAAATAAAATATACAAAATAAAAATGAAATAGTTAAAATATTGGTAAATATACCTATAATTATACCCTTAGAAACTAACTACTAATAAATAACATCAAAAAATTAAATAAAAATCATAATAAAATACTAGATAAAATAATAAATATTTTTTTATTTTATACTCAGAAAAAAATAAAATCAGTTACTATATTTAAATAATTAATTTCTAATAAAACTTGTCATTTTGTCCATATTCAGGCTGAGCTGGACCAATTAAGTCCTCTCGTACGTTGATTGCCCGGTCAACTCCCTCTCTAGTCCTCTCATTTGACGCAGATGTCTTTTTTCGGGTTTTGCGCCCTTTTTCCTGGGCATCTCGTCCATCCATCGCCTTCGTCCCCTTCAGACGAAATGATCATTGATCATCATAGATCAACGCCCAACCTGTAAATCCATCACATCTAACTTAGATTTTTTTCCCAGCGGTCGGTCAATAAGGGTAGCCCGCAATGCTTGTAAATAAGAACCTCCGACTTCCATGGATTCTTTGGTCACCGACTCGAATCTAGGAGCCCTCATATTGGATCCAGCTGGTCTTCTTGTGACAGGAGGAGGCGTTGCGAGGTCAGGCGGAGCTCCAAGAGCACGGAGGTGCACCCATGACCACCCCATCCGCGGCCCTGCTCCCTGCCAACCCCAGTTATAAGAGTTGTCTTTTATCGTTTCTTTTAATTGCATTTCATCGTAGGTTTAATTTCCCTTTCTTAGTTTAGGGTTTAAGTAGTCAAATTAGGGTAATCAAGGACTCGCGTAGTTCGCCAGAGCTGAGCTCTGACGAGCTCCTCTATGCATGATCGACCCGCTCCTCGTCGCTCAAATCACCTTCAATCCCTTCCCCATCGCATGCTCCTCATTTTTGACTCATCAGGTCATCAGATCCGCCCTGGGTCTGCAGATCGAAACCCACCTCCGTCGCATCACCAGATTTGTCGCCCTTCGATCATCCGCTACCTATTCCACACCTAACCGGGTCGAGGCAATTTGCCCTCGATCATGTTCTTTTCTGTGCAGGTTGTGCGCTTAACGAGGCCTATCTGGGCTCAAATCATCCTGACTTGAAGCTTCCCATGACCCCCTTCTTCTTCGAGCTTGTCAGGCCTATCCATGGGGTCTTGGACCTTCTAAGACCCATCAACCGATGCGGAACACCACCCCAGACATAAAGAGCCTAATGCCATCAAAGGAGACAACCGGAAGGATGAAGAAGCCTCGATCGAAGGTCAGGGAAGGCTTTGTTCTTCCCTGTTCTTCGTCAACAACAACATCCATCCGATGAAGTACCCCGCTCTAGATCGTGCCATAGCCGTCGATCATGTGTGCCTTCAACCGTTGATCTCACGCCCGAGATCTAATCACATCCTTCCAGCCACAAAGGCGTATCTGTCGTCTGCGCGTCGACACATGGATAAGTGATGAAGCTCAACCGTCGGATCGCACCTAGTTTGGGGTAAATTTCATATCTGGCCCCGCACATTTTTATATTTATTAATTAGTTCTGTAAGTAAAATATGATGTGTAAAATAAATGGGAATTTTGTATACCAGCCCCCGTACTTATTGCATATTATGTTTGGGTCCCTCCCATGCTCAATCACGCGTAGTCTACGTGACTAGGTTAAATTGCATGGAAGCACCTAGCCTTTTTGTATATTATAAAACAATTCATAGATATTAAATAAATATTGGTTTATTTAGGCATATTTGCATATGAAACCTTGATGTTTATTTTAATTGCAAAAATGCCACTACTAGGACATTTAATTTTGTTCTTTTTATCTATTTATTAAAAATAGATAATGTATTCCTAAAAATTCACAAAAATAGGATCAAATTCCTTATGCCATGTACATTCACACCCATATTTTTGTTCGAATTTGTGCATTTTATCTGTTTATTTAAAATGTAATGAAGCCTATTTATTCCCTATCTAAATTAGAAAATATCAAAAAAATGAAAATGTGTCTAAAAATTCCAACAATATATATAGTCTATTTTATCTTACTTTAATCACAGATCAAAAATCATTAAAAATGGAAAAATAAAAACCTTAAAAATAAAAAAACACTTTTCTCAATAATCTAAAAAATCATTTAAAATTTAGAAATATGTTTTTTCTTTTTTATAATTTTCTTTAAATAAATATTTATATATTAAAATTGATTTGGATAATTTGGGGATTTATTTAATATTTTTAAAATCCAATCAATTTCGGAGTATTAATTAATCCCTTATTTGGGGTATTTTTTACTCTAAAAACACATAAAAATTAGCAAAACTATAGAAAAATAACAAAAAATTTAAAAAATATAAAAAGCAAAAAATATTATACTTACTATATTTTGGCTATTTTTACATATTTATACATATATGGTATCTATATATACCTTATATTGTATTTATACATATATATATGTCTTATATATTTAAATGTAAAAGAAATATAAAAATTTGAAATATAAAAAGAAAACATAAAATATAGAACAAAAAATAATAAAATAAAAAATATATAATTAAAAACCCACAAAAGATGTATATACTCAATAAATGACTTGGTTGTACATAAATAACCATAGGCTACCATTTTGCTCTCTATGGTTCGACCTCTACATGCTTAATCACTATGCATCCTATGGTAGAGAAAAAAACTAAATCTTAACTTCACATTTTTAATTATACATGACTTTTGTATATTGTGGGTTAATTGTTGATCGTTCATGATTTTTGTTTGGGGTCGCTTCGACGACTGTCGGTCCGCCTTGTGGAATAACAAGACCTCTGCAAAAAGACTGGTTATCATCTATGAAGATATATCTTAAGCTTAGTATAGGGGGGTGTATATACGTTGTATATACTTTAGTCATAACTCATACTTTCATATTTTTGAATAATATGGCTAAAATACTAGATGAATAAGGATAAACGATTAATTAATCATAAAGAATAAATCGGTATAAATTTGTAAAAATTCATCAAAATTCTTTATATATACCGATTAATAAATCAGGTTAAAAATGGTTTGCAAAATGATTTGAAGAAGATAGGAAAATATTTGAAAAATCTTATGAAACCATTTGGAAAACTTTTTGTAAAATGTTATCAAACATTTATAAAAATATTTTGGTTGTAAAAAGTTCGTTCATTTGCTTGAAAAAATATCTTGAAAATCTATTTGCAAATGGTTTGGAAAATGATTGTAAAAATATTTTAAAAATCTATACACACTATTTGAAAAATCTTTGCAAAATGATTTACAAATTTTGTAAATATTTGCAAAAAAATTGTTTGAATTATTTTCAAAATAAAGTTCGCAAAATGCTTGTGAAAACATTTTCAAGCTATTTTGAGAACCCTATACATAACTTTACAAACCTTGTGTATATACAAATACCTGTAATTATTTATGAATAAATTCCTAGTGTTGATTCTTCACCTAATTCTTGTAAATATTGATGCACTCTCGTGTAAATATATGAACATAATTCTTTTATCTTTAAATTTTGTAAAAAAATAAAAAAACCCATAAAATGTGCAAAACTTTTTTAAAAAACACACATAAAAAGTTCAAAAATCAAACAATTGCTTCACAAATGGATTTTCTTTTCATTGCATTGCATCTGCATTTGGTGGATTGATAATAACAATTAAACTAGTCTAAATAAAATCCGAAGATTAGATCTTGGTTAGACCTTAATCCACTTCATCAAAAGAACCTTATAGGACTAGAATTGACGTGCTTCAGGTCTGCTAGGCCTAAATTCTTTGAGACCGCAAGACTAGGTTTAGTGTCATCTTGACTGATTAATTAGAATATTTTGAAACACATGTATGACTCTTGTCGACAATGATCTAACTTGCACACATGCACCTTACACTTTTCTTAACTCAGTTGAAGTGGTAGAGGGCTGGATTTGCTGGCATGAGACATAACCAAATGGAAACATACGAAGTCACGATTTTGTGGCCATTGTATCCCAACCCGATCCAGTAGCCATGAGGTATAATGATAGGATGTTGTGGGTTGCAATAATGCTTCAAAAAGAGGGATAGTCTAATGGCTCAAGAGGAAAAAGTCCTTATGTAAATGATGTTGTAAGCAGTATTTAAAAACTCCAAAAAGATTAAATGGGCAAAAATCAAAGAAAAATCAATTCCCCTCGGAGTATGTATATAGGAAAATAAGCAAGCTTGTGCTTCAAAGTCAAAGTATTCATGCGAGCCTACATCTAGATGACTTGCCTGCACTGGTCAAGCATCCTATGATAGGTAGCTATACTGGTCATCGTCCATTCTCTTCTCCGCCTCCTATTCTTGAGATGGTTGCACTTGAACTTAGAAGGGAATACCCCGCTTCTCAAGTAAAGAGTTGCAAAATTGAGAATTAGGGTCACCATATTAGAGAACACTGTCTTTTACCGCTTCAGCCGAGAGGAGCTACATATCATTTATACTGTACAAGATAGACTCATGGTCATAAGGGACTGCGTATGAATTATATGTGTTCTGACCTGGTTATTAAGGAGACTTGAGCAGAATTTTGTGTTTCTCAGAGACTGTTGTGTTTCAAGTACGCTTCCTAATAAGATACTGACCAAACCTAAATTCCAAAGGTCTAATTGAGATCCGAACTTTGATTCTATGAAGATAAATTTTAAAGTTAAAATCAATCCATTTCATTTCATTTTTTTCTCTATTTTCTTCTTCTTCTTCACTTATTGGCATAAGTGTTTACTAGGGACTAGCAAAGGCAAGTATAGGGGTATGACGAATATCCACTTCATCACATTTATTCTTCCATTTTGGCCTTAAATCCATAGTCAAATGCATGTATATATCATTAATTTCTACAAAATAACATTCATTCATTGATGCATAGATACTGTGTAAAATACTCTATTTAATGTCAAAAAAATAAATAAAGAAAGAAAATAAAAAGAAGGAAGTGTCAAAGACACTGGGTGTAGACCCCGAGACCCAATCATCATGATGACTTGGTCGATAATGAATAAAGTTGGGGGAGATAGGGCAGAGAAATCATAATTAATCAATAATAGGTTTTAGGACCTATTTTATTTTCTTGTTTTTATATCTCAAATCAATAAACACTCTATATAAGACTTGCATAAAAATACAAAGAAAAATACAAAATTTATTTCATTCAAAAATAATGCACAGTATGCCAGGGAGACAGAATAAAGAGCTACAAAGAAAACTTCTAGACTTGTATCTTCTCCATACTAATTCAAAATTTATCAAACTTAAATTTATTATTCATTAAATTAAATTATATTTAAATGAAATTGGTTTCATTCAATTTGGAGTTCAGATGCAAAAGTTAGCTCTTGGGACCTCATTGCCCAAGATACTTGTATATAATATTCAACTTATTTATGCTTTATATTTTTCAATTTCTTATATTTTTATAAATTTTAAAATATTATTTGAAATACTTGTACATAATTAAAATAAATAAAATCATCAAAAATAAAATAAAATAAATAATATACTTCAATATCTAGGTAACTATACACATAATACACCTATGTAATATATGTATATAACGATTCAAGTATGTAATTAAACTCATAAAAATATAATAAAAATATCTAAATATGTATTTACATAAGTTATAAATATAAAAATTATGTATGTAAAATAAGGAATATAAAATACAAAATAAAAATAAGATACAATATATATAGATAAATATACTTATTATTATACATGTAAAACTTAACAACTATAAATTAACTTGTAAAAATAAATAAAAATCATAATAAAATACTTCTTAGAATAATAAATAAATTTCACATTTTGACAAAAAATAATAAAATCATTTATTATTTTAATCTATTTAATAAGATATTTATTCTCCGTTTTGTCCTTGAGGAGCGAGTTCACGTTGACATGAGTCAGTTGCTCGCCTCCCATAGACCTGCGTCTGTCAGAGCTGAACCATGCCTCTTCCCCTGATTTTTCCTGCATGATACACTGACCTTTGCTATTCGATTCCTTTATGAAAAATATTGTCATCGCATCCCTCTATTATACCCTACCGTTTGTTTGGTCAATCATACATTATTTCGTGTGAAAACCCTAGGTTTTGAGAGGTTGCTCAGCATATTTATAAATAATACCCCTTCACCCAATTTTGCCTTTTGATTCGTCTTGACCCATCTTCACCCAATTTTCTCTTCATCTGTAGCATCCCCAGTGGTGGTGGGTGCATCTCCTGAGATATAGGCATGGAGAAGGAGGCGGAGAGGTGAGATCCAAGCCTCCGCCGGACTTACTCAGTTGAAGGTACTCTGCTCCATGTTCCCCATGTCTGAGTAATTCTTTTTCTTATTTTTCTAGTTCCTAGCACTAACAATAGGATAAATTAACTTTTTATTTTATCTAATTTCATCTGTTATTCTATAAAATACAAAAATCGTAGTTCACTGGAGCTGATGCTCCAACCATTGTTCTCCACTGCTCCATCCTTTGTTTCGACTCGCCGACCACCGCATCATCTTCCCCCTTTGCTTCTGAATCTCTATCACCCTCCATTCCCCTTGATCTTACACAGATCAAGAGATCAAGGTCTCTACCTTCGCGGCGGAGACCTCCGCTCTGAGTCATCTCACCATCTTTTTGCCCAAAATCGAGCCCCGGACCTTCATATTTTGTCAGCAAACTAACCCTGTAGTTCTTGAAGCGAGATAGGCCCTGGTGGGCTAAATTTTGATGAGGACTAAGTTCCCCTAGAACTCGATCTTCCTCGAGCTTCCAGGACCCCATCGATGGGTTCTGGACCTTCTTAGGACCATCATCAGATGTAGACAGACGTGGGTTCCATTTTGAGGCACCTAGAAGCCGCCTAGGTTGTTGGAGTCAATTAGGAGTGCCAATCGAAGCCAACTCCAGCGACTATTCTTCCCTGTTTTTCGTGGGAAGCAGCAACCGTTGGATCCAAGGAGGTGCTCCAGATCAAGCAGTAGCCGTTGGATCGGAGGCTCTCGTACCCGTTCGATTTAAGCCTCGATCTACTCCCAACCATTAGAGATGAAGCGTCATCACGCAGCCAGGACACGCCACGTGTCAAGTGAAGTCTCATCAGCCGTCTATCATCGCACGTGGGGTATATTGCATATTATCCCCCTGTTTTTTGTACCTTTCTTTCTAGTCCATAAAATTTCAAATATAGTTCTAATATGTTTGTAATATTTACTCTTAGGATCCTAAGCTTTCCATAATTGCACTTTAGTCTAATCCACGTCACCGCGCATACCTGTCCGCATGAGGGAACTAGATATTTTATGAGGACACCTCTCTAGGTTTGTGTCAATATTTAGTCTAAGTATTTTAAATATCAATGTAATATGTTTGTGGATAATTGCAGTAGGACATGAAACTTTTTAAATACTACATAAATACCCCTGCTAGTGCATTTAATATTGAAAATCTAGGATTTTTGCATGTATGCCTTTGGATTTCTTTAGGGTGTTCTGAAATACATTAGAACTTTGTCTAAATTATATCCAGGTCCCTACCAGTACATTTAATTTTATTTCTTGTATTATATTATTAAAAATAATATTTTGCATTGAAAAATTATAGGAAAATTATCTTAAGTGTCCTAAACCATTTTAAATCACATATATTTTTCTTAAAGCAACTAAAAATATTTTCCTATTTATAAAAATACAAAACATTGCATTTATCCTATTTTACATTTATAAATCCATAAAAATATAAAAATGTTTTGAAAATTCAAAAAAATTCACATGTATTTATTTATGCTTATTTCATTTTCAACCTGATATTTTTGCAAAATATTATAAAAAACCTATAAAAATAAAAAATACATAAAAGCTATAAGGATTCTAAAAATTCATAGTAAATTCATAAAAATATGCTTTAAGTTTCTGAATTTTTTGGATTATTTAGAAATTAGAAAAATTGAAATTAGGCTCAATTTGATTTGATAGATATTTATTAAGTCTATTTCAAGGTCTCTGATTTACTGTTTGATTTATTTTGTATATTTAATTGATTAAAAATCATAAAAATATATTATTTTGTAATTTTGAATATTTATAACTATATTTATAATTATAAAATCTATATAAACCATATACATCTATATATACATATTAATCCCATTATTATTACTATTATTATAAACACTTATTATATATTTAAAAACCCTTAAAAACTAAAAAGGATTGTTCCTATTTGTATTTTCTTGATTTTTATATATTTATTTTGTATTTATCATATATAGTGACTATATTGTACCTCTTATTATATACATATTTATTATACCTTTATACATTAAAAAGGAAATTAAAAATTAGAAAAAATATAAAAAGAAGATAAAAGTCACAAAAAGTTAAAAAATAAAAAAAATTATAAAATTAAAAATCCCTAAAAACTAAATACCAAACCCCCCCAAAAATAGAAATACTCTATAAAAACACAAAAAAACATTTGTTAATTTTCTTTTCGATTGTCAATTTTTGTGGCTATCTCCGTTGCTCCTTTGTAGTTCGACCCCTACACTTGCATACTATACATACTTATTTGTAGGGTATAAAATATTAGCTCACTTGTATTTATTACGTAATCAAGTTGTGGGTTAATTGTTGATGAGAGACTGAGATACGATCCGAGTACTGCGAGAGCGGTCGACACAAAGATTGCTGGATGTGACTTGTCAGACACCGCAGACCCTCTGAGACTAGGCGTTAGGATCCCCTGTCAAAATCCTCTCATCAATCATCAACTTAACAAATCAAGATATTTGAACCTTGTTCCTACATGACCTTATCAGTTCGATTAGGCACTTGCCATTTACTTTCATTGTTTAACTATTTGACAATATGGAAAAAAACCCCGCCCTTCCATCCCTTATAGAAAGGGAGGGCAGATGCCTTTGGTGCCCATTCATTTCATTTTATACAAAGAAATTACTATTCATTTACACCACAAAGAAAGGTTTTTTTATAATATATTTTAATATTTTCTTCGATTACAGAAGTCAATATTGTTGTTCCATCAATGCACCAGAGGACAAATGCGAGAAAGGAGCTTTCATTTCTAGTATACAATAATTTAATATTTAAATTAGTATTAAATTAATATAAATAAACTTTAAGGCATGAAAAAGGGTAATTCTTTTATCTACCGTATCAATGTAGAGGTAAAGTAAAAAGATCAATAGCGGAGTTTTTTTATTTGATATGCTAGTTAAAAGTTATACTATGAAATCAAAGTCACAAGACAATTCGAGATCCAAGTGGTTATTAAAAATAATAAAGTATATCTAGGTAAGAAATATGAACTTTCAAAGTCAGATGAGCCGGACCGACTACTCAATTAATTAATAAATGATCTAACTAGTCTCATTGATAAAGCATTAATTAATCAGTGATATTAATTAATCAGTGATATCGAGAATTATTATCATTGTGATCAGGTCGTAGCATGCTATATTCTCTCTAGCAAGCTTAGTACCAATCTGATTCTTAAAAAATAAGGAGCGGAGAAATTTGAGGTACGTTCTAAGGGGCCGGCGAGCCATCTTTGATTTTCCCAACCTAAGCAGCCGGGGGTCCCACGCGCTCCTTGACTGCCACGTACGTTCAGCTCGATGTAAATATCCCGCAGGAACTTTTTATTCCACAGTCCCCATCCGTCACCTACACCCACAAAACCCTGATCACGACTAACACCTCTATCCAACAGCCGAAAGTATGGTTACTGTATAAATGTTAGCATCCGCGAGTACAACATATCTAATTGCTTGTTCTTTAATATAAAAGGGCGGTCTTCTCCTCCTCTGCTCGTCTTTCTATTTCCAAAGTTTGGACTCTCCTTCGCTCTTCTGATATTCTTCTCGTGATCTTCGAGGTTTTCCGTGGCAATCTCCGTCGCTTGATTGGATTCCATGGCGGGGGCAGCGGGAAGCAAAAATGCGAAACTGGTATTTTTTATTCCTATTCTTAGGGTCTATCAGTTTAGTAGTTTGTCGGCTCCATTGTTTTGGGAAAACGAGATTTTTGTTTATGCGATGTTTGATTTGGGAGTCCTAATTATGCCGGGATGTGTTGATGGATAGATTGTTGAGGATTGACAGCCCATGAGATCAATATATTCTTTTTGTTACAATTTTTAACACGTTTGATGTTCGAAATAGGGATCGTACATCATGCATTAGTTTTGTTAACATAATATACAGTATAGAGCTACTATTTGCATGTTTTTTTATTCAACTTGCATCAAAGTCTCATCTTTCTTTGTCTCTGATTATACTTCCTTCCTTGTCTATGTCGTACAACGATCTTTTATAAAGTCCACTTGGGGAGATGTTAATGGCACCGCTTCAATCTGGCGACTTAGATAGGGTGTGTGCCTTGCTAGATTGAATGATGGGTGACAACATTGTTAATGTTCCACTTAATTATGCAAAGAGTTATTAAGACGTAGTACATCTGGAGTTTGATGTTTTTTCATCACTTTTTGCTCATTATCTCTTTCTAAGTAAAATGTATAGAATAAATTGAACTCTTCTCTATGTTGCCAATCTCTACGCGCTTTGGGTTTTGTGGAAGAAGTCATAACGAAGCCTTGTGTAGGATATTATTGATTTTTTCTTATGTAGGCAGGCAAGCTGGTGTTGATTTGTACTCTGGGAGGTGCGGTTAAATGCAAACTTTGAAGCTTTAAGTCAACAACAACAACGAAGCCTTTTCCCACATTAAGTAGGGTCAGCTACATGGATTTTTTGCATTCATTCAGATCTCAGAATGAATGAATGCAAGATCTATCTTGGGTCAATCTCATACTTAGATCCAAAAAACCAAGATCCCTTCATATAGTGTCATTCCAGAACTTTTTAGGCCTTCCCCGCCCTCTCTTAACCGGCTCAACATCCCAAAACTCACATCTCCTAATTGGTGCATAATCTGACCTCCTTTGTAAATGATCAAACCACCTTAAGGGGTTTCTCGCATCTTATCCTCGATTAGAGCTACACCAACTTCCCTTCTGATTGCATCATTTCGAGTCTGATCTTTACGTGTGTGTCCACACATCCACCTTAGCATTGTCATTTCTGTTACTGCCATTCTCTGCACACGTGTATGGTTCACAAGTCAACATTTAGATCTATAGAGTTATAGAGGGTCTCACGGCTGCTTTGTAAAATTTTCCTTTGATTTTGAATTTTCTTATCACAGAGAACATTAGAGATTCCTCTCCACTTTAACCAACCTCCATGTATTCTATCAGTAACATCTCCTTCAATGTCCCATCGTGTTGTAAAATAGATCTCAAGTATCCAAAAGAATCTCTCTTTTGAATGTTATCGTCACCAATCTTTACCTCGATTCTTTTACCATTGGTTCCATCAAAGTACGCTCCGTATATCCATCTTAGCCCTACTTATATGGAATCCTTTAGTCTTCAATGCATGTCTCCAGACCTCAAGCTTCTCATTTACTTGATCTATAGTCTCACATCAATTAACACAATACCATCAATGAATAACATACACCAATGTATCTCATCCTGAATGCAACTTGTCAACTCGTCCATAATCAAAGTAAAAAGGAATGGACTCAAAGTAGAACCTTGATGCTGGTCAATGTTGATGTCAAAATAATCAGTCTTGCCAAACTAGATCCTTACACAAAATGAAGTCCTATCATACATATCTTTTATGAGGTTAATTGTATAAGACATGCACTTTTCTCTTCTCCAAAACTTTCCACCAAGGATGCAAAAAGCGGGCTAAACGGCCGTTTAAACGACCGTTTACACATAGGCGGCTCCTGACCGCGCCGATTATCCATAGTCGGGTCGATAAACGGTTAGGCCGTTTAAACGTTGATAAACGGCCGTGTAAAAGCTGCTTAAACGGCCGCTTTTTAAATTAGTTTTTTTTAAAATACCCCTTCCTAACCCCTGGCGCACATAACCCTAAACTCCTAATCCCTCACGCATCGACGCACGTAACCCTAATCTCCTTCGAAGCCTTGCCCAACGAAGGAGCCTCGCCCAACATCGCCAAGCCTCGCCGCCTTCACACGAAGCCTCGACTCCTTCGATCGCCAAGCCTCGCTGCCTTCAACCTCCTTCGCCTTGCTAAGCCTCGCCGCCTTCAACCTCCTTCGCCCCGCCAATCCTCGCCGCTGTCGCTGTTGTGCATCCTTCACGCGAAGCGTCACCTCGCCTCGCCGCTGTCTAACCTGTGCGTGAACCCTCGTTCATTTGAAGCATTTTTTCCTGTGCAGTCTAACCTGTGCGTGAACCCTCGCCGCCTCTATCAATGCATTTGAAGCATTTTTCTCCTGTGCAGTCTTGAACCCTCACCTCGCCGCTGTCCAACCCGTGCAGCCGCTTCTGTCCTCATCGCCGCTTCTGTGAACCTTGTCTACGATCTCACTTCCTCCGATCAGATTTTCTCCTGCTCCAGGTCAGCTAAGGTTTCACATCTTGCAAATTGCATTTTTAATTTCATGGCATTTAAGAAGTCAAGAATCTGAAAATTCGTAAACTACAATCAATATTTCAATTATGATCGCATTGATATTTGAGTTTGAGAAGTAAAAACAATTCATTGACTGTAATGTCCATGTCTTTGTTGTGAGTTGAGTTTGAGGCTTTGAGCATGATTTCATTTGGTCATTGAGATTTTTCATGCAGTTATGTCTTCTTTGCTACATTATTATGTCATTGTTGACGTTGATATGTAATATGTACTATTGGTGAATAGGTGTGAACAGTGTGGTCCTTGAGTAAGTGATGGACACTCCATCTTCTGATCCTGTGGCAAGTAGTGGAACGAGGATGGATGACATACGTTTTATTCCACAAGGATTTACAGATCCAGGATGGAAGTTCGGTTACATGCTTACAAAAGATGATCAGAATATAATTGTTTGTAAACTTTGTAGCAAAACCATCAAAGGTGGAATTTATAGATTCAAGCAGCATTTGGCTGATATTCGTGGACAAGTCTCTTCATGTCCCAAGGTTGATGAAGAGATCAAAAAAGAAATGAAGGAATATTTGGATGGAATATCAAAGAAAAAGGCTAAAAAGATGAAAGAAATCAATGATCTGAGGAATGATGTTAATGTCATGGGAGGTGATGTACCTACGATGGGCTCAGCAAAAAGGCCTCGCATTGAGTCAATCAATGACAATGAGATAGTGGCTCAACGACAGACGACTATCAAAGATGCATTTTGCAAGGATCAAAGGGAAAAGGCCATCGCATATGTATGCCGTTGGGCTTACAAAGCAAACATTCCATTCAGTGTATTTCAAATGAAGGATTGCCACAAAGCATTTGAAGCAATTGGACAATATGGTCCAGGGCTCAAACCTCCCACTCGTTATGAGATGTCCATTCCACAGTTGAATAAAGCTGTTAAAGATGTCAATGATGCCTTAGCACCAAATAGAGAAATGTGGAAAACTATGGGATGTTCTATCATGATTGATTCATGGACTGATATTCGTGGTAGAAGTATTATGAACTTGTGTGTGAATTGTTCACTAGGTACAAGTTTTTTGAGGTCTGTAGACTCTTCTGACGAGCCTCATACTGCTGAATACATTTTCAACTTGGTAGATGAATGTATCCAAGAGGTTGGAATTGAAAATGCTGTCCAAGTTGTCACAGATAATGCATCTGCAAATATGGCTGCAGGGAGGATGATGGAGGTAAAGTATCCCAATTTTTTTTGGAGCTCATGTGCTGCTCATTGTCTTGATTTGGTGTTGGAGGAGATGGCGAAAGAATCAAGGGTAAAAAGCGCGATATCTAAGGCAAGGAATCTTACAGTCTTCATCTATAGCCACACAAAGACTTTAAGTATGATGCGTAGATTTACACAAAAAAAGACATCGTCAGACCTGGGCAAACTAGATTTGCTACTGCATTTCTTACGTTGCAAAGTGTTCTCGAGAAGAAAGAAAAGTTGAGGCTCATGTTTTCTTCAGATGAGTGGAGAGATTGCAGATGGTCGAAGACTACGAAAGGAGAGGCGGCGACATCCATTGTCTTGAGTCCAACATTTTGGAATCAAGTTAATCTAGCATTGAGAGTTTTTTCTCCACTGGTTCATCTTCTACGCATTGTTGATTCCGATGTGAAACCATCTATGGGATTTGTGTATGGAGGATTAGTGGGAGTAAAGAAAGAAATAGTTGACTCCTTCAATGGAAACGAATTGTCCTATAAGCATTTCATTGATGCCATTAATTTGAAGACAAAAGGACGACTTGATTCCCCTCTCCATCTTGCAGCATATTATTTAAACCCCTACTTCTATTACAAAGGTCATGTTGAGAATGATGTTGTTGTGAAAAAAGGTCTTCTTGATTGCATTGAGAAGTTATATCTAGATTTAGATCAACAAGACATCATTACAAGAATGGAGTTGGTGATTTACAAACTTGGTCAAGGGTCATTTGGGAAGCCATTAGCAATTAAGCAGAGATCAATAAATGATGACCATTTTGATCCAGGTGAATCCCTATCACGTTTTTCAATATGATTTTATAGTTCATATTGATGACATCTAATTAATGTTCAACATGAAATAGCTCATTGGTGGTCGTTACGTGAAGGTGAAACCCCTAATTTGCAAGCAATGGCAATGAGAATTCTGAGTTTGACCTCGTCATCATCTGGATGCGAGAGAAACTGGAGTGCTTTTGGAGCGGTAATGGATTTTATCTTTGTAAATTAACATCTATTATACATCGACTTTTTAGTGTCTAACATATATATAATGTGTATATTTTAGGTTCATATGCAGAATAGAGCTAAATTGAATCCCAAGAGGGTGAATGATTTAGTATTTGTTAGATTCAATTCATTGATTAAGGATCGTAGTGAAAGTAAGAGGAGGGATCCACTTTCTTCAAAGGATCACCAGTATGCAAGGGCATGGATTTCAAATGTACCTAGTGAATAAGATGAAGTATTTCCTGGCACAGGATTTACATGGGGTTCAGTTGCCGAGGCATGCAGAGCTGAAAGCATACTTGAGCCAAGGAGAAGTGAACGTGTACATTTGAGAGCTTCAAGTTCATCTGGGCAAACTTTGCATGAGGAAGCTGATAATGAGGGAATATTCGAGGATGAGGATGAGGATGAGGGTGACGACGGAGATGAAGAGCCAATGTTGCTTGATGACAAGTCTGATGAAGAATGAATGACATTGGTTTCATTATATTTTTGGATGAATGAATGCCATGCCTTTTTGTGTTATCCATGACTTTTCTTGAACCATCATATGAATTGTAGTTTGTTATTATTTATTTTGTCTATTTGGAATTGTTATCTAGGACTTTCTATGTACTGTTATCTAGGACTTTTTGGAACAATGCTATGGATTGTAATTTGTAATTGTTTATGTTGCATGTTTTGGCATTTACTTGTGAATTCTACTTGATTATGCTATCTACTTTGATATGTCACATTTGGATGAAGAAGTCATTGAAATTGACAATATCTGATCAATGTTGTGAATATGTGATTATATTTTTATAGTTCATTTATTCTTTTTTATTAATTATATTTATGTACTATTTTTTATTAATTTAAAAATGTAAAACCGCATAGACCGTTTAATTTCCGTTTAAACACCCACATACCGTTTAAACAGTAATCAGTGACCCTACCGACTGTATTTTTTTTGAAACCAAAGCACTTCGGGGGATACACGTCATGGTGTTCGCCCCAAATATTATTAAAAAACGATGAAGAAGACAAGGTGGAAGGAAAGTTTTACAACCATTAAGGATCGAGTGGATCCCTCCTGAGGGCCCCCAAAAAAAGGAAAACACACGCCAAATGCATTACAGGAGCAGCCAGGCATTCACAAGCGAAGAAACCTGTGCTAAAATATTCTCCTTGTAAAACCTTTGACCCCTGAAAATCTTCGCGTTCCTAGCAAGCCACAGCGCCCAAATGCACGCGAAGGGGCGGAGCAGCTCCCTCCTTGGCCGATCAACACTTGAGCGCATAGAATCCCAAAACGAGCTAGCCGAAGATGCGTTGACCCAAGTAAGATTGACGTCCTCCCAAATTGCGGTAGAGCTCGTGCAGCGAAAAAATAGGTGCTCCAATGTCTCGACACTGCCACCACACAGCACACAGTCCAAGGAGTCAATCCCCGAAACAAACCTTGCACATCTATCTCGGGTCAAGACCCTCCCTCGCCTCAAAAGCCACAGGAAGAAGATCACCCTCTCAGGTAGCTTCATGCGCCACAACCACCCAAGATCCTTGCACAGGAGGTTCAACTGAGAGTTCTGCTGTTGCGAGATTGCCCTGAACGCCCGCCTCGTAGAGAAGATGCCGTCGCGCCATACCCAGTGATCCCTGGTAGTCGAGGGCTTTGGCGCATCCCTAAGCTGGTGCAGGAGGCTTAAGAACTCATCAAACCGCTCGTCGGAAAGGTTGCTAGCAAAAGTAGGGGACCACTCGCCCCCGCTCCAAGAGGACGCCACCGTCACACGAGAGTCACAAGCCAGCGCGCAAAGACGAGGGAAAGAGTTACCGAGAGAGGTGTCCCCCGCCCAAGCGTCTCGCCAGAAAAGAAAGGAATTGCCATCCCCCAGCGCAGGCTTGAAGAGACGCGAAAAACGCCTGACCGCCGAAGCGATCCCCCTCCAGAAAGGGGTTCCAAAACGCGGAGAGTCGACGTCACGCAACATGTCCACCCCGATCGATAAAATATCCCGCAACATAAATGGAAAGAAACCGTTGGCGCTGCCCCAAAGTCTGTTGACCCACTTTAGCATCAACGCGTCATTAACCAAATCCAGCCTTCGTATGCCAAGACCACCCTCGCACTTTCTTTTCGCCACCTCCTTCCAGGCCACCAGATGAATGCCCCGCGACGAGGGACCCCTTTTTCCCCACAGAAAGCTCCGCATAAGGCCCTACCGACTGTATACCACATACCGTTTTTTGCAACCTTGCTTTCCACAATATCTCCAGTGGGACAAAATCATAAGCCTTCTCCAAATCATTAAAAATCATACGAAGGTTTTTCTTTTTAACTCTATAAATCTCCATCGTTCTCCTCAGCAAGTGGACGTCTTCAATAGTTCAGTGAACTGATATGAATCGGAATTGATTTTCTTTTACGTTGGAAACTTGCCTCAACCTTCTTTCGATCACACGTTCCCACATTTTCATAGTGTGACTCATCATCTTAATATTTCTGTAACTTGAACATTTTTGAATGTCCTCTTATTCTTATAAAGAGGCACCACGATGCTTCTCCTCCAATCTTCAAGAATTTTCTTGCTTCGCTAAATAACATTGAATAAATTTATAAGTCAAGTCAAATCATGCTTACTGAAAGCTCTCCATATTTCTATAGAAATGTCATCAGATCTTACACCTTTCCCAGTTTTCATAACCTTTAAAGCCTCCTCTACTTCCTTCATTTGTATTCGTCTATTGCTTGCACGATTCAAGTAACTTTCACTACTAGCCAGATCTCCCAAAGTGACCTCTCTGTTTCCTTTCCCAATGGAAAGCTTATGAAAATACTGCTTCCATCTAGTCTTTATATCCTTCCGAGTAACAAACACGTGACCTTCCTCATCCTTAATGCATTTCACTTGAGAAGGTCTTTGGTCTTTCTTTTTCTTGCTTTGACCAACCTTAATATATCCTTATGGGCCTACTTAGAATAGAGATTTATACAAAACTTAATAAGCTTTTGACTTAGTTTTGCTTACAACATTCTTTGCTTCATTCTTTGCTTCATTCTTTGCTATTTTATAGTTTGTGATAGTTTTCTATATTTTTTCCCTTAAACATATCTTTAAAGCGAGCACGCAAATGAGCACTGAAAAGGGCTGGTGTGCGGGAGAGCCTTGTGTAGAGATGGCGAGAGCGAGAGCGAGAGCGAGAGCGAGAGGCGAAGTATGGAGAGACGACGAGTGGAGAGCGAGTCGAAGAAGTGAGAGAGGCGAAGTTGGGAGAGCGAGAGGCGAAGTGTGGAGAGCGAGAGGCGAAGTGTGGAGAGCGAAAGGTAAGGAATGGAGGGCGAAAGGCTCGGGGTTGGGAGAAGCGACGATGAAAGGAAAAGCGATCCTCGACGCGGGCCTCGATGGTCATCGCATGGCTGCGTGCAAAGCTAAGGTGGCGAAGCCGATCGTGCTCAAGTCGTCTAGTGGTGACTCTTCTTCGTTGCACTACTCTACGACGGTGACTCGCGGGGGGCCTTCCTTCACAGTTGTGGTGAAGTTAGGGACGGGAGGGGACAAGACCGTTATCTCGGATGGAGAGCTCGTGCATGCTTCCGACTTCCCTGCTGAAACTTCTATGGCTTCCGGTGGGAAGGCAAACGATATCCTATCGGAGGTGCATGTTGCTATGGGTCAATCTTTACACGGCCCTATTAACCTGGAAAAGATCCTATCGCATGTTCGTGGCTTTTTGGAACCTTCTTTTATGGTCGACGTGGTGAAGCTCGACGACAGGCTTTGCTGCGCTAGGGGTTTGACAAAACCTCAGGTGGAGCGTTTGTTTCGAAACGGTGACGTTGAAAATGTAATTTGGAGAAGAGCTCGCTTCTCGGATGGAGGTTGCTCTCAGACGGAGACCTGCATGGCTACGGTCAGAGGAGTTCCCCTTCTTTCTCGAACGCTTTTTTGTCTCCGTGGAGAGCTAGACCGTTGGGGTTTCGTTCATGAAATTCTCGACGATGGACTTGGACCTGGATCTGTGATGGAGGAGACAAAGATTCTTTTCGAATGTTCAAGCACCTTTCTGGACAAACTTGGCGGTAGAAGCAAATTCACGAAGTTGCATGTGGGTCGTTTCTCCTTCCTGATCGAGTTTTTCATTGACGACCCGCTGGGGCTTGGACGCCGGCACGCCACCTCCGCCGGGCAACGTCTTCCTTCCCCTCCAGAATTTGGCGGAAGGCCATCAGACGCGGTGGGCTCCTCGATGGCGGTTGATCTTCCGAGGCACCCCTCGCTGGATGTGCCTCGGGAGGTGAAGCATCACGGCGTATCGTGGGTTTTTCTCGGCAACCAGATCCTCTGTCAGATTCGTTCTTCTTGCATGGTGACGTGTTTAACAACCTGATCTTCTCTTCCCACGAGGGGCGATTCGCGGGCTCCACCTGCAACTTCCTGGGGCGGATCTCCTTTTCAGAACCTTTACCGGGCAAATCTTGGCTTGTTTCAGATCCGCTTAGCTCTTTATCCGGTTTGATCCCCTCCCACGTGCTGCACTCCTTTTCGAACTCGGATGGACTTCTGAACTTGGCCCCACAGGGGAATATCTTCCTTCCTCCGCTCTCTCCCCCTGAACCTCAGGAACCTCTGGAGGCGACCCCCTCGACTCCATTGCTACCTGCAACCAGATTCTCATCATCTTTGGAAATTAGCAAGGAGGATTCCGCTCGGGTGGGCGACGCACAGACAGATGATGTGGCTGCTAGTCCGACCGACAGAAGGGCGGGAAAAAGATATAGAAGAAGATCAAGATCAAGATCAGGACATTTGGCGTCTGCTCTCAAGCGCAATGTGGCGGCGGCGGCTGGTGTCGCCTTCTTGCAAGGGCCCTTTGAATCTTCCAAATGAATATTCTCTCGTGGAACATCCGTGGATTGGGGGACAAGGATAAGCGTAGAACTATGGGCTCTAGACTCTTGGAATGGAACTGCGATATCGTTCTTCTTCAAGAAACAAAGCTTCCCTCTCTCTCAGATTCTCTCTGGCGCTCTTGCGGTGCAGGGGGCCTCGACCATTTCAAATATTTGGAGGCATCGGGTGCTTCGGGAGGCTTACTTGTAGCTTGGCGTTCGGCTTCTTGGTCTTTTGTCTCTGAAACTTGGGGTCAACATGTGCTAACGGTGGTTTTGGCTAATTCCCTATCCTCTTTTCATTTGGCGGTCTCTTGCGTCTATGGTCCTTGTGATGGTTCGTTGAGAGGGGAGCTATGGCAAGATCTTCTTGATGCTGGGGGGGCCATAGCAGGGACCCCTTGGCTGGTGGGGGGCGATTTCAACGTCACTCTGCTCTCCTCCGATCGGCCGGGGGGGGGGGGAGGGGTGGCCAGGATTCCGGATCTGATCTCTTTATGGACACCATTAACTCGCTGGGCCTTGAATGTTTGGACGCCTCTGACGTTAAATTCACTTGGCGAAACTCCATATCGCGCTCCAGACTTGACCGTTTCTTCGCCTCAAATGAGCTGCTGAAGGCCTATCCTTTGGCATCGGTGCTGGCCAAGCCTAGGTCCCTCTCTGATCACAACCCTATTATGTGGTCCTCTGGGTCGACCCCGACCCAACGTGGTTTCTTTCGTTACGAAAAATGCTGGCTTTTGGAGGACGGCTTCCGGGAGATGGTGAAATCGCATTGGTCCTCCACTGAGACTTCAGGTTCCGCGGCTAATAGATTCTCACAAAAATTAACCTCTTTGCGCAAAAGGCTGGCTACGTTCAAACGTGGTTCTAGGACTGCCAGGCGTGCGGCAAGATTGAATGCGGAGGAGGTCATTCGTAGGTTGGATGCCTTGGAGGACGAAAGGAACCTCTCCACTACCGAGCAGGAGGAGCGTCTCGCGGCTCAGAAGACGGTGGCTCTGGAGGACAAGAAGCGCGTAACTGAATGGCGCCAGCGCTCAAGGACCTCGTGGATTAAAGAGGGAGATGCGAACAACGCTTTCTTCCATCGTATTGCTAATGGTAGACGCAGATGTAATGCTCTCCGCTCTATCACTATTGATGGGAGTACGACCGAGGGGGACAAAGATATGGGAAACGCGATTGCTACTCATTTCAGGGACAAGCTTTCCACTAAAATCCTGCGGGTTTGGAGATGGATGGGCCGTACCTCCAGATTACTCGAAACACCTGTCGCTGACACTCTCATTCGTGATATTTCTATTGAGGAAATTAAAGATGCTGTCTGGATCTGAACCTTGATGCCGCCCCCGGCCCTGACGGATTTCCTATCTCTTTTTATAGGGACTTCTGGGACCTTGTTGGCCCTGAAGTCCTCGAGGTGACGCATGAATTCTGTGGCGGGAACCGAGGTTTTGATCGCATTAACAGAGCGCTGCTTGTTCTTATTCCTAAGCGTGCTTCATCAACCTCGATTGGGGACTATCGCCCAATTGCAATTTCAAATGCTATCTATCTTATTGTGGCCAAGATTCTTTCCACCAGATTGGTTAACGTCATAGATCCTTTGGTTTCGCCGGCTCAATCCGCCTTCATCCCGGGTCGCCAGATATTGCACAACTCTTGCATCGGAGCTCATCGCGGATTGGCGCAGACGGGGATCGAGCGCCATTTTATGGAAGGTGGACTTTGCTAAAGCTTTCGATAGCCTTGATTGGAGGTTTTTATGGTCGGTTTTGAAGAGATTACGCTTCCCCGATGTTTGGATTACCTGGATGAGGCGTTGTATTACCACAGCCTCGTTTACGGTTCTTATCAATGGCAAATCCGAAGGGGGTTGAATCCAACTGCAGAAAGGTGTGCGCCAAGGTTGCCCCCTCGCCCCTTTACTGTTCATACTGGCAGCTGATATCCTCGCTGACATGGCCAACGGCGTGATTGAACATGGTCTGTCTGGCTGCTACACCAGAGGCGATTTGCAAATTCCTATTATCCAGTATGCGAATGGCACACTTTTTCTCATCGAGGGAGGGGTCCATGAAGCAAGCAGCATGGCCACACCGCTTGAAATTTTCTCTGAACTTTCTGGTCTTTGCAAAAACGACAACAAATCCACTTTTGTTCCTTTTGGTGCTGCAAAACTATTGATTGATGGATTGACTTCTGCTTTGGGGTCTGCGGCCGTTGACCTTCCTATGGACTACCTGGGAATGCCGCTATGTTTGGGGAGGGCGCGGCTCCGTGATTGGCTGAAAGTGGTGGAGAAGATCGACTTGAGATTGGTAGGTTGGAAAGCTAGCATTCTTTCGAGAGGTGGTAGATTAGTTCTTCTCAAGGCCGTGCTTTCGGCCATTCCCGTTTACTTTCTTGGTTCCCGAAAGATCCCAAAAGGAATTCACGCAAGGTTGGAAAAGAAAATGTGCGGCTTTCTTTGGGGCAATGGTGCCACTGGAAGGGGGGGCATTCACTTAGTCAGTTGGGAGGATATTCAACGATCCAAGCTTTGGGGGGGGGCTGGATGTGAGATCCATGGAAGACTTCAACGAGGCTCTTTTGCTCAAATGGGCTAGCAAGGTTTGGGGCCCGGGAAACGACCTGGTTGTTTCGGCCATTCGCGAGATTTATGGGGTGAAGGGCATGCCTCATTCGCAGCCTATTAATAGCAGCTCCATTACGCCTTTTTGGAGGGGCGTCACGAAAGCTTTCTTGAAAAATCTTCAGCTGTTCAAGCAAGTTATGGGGGGTGGAAATGACTATTTTTTGGATGGACGATTGGTCGGGGGCGGGAACTCTCTTTACTCGCTTTCCTCGCCTTTTTGCCTTGGCGACTGACAAGCGATGTTCGGTAGCGACCTGCTGGGTTGATGGTACCTGGTGCCCCACTTTCTCCACCAATTTCTCCGACAGTAGATTTGTTGAGTTTCTCGATCTCCTCGAGGCCTTGAGGAAGTGGAAGCTCCCAACGCGGGTAGAGATCACTGGGACTGGAAAGCTGGCCCTTTCTCGGTTAAGGGGGCATATGGGGCTATCTGCAGACCCCCGTCGACGAACTCGGAGTCTCTGATCAGGGATTGCACTTCGATTTGGTCCCTTCACCTCCCGGAACGTGTGGGGATTTTCTTGTGGCTCCTTCGGCGCAAGCGGCTTTTGACTCACGACCGGTGCGTCAAACTTTTGGGAATAATTACGGACAGATGTTTGATCTGTGACAATGCGATCGAGACAATTGATCACCTTCTCTTTGCATGTCCCGTGGTATCTCAGATCTGGCTGAACTCGGAGATTCCTTGGTGCCGTTTAGATGACTTCCATTCGTTCTGGAATTCGATCCACCTGAACAAGGACAGACCAAGAGCAGATCGCCTTCTTCCAATGGCTTACCTTTGGGCGATTTGGCGTGGCAGAAACGACCTCCTATTCTCCGGTCAAAGGTTTTATGAGGAGAACGTGGCTTTCCTTGCGAAGAGGCTAGTCGATGACTGGTTGCTATAGCGTTTTTGCTATATTTGGGAGGTTTTGTTATCTTTTTGTAAGGATGGGTTAATCTACTTTTTATCTCTGTAATCTCCTTAGTTTCGCTTACTATTTGAAATAAATTTTTGATGGGGAGGGTGCTACCGAGCACTGCCCCCTAACTAGCAGACTTTCAAAAAAAACATATCTTTAAAGCATGCTCTTTTATTTTTGAGATTCTCTTGCACTCATCCACTCCACCACCAAGCCTCCTTTTGGCCTGTAGCTCCTCCCCTTGACTCGCCTAGTATCTCTTTGTCTACCCTTCAGATACAAGATGCTACCACCTCCCACATCTCGTTGCTCTTCCTTTATAACAAGATAAGTCTTCTAAAACCTTCTCCTGAAGGTTGATTTCTTCAATTGAAGATTCCACCATCTAATTCTAGTAATCTTGAAAATCCCTCTTTCATCCATAACTAACAAGCGATGTTGGGTTGTTAAACTCTCTCCTGGGATTTCTTTGCAATCTTTGCAACACAACTGATCTCTGTCCTTAATGCAAAGTAATCTATATGTGTTCTAGTCGGGCCACTCTTATAAGTAGTTTAATGCTCATCCCTCTTCTTTATTCTTGAATAAAGTATTTGCTATGAAAATGACCATAAGCTGTTACAAAATTCAGAATGACTTTTCCCTCTTCACTTCTAGCTCCAAAGGCATGGCCTCCACGAACACTAGCATATCCTGAAGCATCCTTTCCCACATGTCCATTAAGATCTCCATATAGGTAACTCATTTCTCTTTGTGGGATTCATTGCATAATCTTATCCAAATCCTCCCAAAAAGCTTGTTTAATCCTTTCATCTAAATCAATTTGCAGTGCATAAATTGAGATGATATTCAGAATTTATTCTTCGAGCACCAATTTTAGCAAAATAATCCGATCCTCGAATCTTTGTACCTCAAACACACAATCCTTTAAATCTTTATGAACAATTACCCCAACACCATTTTTGCCATTATCTTTACCCAAATACCAAAGTTTAAAGCATGTCTTCTTGATCTTCCTTGTTTTCTCTCCAACTCATTTTGTCTCTTGGAGATATAGTATTTGAATCTTCCTTCGTATCTACAATCTCCATCGATTTGCCAGTCAAAGTGCCAATATTCAAACTACATATCTGCAACTTCCTTTGAAACCTCTTTTGGACTAACTTCTTTACTCGTATGCATCCATCATTCGAGAACCCTTGCAAATTTTGGACTTCATCCGGGCGGTGATGTAATGTAACTAGCTTATTTACTCGCATGCATTCCTCATGTGAGAATCCTTGTAAATTTTGAACTACATCCAGGCAATGATGTAGCGGTCTTAGCCAACTTCTCATTACATTCGGACGATGCAACACGTCGCTAGTAGGGAATGCCTCCAACGAAATCTAAATGTTTTCTTAAATCCATGTTGAAAAGATCCGAACTGCTTTGAGATAAATTCTTAAATAGTATTCTTTTTCAAGAACACTATTTAGGAATTTGTATCTCTTGTGTTGGCTGTCGGCTACTTAACGCGCAACCCTCAATTTACTAGGGCTTGGGATCGTCTGTGGTTGAGTTATAACATTTATTGGTGCCCCCACGCATGATCAAACTACAGAACTTCAGTTTACAAGATTGACGCTCTACCACTGAGCTATACAGACTGTGTTAAATCAGATAAGATGATATAGTGGCACTCGAATGGCTAGTCTCTTTCATATGCTTGATGGGTCTTGGTCGCACAAATTGATACTATGGAGGATGTGGACCAAAGTTGTAAAACTCAGTAGTCGGTACTCGGTCAGTTGGGCCACTGACTAAGGATTAATCGGCAGTCGGATAACTAATCGGATTTAGTCGGGCTTTAATCGATTTTGAATTTTTTTAATTATTTTAAATATATAAATCATTTTTGTATGTATATTCTTATATATTTACGTAGATTTGTACATTTTTTATATCATCATAATGAAACAAAAGAAGAAATTAAATTTAAATAAAACATTAAGCATACTAGAATAAGTTTGCTTTTAAAACTAAAAAATAAATGGTATCTCTAAGCAAAAATCGATTGACTAATTGGCCTTAGTCGGAATTAGTCAGTATTCGGTCGACCACCCCACCGACTAGACTAGTCGGGCCAGTCGGGGGATTTTTACAACAATGATGTGGACGTCTTTTCTTCAATCGTGCATGCTCTAGAGATATTTACATTTCAATTTTACAAACGCATGGGTTTCAAGAGCACCTCATCTTTTTGAAACTCTATTGGCACCAACTAGAGCAACTTTAGTGGGGATAGGGTTTTTTTATTGGCTTAGGAGTGGACGGCTTGGTTGGCTAGGAATAGCATAATGTTCCACCACGCAATTTTTAATGTAAATAATGTGCTTGGATATCCTAAGGTGCTATCAAAGTTTTGGTCATTGTAACTCTTAATCTGTTTACTTGAAGATATCAAGTAAGGTGCACAATACTTTCGGTAACCACCCTTTTATCCTAATAAAAATATAACAATTAAAATTTCTACATGAAATGATGACAATCATTACAAATTAGGGGTTTTTAGATTATATTACAAGACTACTAAAACTACTAATTAGCAACTACCAATATGCCAACGTGTATGAAGTATTTATCTTGATATGTCCTCGATCATTATTCTTAAGTTGCGGAGTTGTTTAATCTCTTGCATTAGAATTGAGGGCCCCTCCCAAAAACACTCAATGGGGGGGGGTCAGATTTGTATGGGAATGTATGAAACTTGAAGTAACTATTATAAAATTCTAAACAAATTCTTATTTAAAAGCTTGAAAAAGATCAAAATTTTGATAAAATCTATCTTCTAAGCTTCTTTCTTTGTAGCAATTGTTGGAGTATTTGTTATGTGCGCCTATTGGGTTGTAGGAGGGTAAATGGATCCCTCCGGGATCCATTTACCCCATTCAGTTGTTTAGTCCCACATTTTCCAGTGGTGGGACTTGGAGGCTCTGTGGAGGCTATATAAGGAGCCCCAAACCTCATGTAACCATTGAGAAAAAAACAATGCAAGATATGCCCCTTTGAGGGCTTTCTCGTGGTTTCATCCCGCTCCTCTCGGAGTATCCATGTCTATATTTCTATATTCTTATGCTCTGTTTATCATTCCGCTTCCTATTTTCTAATAGCAATAATAAGCAACATGAGTGATATGGCTAAGAGGGCATCGATACCAGTCATATTACTCTAGACGTTGGAAAGTTTACTTAAAGTGGTTCCATTTTTCTTATATTGCCGATATATTAACTGCATACGAGATGAGGCATCTTGCATAGTTAACACATGCACGCTCTGTTATGGCAAGGGATGTCCCTATGCTAAATAGCAATACTGTACCTGGAGAAGACTTCAAATACCTTAGAAATATGCAGTCTGCATCTACATGAGCTTGTCTCGACTGTTCCATAAACTAGCCGACTTTGCTCACTACAAAGTCTGAGCCACTGGAGCAACCACAGTAAGTGGTGGTGGAACCACAGGGGAGGTGGTGGAGGAGGATCCACAACAGGAGGAGGTAGTGGTGGTAAGGGTAGGAGGAGGTATGTAAACCTCCTCACCAGACTTAGACATGATCATCCTATCACATGTAGGAGAAAAATATAGGATAAAAACAAAGATTCTAACGTCTACATTAACATAGGACTTCTGTCTAACATGATTAAAGCACTCGTACCCTTTCTGGGTGCGAGAGCAACCCACAAAAACACACTTGACATCTCTAGGAGAGAGCTTGCCACGACATGGACTCAGATAATGAACAAATACCACGAAGCCAAAAACACGGGGTGATAGAGAGAAAAAAGTCTTTATCGAAAACACAATAAAAATGACCATGTAGCAAGCAATGAGTACCGCATCACCCCGGAAAGAGTAGGAGCACGACTCTGGATAAGAAGGGTCTCGACCACGTCAAGAAGATGATGGTGTTTGCGTTTAGCAACACGTTCTGCTGAGAAGTGTATGCACAAGAGGTCTGATATACAAAGCCAAAGGACTTGAAGAACCGAGAAAGCTGAATGGTACAAAATTCCAATGTATTATCCAAGCGAACATACTTTTTTTTGAAGTCAAGAACGAACATACTTAATAGTAAGCAGAAAAAATACTCTTTATTTCAGTAATAAAAGTTTGAATGACATGCCCACCCTCAGACTTGTTTTTCAAAAGAAAAACCTAAAAAGTCCATATTGGTCATCGACAACCACAAAAGAACACATTCCCCTGATAATCAGGGATACGACTGGGACCCCAAATATTAAAATGAACCAACTCAAGTAACGTACTACTACTATGAATTTGACTGCAAGCTGGCGAGCCTTGCACTAAAATGTAGACTTGGATGAAATCTGCTGGAGGACTTTACACAACTTCTGTAGAGGAAGGTGATTGTATTGAAGGTGCCATGTCTACGGAGAGGTCTGACCTAGTGGGAACAGAAGAAGCACCAGCATAAGGAGATTGGACCAATATCTAAAGATGCCCTTGCTCACAGCCACATCTAATCACCCAACTTGCAAGCATATCCTGAAATACAAGAGAAGATGTGTCAAATATGACACAACAATGCAAATCCTTGGTGATCTTAGTAATAGACACTTAATTCGTAAAGAAATCAGGTGCATGAAGCATGTTCTATAGATGCGTAGATGGTGTCAAACACATTTTCCCTAGTTTTGTAATAGGGGAATAAATCCCATATGCAATAACAATGGATTTTCCGGGAGGTATGGATTTGTAAGACGTAAACTGAGCTCTGTCTCCACGCATATGATGGGATGCACTTGAATCCATGATCCACTCTTTCATGTCTACACTGCGATAACTAGTAAGGGTATAAGCTATACTTGGGGTACTAGCGAGGGTTCTGGCTTTGGCAATGATGTCAGAAGGGCCCGTAGGAGCACTCGTAGTGGCAATAGCAAGAGTCATAATCTCACTCGATCAACAGAAGTTGCAGGAGGCTCAACTTGCTTGGCAACACGAGCGGAAGCGGGATATCCATGCTTCTGGTAGAAGGTGTCATCAAAGTGGTCATGAAAGTGACAGTAAGTGCATGGCTGATGCATGCCTCATTTGCCATGGATACCACATTCTCTGAATTGAGCTGGATCTCCTCTGCTGTGAGATATGGCTAACGCAGAGGAGGTTTGAGTAGTGGCAGCAGGTGGTATTGTGATCCTGCTCAGCCTGTTGTAGGACTCCTCCACAAGAGGCATATACACACCCGTAAGAAGCTGGGTGTGTGCGGCATCATACCATCCTGCTTGGTTGTAAAGATATTGTATTGAAATTGCAAGATCTTTGTCTCGTTCCTCGTCAAAGAATAAGAGGCTGCGAGGGTGTCCCACATTGCCTGGCAGTGGGCTGATGAAGGATGTCATTGGCTATCTCTATGGTCAGAGTACCTAATATGTAGTGACATGTCTTATGTTACACACTATTTTTTTTAAATCATCTATGTTTTACAATTTCGGCCACAGCTTCTGTAGCCCATGCTAATTCTGATTATGGGAATATTCTGAGAATGGGAAAATTCATCTGCTGTTGCCTAACAAATTTTGGAGACTTTATCCTCCTCCATTCTCTATGCCTTCTTACTGTTGTGCTATCAGGTTCTTGGTTCGAGAACCCACAATATGAATTTTCTCTACATCTTTATTCATTTGTTTGATTTTTTTGGCTTCCAGTAAGGTTTTCTAATTTTCTTGTAGCATGATATTATTTGCATTCCAGTTATAAACGTACTTGTGTTTCAGGTTCTTCTTGGAGATGTTGGAGCTGGGAAATCGAGTCTAGTTTTACGTTTTGTCAAAGATCAATTTATTGAATTCCAGGTAGGCTCCTTATATTATGACATCTTTTAGGTCAACTCGCTCTATTATTATGAGTATTGTTGAATGTATGTGTTGCATTTGTAATTATTATGGAATATATGGATCTTGGAGTTGAATCCGTTTTTACAACTAAATAATAAAACATATATAATGCTTCCAACTAATGTTTTGATCCAACTAAGTCTAATCCCACTTTAATTGGGGTCGGCTACACGGGCCCTTTACATCCAAACATATTTAATTGTATCATACCACCTATATCCTTATTAATAATTTCCTTTCATATTTTTTGATTTTTCCTGTATCCTCTCGCAAAGGTTTTCATCTAATTCCTTGCACCATCCTATCTTTCTTGGTGATGAAAAACAAAAAAGAAAATCTTAGTATTTTGGGAGGCATTTGGATCCTTTATTTCTTACTCATTTTTGGGGAAGGAGTTTCCATGTAAATTATTTCTTCTTTTAATTGAAGGAGAGATTATGCTTCGTATTGAGAGAGAAGGGATTGGGTTGGGAGAGGGCTCCTAAAAGTGAGGTAACTCATTTGATGAGTTATTTTCCCCCTCATGAAGGAGGTTTATGTACAGGGCGTGCAACTTCACGCTTAGTCCATCCTCGTCCTCCATGCCCCTTGAGACGTGGCATCACGCAATCATTGTTGGTTGTTTTAACCACAAGGTCATCCATGAAACGTTTGAATTGTTTATAATCTCCCACTTGAGTGAAATAGTTAAGGCTCCTGCACGCTTATTATTCGTGTAGTATATGCTGGAAGATAAAGTCTATGAGGATTATTATTCGCAAACGTTTGACTCATGCATTCCCAAGCCCCATCAAACCAATATACATGATGTAGGTGCACACCATTATTTCCTTGTTTAGAAATTCAACCAAGATGTGAATAGTAGGTATATAGGCCACCATGATTTCTTATTTTGCAACTATATCTTGTATATAGTGATATTGGATCTTAATGTGCTTACTTTTAGAACTATTATCCCCGCTGTTGGTCAAGCTTATTGCAGCTTGATTATCTACATTCTCAATTAGTCCTTTGTCCCGTTCAGGCTTATGTTTTCAAGAAAGCATTTAGTTCAAACAACATGGGTGTACACATTCTTATTTCTTGTTACCCTAAGAAACGACAACTCTACTTTAATATAAATTGGTAACCAAATGTAGATATCCTATCATCTACATCTCCTTCAAAATTTGTATCGAAGTATTATACTACCTCAAGCGATTCATCTTGATACACCAATTTCATATGTACCGTTTCTTTAAGATATCATAGAATCTTCTTTACAGCTTCCCAATATGTTTTTCCGGGGTCACGTTGATATGGCTTACTGGATATAACCAAGTCATGGTTAGTACACATCATTTGTGCATTTGGAACATCTAGAGATTTTCTTTCCTTTCCAAGATATTGACTCTTACCAAGTCTATTTCCAACCGTAAATACTATAGTAGCCAAAGTGCTATCTGCATTCCGAATATCTTCAGTATGATGTGTAAGTATTTTTCATGACTTATACTCAATGTCTTTGAATCTTGATCTCTTTTTATTTGAATTCCTAGGATGCTTCGCCTGTGTCTTCCATCTTAAATTCTTTATTCAATTTTGCTAGTTTTATTGAAAATAAACAAAATAACAAAGCGGAATCAAGAACAAGAGCAACTTTATTTTATTACGTGGAACCCTATTCCTTAGGGTGCGTTTGGTTAGCGAGTTAAGGCGGGTTAAACTGGTAGAGGGTAACCCGTTTTTGGATTTTAGTGTTTGGATAGAGGGTTAAACTGGGGGTGGGTTAGAAGTGGGTTTGAGGTGATATGATTGTATTGAAGTTTGAAAAAGTGAGTAGTTATTGTGATGTGATTGTATTGAAGTTTGGAAAAGTGAGTAGAAGTGGAGTAGTTTATAATTTTTATATGATATGATGGTATAATATATTATTTTTTGATAAGATTGATGATGTAAAAATGTTTTTTTAATTTTTTTAAAAGGAATAAAGTGGGGCCCATATGAGGGAGAGGGAGGGTGGGCAATAAAAATCTGGAGCATTTCCAAGCACTAGTAAAAGTCCATCTGAAGTAGTTTGAAGTAATTGATGTCGAGCATCAGAAGAATTGTGATTTTCTCCCATACGAAGATCTCAAAAGTGGTCTCTCCTATATGAAAACCTTGAGAAGAGTCTTTCCCATACGTATGGGGACCATAAAGAGTGAGTTTACCTCATATAGGACATCGGAGAGTAGATCTCCTTTTTTAGGGATCACGAGCTGAAGATGATGGACATATACAAAAAATTTGTTGGGCAACACTAGGTTGAATAGTCAATATGACCTACTCTCACTCCCTTTTTCTCCCATACTCTTCAGAAACATGAGGATAATTGACCAAGTTAGGAGAACAATTGGGGTAAAACAAAATTTCTTCTCTTCTTCTTTCTCTTCCTTTTTTTTGAAATCATCCTCCATTTTTTTGTTATCATTTTTAAGAAAATATTTGGATTTTCTTGGGGCATTCCATATTAGCGAGGCATTGTACAAAATTTGCAAGGGTTCTCGCATGAGGAACACGTGCGAGTGAATAAGTTAGTTCTGTTGCATCGTCGCTCGGATGCAGTCCCAAATTTGCAAGGGTTCTCGCATAATGGACGTATGCGAGTGAAGAAGTTAGTCAAAAAGAGGTCGCAAAAAAATGTAGATAGGTAGTTGGAATATTGGCAATTTAATTGGCAAATCGATGAAGATAGTAAATTTGATCAAAAGAAGGAAGGTGCGGATACTAAATCTCCAAGGGACAAAATGGGTTGGAGAGGAAGCAAGGGAGATCTAGGAGACATGCTTTAAATTATGGTATTCAGGTAAAGAGAAGGGTAGCAATGGTGTTGGAATGGTTATTCATAAGAATTTGAAGGAGAGTATGGTTGAGGTGCAAAGATTTGGGGTCGGATTATTTTGCTAAAATTGATTATTGAAGAAGAAATTCTGAATATCATCTCAGTTTATACACCATAAATCACTTTAGAGGAAATATTAAACAAGTTTTTGAGAGGATTTAGATAATTATGCAATGAATCCCACAACGAGAGATGATTTGCTTCGGAGGAAATTTTAATGAACATGTGGTAAAGCATGCTTTAGTGTGTGCTAGTGTTCATACATGCCATGTCTTCGAGGATAGAAATAAAGATGGAAAAGTCATTCTGGATTTTGTAACTGCTTATGACATTTTCATAGCAAACACTCTCCTCAAGAAGAGACAGGAGCATTTAACCACTTATAAGAGTGGCTTGACTAAAGCACATATACACTACTTTGCGATGAGAAGAGATCGATTGTGTTGCTAAGACTGCAAAGTATTCCTAGGGGAGAGCTTGACATCTCACCATCGCTTGCTAGTCATGGATGCGCAAATAAAAGGGTTGGAAAAGAAAGTGATGGCTCCCAATATAATTAGAATTAGATGGTAGAATCTTCAAAAGCAATCAAGCGTCAAGGCGAAGGTTTTAAAAGACTTATCTTGGGGTTGTAAAGGAAGTGCCAACGAGACGTGGGAGGTGATTGCATCTTGTATCCAAAACGTAGCCAAAGAGATGCTAGGCGAGTCTAAGGAAGGAGTTCGAGCCAGAAGGAGACTTCTGTAAGGTCTTATGGTCGTAATTTTGTACTTTTTTCTTTTAATTTCTAATATATTGGGGCGGACACTGTAGCGTGTTACCCCCTCATTTGACTTCAAAAAAGGAGGCGTGGTGGTGGAGTGAAGGGGTGTAAGAGAATGTTAAATTAAAAGAAATTGTTTTAAAGCTATGTATATGGATAGAACAACGAAACTTTTACAAACTATAAAATAGCGAAGAAAGATGTAATGAAGGTTGTAAGTGAAGCTAAGCCAAAATCTTATGAAGTTTTGTAAAATTTTAACTCTAAAGATGGTCAAAAGGATATATTCAGATTGGCCAAAGCAAGAGAAAGAAGATCAGCGATGTTTCTCAAGTGAGATATATTAATGACGAGGAAGGGCATGCATGTGTTATTTAGAAGAATATAAAGACTAGATGGAAGCAGTAGTTCCATAAGCTTTTCGTTGGGGAAAGAAATAAAGAGATCACTTTGTGAGACCTAGCTAGTAGTGGGAAGTTACCTGAATCGTGCAAATTATAAACGAATACAAATGTAGATGAGGCTTTGAAGGTTATGAAACCTGAGAGAGGTGTAGGACCTGTTGACATTCCTATAGAAGTATGGACAGTTCTATTTGAACGTGGTTTAACTTGGCTCACAAATTTATTCAATGTTATTTGGCGAATCAAGATAATGCCTGAAGAATGGAGGATAAGCATCGTGGTGTCTCTTTATAAGAATAAATGAGACATTCAAAATTTGTTCAAACTACAAAGGTATCAAACTGATGAGTCACAATATGAAAATTTGGGAAAATCAAAAGAAGGTTGAGGCAGGTTTTCAACGTAATTGAAAAACAATTTTGATTCATGCCAGGTTGCTCAACTATTGAAGCCATCCATCTGTTGATGAGAACAATAGAGGTTTATAGAGGTAAAGGAAGAACCTCTATATGATTTTCATTGATTTTGTAAAGGTATATCATTCAGTCCCACGTGTGACGAGTTTTCGATAAGAGGCAAGTACATGTTATATATATTAACCTTATAAAGGATATGTGACATGGCTTAATCTTGTATAAGGATCCAATTTCTCAGACTAATTATTTTGGCATCAGCATCAATCCACGTCAAGGTTCAGTTTCAAGGCCATTCCTTTTTTACTTTATTATGGATGAGTTGGCTAGTCACATTAAGGATGATATACCTTGGTTATGTTGTTTGCTGATGATATTGTGTTGATTGATGAGGCTGGAGATGGAGTAAATGAGAAGCTTTAGGTCTAGAGACATGCCTTAGAGATTTCGTATACGTCTAAGATTGAATATATGTAGTGTACATTTGATGGAAGAAATGGTAAAGGAATCAAGGTGAATATTGGAGACGATAACATTTAGATGAAGGATTCATTTAGATACTTGGAATTTATTTTGCAACATGATGGGGGAATCAATGGATGTTACTCATAGAATAAATGCATGTTGGTTAGAGTAGAAAGGAATCTCTTTTATCCATGGAAGGCCATATCGATTTCGATATCGTATCGATACAATATTTCGACGATATATCACCGAAATATCGCCTATATCGACTTACTTTTGTGAAGGAAATGCCTGAAACGGAGGATATTTCACCATATCAGTACCCATATCGGTCTCGTCTCGATATCGATATATTGACGATATATCGCGATATTTCCTTCCATGCTTTTATCCCATACGATGAAAAATTTCCTTTGAAAATCAAATGAAAGCATTACAAAGCAGACATTAGACTTGTTTTGCTTGTTTAAATGAAAATGCTAAGGTGGATGTATGGTCATATACGAAAAGATCGGAATCAGAATGATGCGATTAGAAGGAAAGTTGGTGTAGCTCCGATAGAGGATAAGATGAGAGAAAACTGCTTAAGATGATTTGACCATTTACAAAGGAGGTTGACTGATGTACCAGTTAGAAGATGTGAGATTTGGGATGTTGAGCCAGTTAAGAGAGGGCAAGGAAGGTCCAAGAAGTATTGGAATGAGACTGTCCAAAGGGATCTTAGTTGTTTGGGTTTAAGTATGAGAATGACCCAAGATAGATCTGAATGGAGGCAAAAAATCCATGTAGAAGACCCTGCTTAACGTGGGAAACGACTTTGTTGTTGATATATTTTTCAAGTCCATCCCATTTTTGACTTTCATTTTTGGTTACTGTACAAAATAGTTCCCTTCATTTTTTTGGAACAATATCTCTATAAAATAGTTCCCTTCATTTTTCTAGAACAATCTCTCTTTATTTTTCTTTCTCTCTTTATTTTTCTTTCTCTGTCCTTTTTTTATCTACGCTCTCTCTTAATTTCATTTTTTTTTGTTTTGAACTGGACCCATCTTGGGCCGTTGCATATAATGTTTTTATAAAGAAGGGAAACGGATTTAGCCTCTCCTTCCATTGCGGCTATTTAGAGTTCCCAATGGGGAACCCATTCCATGTTGCCCATGATGGGGTTTTTATGCATGAGGGGATTGCCAACCCATCACCATTGCCATCACATGTGCAGGGAAGATGCTCCTCGTCCCTCACCCCCACGTTGCTTGGCCCTCGCCTGCCTGTCGCTCCAAGCTATCACCTTCACCTGAGAAATGCCTGGGTAGAGGCTTATTTAATATTGGAGGGAGTGATTTGAGCTTTGGAATGATGCCATCATCTGGTGGCTTTAGGTCAATCAACTCTGACAATGTGCTGATGGTGATCTGATTTAATTGATATGTGGACACCATCGTTTTGTATTGCTTTGGAGGCGGATTGCAAAAGGTATCCAAGAAATCAGTCGGCACGACATCCGACTTGTCATCTTCACCTCCATATTGATCTAGGAGAAACATGTCTGACATGCACAAGTCGACCTCTGAGTCATATGAGGTAGAAGGGAATGATGCATCCGAAGGACACTCTACGACTAGGTGTAGCTCCCTAAAAGAAACACGAAGTTCCTCACTCACAATGTCATCTCCAAACAAGAGGGACTGAACTATGTCAATACTGAGTTATTTCCACTATCCACTGGTCTCAGTGTGATAACAATCCTCTTTGGATGCGGCTTTCAAAAAAAAATCCTCTTTGGATGCATGACACTTTGTTCTGTTCTCCGAGTCCTATGACTCTTATCTCTGCTATGTACTCCGTTGCATCTCTACCTTAAAATTCTCCATATTAGCATGAAAAGGTATTTTCCCAATGTCATAATGGAATTCAACTTTTAAAAGTTATAGGATAGGCATTTTCTTGACATCTTATCCTTTTTTGTATACAAATTAATAATAATTAAATACAGCTTTAGCTATTCTCAAGAATGGTCTGTCCAGTATGATTTGTGAATTTTGTAGGGGGCTCCATGTCGAGGACTACAAAGACCACTTTGTACTACCGACCCTCGATGGCTATGGTATCATTCCTTAATATGTTCTTTGGCCTCCTAACAGATCTATCTGCAAACTGAAGTACGGCTCGGAATCGACTAAGGGGTCCAAGGTCATGTCTGTCAAACATGGTGGTGGGTAGGAGATTGATTGAGGATCCGCTATCAAAGAGAGTGCGAGCAAAGGTCATGTTAGCTATCTGACTCGTCACAAAATGTGCACCCATATTCCTCTTCTTAGGGATCTCATTCTTTATGGTGCATGTGGTAGCTATGGACAATACATGGGTTTCTGTTCTCTTATGCTGCTTCCTTCTCTTCCTCTTATGTGTGCATCTCACTTTGAGGAATTTCTACTTGGTATATGTGATGTCCATGAAGTCTTGGAAAGTGATCATCACTTTGACATTCTCCTTGCACACGTCCTTTCCATATTAGTGTCATGTTGGAGTATTTGATTGTACGCCATATGAGTTGTAGGAGGGTAAATGGATCTCTCCAGGAACCATTTACCCCATCCATATGTTTAGTCCCACATCCATCAGTGATGGGAGTTGGAGGCTCTGTGGAGGCTATATAAAGAGTCCCAGACCTCCTGTAACCATTGAGAAAGTTAATAAACAAACCTGGCCCTTTTAGGCCTTCTCCCGTGGTTTCATCCCGCTCTTTAGGGAGTAGGGTTCCACATTAAAAATCTTTGTGTTCTTCGTTTTCTATCTTTATTTCTGATTTCGCTTCATATTTTCTAACATGGTATCAGAGCGGGTTTGATTCTCGTGAAGTTATTTTCTTTAATTATGTTTGTCGACGATTATTAAGTTCGGTTCTGAAGATTATTCTGTGTTATCATTCTGGATCTAGGGTTCAAGTTGTTGAACCCTAATTTGTGCTACACGGTCGATATCTTAAATTCTAATTGGCAGTCCCAGAAACATTTTTGGGTTCCATCTCTGGAACCCTAGATCAAGCTGCATCGTGGCATCCATCTCCTTCCAGTCATCCCAGTTTAGCGGTACCGCAGGCGGCATCACCTTTCAGCAAGCTGCTTCCTCTCCTGGCGATACTGTCAACTCCATGCCCGAGAATCAGTTCAACACAAGGGCAATGAGCGAAGGCCCCGATAGCAAGATGCTCCTGCGATGATAAATCCAATGGCTAGCGGCATGCCTTTCCCAACCGTGCACGGTGCCGCTCCCACATCTCCATCGCGGCTTCCTGCCGTGGTTCATGGCGACTCCCTCGCGGCTCCTCCGTGAGTCTCTCCTCCTCTCTCGGCCGATCCTCGCACGCCTCATCACGCGTGCCTCAAACCTTCCCTGTGCGCGAGCTCCTGTGCGCATCCCTTGAGCAGTGAAAGCACCCAGGCGGCGCTCCAGGCGGCCCAGGCTCCCATCGTGCAGGCGATCAGGCGGCAGCCGCCTCTTCTCCTCCATCAACATGCGGCTGCGCGCACCAACCAGGCGATCCTTCCTTCACGCTCTGATCTCCACGACGACATCTCCGCGTAGGCGGCAGCGACGTGAAGGAGACCCCCATCGGGGGCGCTGATCTATCGTGGGAAAAGGGTTCCCATAGGGAACCCTAATTATAGCAGGGCCCAAGTGGCCGAAAGGTGTAAAAAAATATTATTCTTTTTAAAGGCCCATCTGGCCTCCTGTGGCTGTAAATGAGAAAAGTGAGAGGCCTATATCGTTTTTTTGCAAAAAAAGGGAGATAGGGGGAAGTGACGGGCCCTTTGGCCCGTATTAAAAAAATGAGTTTCTTAAAAAAAGGGAGATCAGAAAAAAGCGCGTACAAGAAAAAAGCCATACGCAAATATTTTTTAAAAAAGAGAAGGAAAACAAAAAAGGAGGAAACTGATTTGAAAAGCCAATAAAAAATATCAATGGCTTAAAAAAAATTGTTTCAAAAAAAAAGAGAGAATGATGAATGATTTAAAAAGCCGACAAATGTATGAACAGCTTATGGATCTTTTGTTTTATAACCCCATTATCTTGTCTTCTCCCAACATTATCGATGTTCATTTTCCAACAAGTATGGGAGAAAGGGGGAGTATTATGTAGAGTCATAGGTCGGTTACAGATCCAGTGTATGATTCTCCAGTGTTCAGAGCAGCAGATATTCCAGACTCCACAGTTTAGATTTCAGACTCGACGTTCAGCTTCCGAGTCTCCAGTTTCAGACACGCGCATGTATGCGGACTTTTCAGATGAGCACGTGTTTGCCATCTTTTGTAGTAGTCCCCATCATTCTTCTTGTTGTGTCGGCCATAGTTTTCATGTGAGCCATAGGGACTCCAGAGTAAAGGACCATTCCCTATGCCTTGTTGGCAAGGGTTTTCATGTGGTATCATAGATACTCCAAAGTAGTGTACCATTCTCTGTGCCAGATGGGAGAGATCCAGTTCTCCGACGAGGAGACTTTTTCAGACTCCATTCTCCAGTGATCGTGGACTCCGACGAATTGCACTTCCACAGCCTTTTTCAGTTCGACCCTTTTAGAGATGGAGTAGTTGTCCACATTATTGTGGCGAGCCAGAGTACTGCGACGAGGAGACTCATTTCTAGTTGCAGTGACTCTGACATGCGCAGTTCAGAGCACATGCTCTCCGACGAGGAGATTCAGCAGACTCACACTCCAGCCCGTTCGTCCTCCTTACCAGCACGGCATGAGAACCAACGTCCTCGACAGCAGCAGTTGTGCGCGTTGAGTTGATATTGTCTGTAGTGTCCTGTAGCGTGGGTTGAGCTTCTTTCTATTTGTCCAAGCTGAGCATCGCATGCTCCAGCTTGAAGGGGAGTGCTGGAGTATTTGGTTGTGCGCCATATGAGTTATAGGAGGGTAAATGGATCTCTTCAGTATCCATTTACCCCATCCATATGTTTAGTCCCACATCCATCAGTGGTGGGACTTGGAGGCTCTGTGGAGACTATATAAAGAGCCCCAAACCTCCTGTAACCATTGAGAAAGTCAATAGACAAACCTGGTCCTTTGAGGCCTTCTCCCGTGGTTTCATCCCGCTCCTTAGGGAGTAGGGTTCCACGTTAAAAATCTTTGTGTTCTTCTTTTTCTAGCTTTATTTCTGATTCCGCTTCCGCTTCCTATTTTCTAACGTGTCATCTTTTTGATTTTTTTGATTTTTCTTCCTTCTAAGCATTAGATCACGAGAGAAGGGGATTATTAGAGGAGTCACATCAGCAACTGAAATAGAAATATTTTCATTCTGAGGGAAATCGTGTTGTCGAAGGTGCCCTTAAGGTTCAGAAAGTTTGGTATGCGGTATTCGTTCGGTCAAGTAGTCTAAAACGAATAAGCGGATAGACGGAAATATTTATGCGGATTGTGCTGTTTGTATTATTTTATTTAAAATAACTAAAAATAACTAAAAATATACTAATAAATTCAAATATTAGAAATTTATGTTTTTTTTTTAAAAAACATAGACGGAATATAAATCATAGACCTTTTAGTACGATGTGATTTCGACCAAAGTATTTCGAAAAGGCATCCATTTAAATAAAGAGGTCCTTGTAACAAGAATTGGAGATGTGAAATTAGTTGTCATATTCACTGTTAATATG
Organism: Ottelia alismoides; assembly: GCA_037367405.1. NCBI lineage: Eukaryota > Viridiplantae > Streptophyta > Magnoliopsida > Alismatales > Hydrocharitaceae > Ottelia > Ottelia alismoides. The sequence goes on from JAZKJV010000159.1 coordinate 94,848, forward strand.
AAAAATATAAAAATCTTATGAAATATAATAATAATAAATCAAATAAATGTACTAAGCCTTCTCCCACTATAAGTAGGGTCGGCTACATGGATTCTTGCTCAAACCTATGTTGAAAGATTCAATTATTTTTTATGCTGGCCGTCAACTACCTAACGCAACCCCTCCAAGAGTGGGATTTGAACCCTGGTCTTTTGTGTGGTAGATACACTGTACTACCACTAGACCATTAAGTGGGTACAATAATAATAATAAACCAATTCCAAAATAATGATGAACTAATTTCAAAACAAGAATTTGGCATCTTTTAGAACAAAAATAACGATAGTATCATCATTTGAAGCTTAAAGGCAATCGGAATCAAATTAAATAATCGGAAACAATCAGTAGAGAACAAACTAGTGTAGAATCAATTGAAAGTCAAGAAATAACTAAATTTAACAGTTAAAGTAAACAGAAAGGATATTTGTAGTTTGAAGGATATTTGTAGTTTGAAGGACAACAGAAACCAAATTAAATAAAAAGAAAGAGAACATGGCATTAACCGTAGTTTAATCAATTGAAAGTCGAAAAAATAACTAAATTTATCATTAATTGTAAACTAGGTAGGAACAACAACAACAAAGTCTTTTTCCATATTAAGCAGGGTCAACTACATGGATTTTTTGCCTCCATTCAGATTTATCTTGTGTCATTCTCGAGCTTAGATCCAAAAAACTAAGATCCCTTCGTATATTCACATTCCAACACTTTTTGGACCTTCATCGCCCTCTTTTAGCTGGCTCAACATTCCAAAACTCGCATCTTCTCACCGGTGCATCAACTGGCCTCCTTCGCATATGGCCAAACCACCTTAAGCGATTTTCTCGCATCTTATCCTTGATCGGAGCTACACCAACTTTCCTTTTGATGGCATCATTTCGAATCCGATCTTTACGTGTGTGTCCACACATCCACCTTAGCATTTTCATTTCTGCTACTGCCATTCTCTGCACATGTCTATGGTTCACAGGTCAACATTTCAAACGTGTGTGTCCACACATCCGCCTTAGCATTTTCATTTCTGCTACTGCCATTCTCTGCACATGTTTATGGTTCACAGGCCAACATTCCGATCCATAAAGCATAGCAGTCCTCGCAACTGCTTTGTAAAACTTTCCTTTGATTTTCAAAGGAATTTTCTTATCACAGAGAACAGTAGAGGCTCCTCTCCACTTTAGCCAACCTGCATTTATTCTATTTGTAACATCTTCATCAATTTCCCCATCATGTTGCAAAATAGATCGCAAGTATCTAAAAGAATCTCTCTTCTGAATGCTATCATCACCAATCTTAACCTCGATTCCTTCACCATTGCTTCCATCAAAAGTACACTAGCCCTACTTATACGAAATCCTTTAGTCTCCAATGCATGTCTCCAGACTTCAAGCTTCTCATTTACTCCATCTCTAGTCTCATTAATCAAATACAATATCATCATCGAATAATATACACCAAAATAAATAAATAAATAAATGAAAGCTTGAAAGGCAGCAAAGGAAATCGAATTAAATAAATGTAAGAGAACATACTACTATAAAACCAATTGAAAAAATAATGAAATTTAATATTTACCACAAATTGCTACTAGACCTTGAAGGGAAAGAGTAGAAGTTGAAGCTACAACCTTAAGGGCAGCAACAACAACTGACATGTAAGGCGTTTAGATACTCGCCAAAATCGCATATACATCAAATATTGTATGTGTGATTCATAAGAGTCACCGACTACGCATATGTGGCTGCCTGGCTCGCCTTTCTGAATATTGATTACGAGATATATCATAGCAACAGATATGACAAGAACCATTATAAGAGTGTGTGTTTGTGTCTGTATGGGTAAAATGTATATACTACCGAGGAGTAGCTAACTTGGATACTCCCGCCATTTTTTTTTGAAAAAAAATCATGGTATTTTTTGAAAACACCTGAGGGTAGATCAACTAATGTCATCACATCATGCTTCAAATTTTGTAGAAAACATACCCTCATGAAATGTCCCTCTGGAAGGGGTCATATTCAACAATTCTGAGACCATTAAAATTTGATACACTTGATGGATGTGACACGAATCTCAAATTGAGTCGATAGTTGAATGACGACTTGATGATATTAGGTGGTCTAAATCCTCCCAGGTGCTTTCAAAAAATGCCACGATTTTTTAAAAGGTAGGAGTATCCAAGCTAGCTACTTTCCGGTAGCATATACATTTTACCCTATGTAATGATAAACAACAAAAATGCGTACACAGTTGGACCAATGATATGGACCAGCGATATGTAGAACAACAATATGTATATATCTTTGCGGTAGGCGAATAGATGGCGATATGTATTGGAGACCTTCAAAAAACTTGCAGAGTAGCAGATGGGCTTGCTTTTCTCTCTAGCTTGTAGCCGAATTGGTGATGAGATCTAATAGTGAATCTCAGATGGTCTACGATGGAGAAGCTATGGGCTTGCACTTTCGATCACATATGGCATCATGTGCACTACTCTTCAGGTGCGAGCGACAAAGTGTCATGCCAATCAAAGTGGAGGTCAGCAAATTGCTACTCATGCTTATAGCAAGAGGTTGTTTAGGAAAAAGACTACAACTACATGTCACCGACTTTACAATGACATGATCATACAACTGTTGATTCAATTGTTGATCATAGAGGCTGGTGCTTGGATGAATATCTAAAGAGTTAGATTGAGGACTCCTCAAGCACCGTCAACTAATTATTAAGAGGTGATCTCTAGCCTGAGTAGGAGATGACAATCCTTTCTCTCATAGGTTGATATCTAACCGACCTTATGATGCAGGCCTGTTGCATAGGAATAGAGTTTCAGAGGTGTTAGATAAGTTAGATCAAAGAGTTGACTTAACGAGATCGAGATAACCAAAGACCTATGTCGTATTATGTCACGATATAGACACGCATCCTCTGGCCGGAGATAGATGTGTTACTATATGTTTGAGTATGTATATTTGGAAGACCAACAGGTTGAAGCCTAATCAAGGTCTATACACCAGCACGTTGGTGTGCATACAAGGGCATATGAATAATACGATCTCTCAAAGGGATCATACAAGTTCTTTTACTGAACCGAAGACACGAGCTCACTCATGAGATATTGAGATCAAATTCCGTGCACGATCGTCTCGCTTTGGAAGCTTGACTGAGTTTTGTAGATTTGATATATGTTTTTGGAAAGTTTATGATCAATACCTGAGTATGATATATGCTTTTTGGAAACTTCGGGTTTATTCTAGGTCTTCCAGTATGCATGATGTACATGTATTTGGAATACCTGAGGGTGATGTAATCACAAATGATAGTATAACCTTGACGCTTCCATTTCGAGGGAATGATGAAACATATCTGGATTTTAGCGACTCCTCTCACTAGAGAAGTAGTCTAATCGTGGTCCAAATGTTAGACAGTGATCTGAATGTGATTCAGATACAATGAGAAGATTAGATTTAAGGCTTTGATTTAATCAAACATTTGCGGGAGGTTCCCGAGATCTGGATTTGAGATGTAATCTCAATATCCAAGTCACTACACGTGGAACGTATAATCGCCATGTCCTTATTTCCAAGTATATGAGGAGAAAGCGCATTGTTCTTGAAAGAGTTCAAGAATAATTCCGCTGTTGAATTGTGTATATGAGCATTGAGATATTGATAATTAAATGTCATTCAATTATCATGAATAATATGAACTTGATTCATATTGTTTAACCATTATAAGGAGAGTTATTTAAGATAATTAAACGTGATTTAATTATCAAAGATGTGAATAATGTGAATGCGATTCATGTTATTTGGGCACATGAGAAGTAATCTAATCGTTGTCTAAATATTGGACAGTGATCTGAAAGCGATTCAGATACAATAAGAAGATTAGATTTACGGCTTTGATTTAATCAAACATCTGCGGGATTTCCCTGAGATCTGGATTTAAGATGTAATTTCAATATCCAAATCACTATACGTGGAACGTAGAATTGCCCTGTCCTTATTTCCAAGTATCCGCGAAGAAAGCGCATTGTTCTTGAAAGAGTTCAAGAATAATTCCATTGTTGAATTATCTATATGAGCGTTGAGATATTGATAATTAAATGTGATTTAATTATCATGAATAATATGAATTTGATTTATATTGTTTGACCATATAAGGAGAGTTATCTAAGATAATTAAATGTGATTTAATTATCAAAGATGTGAATAATGTGAATGTGATTCATGTTATTTGGGCACATGAGAATAAAGATTAAGATTATTAAATATGATATTATTATGAAGGATATGATTATTGTGGATATCACTATCCACAATAGTCATGGATATTATAGATATGATTTATAATATGATGGAGAGATTTAAATATTAAATAAAATTTACAAATTATATGTTGTTGTGAATGGGATTCACACAATAATTAATTATAAATCTAATATACATATTATGTTGGATATATGAATATGATTCATATTTTGTCAATGACATGATTGGAGTTTTCACAAATTTAATTTGGAATTATTTTTGTTAAGATAAATGCAATAATAGTTGTTACATTTTATCCTATATAAAAATATATATTAAGGAAGGTAAAACCACCAACAAGATGGCCGTCCACCTTAACCAAGTTAAAGGGGGGACGGCCACCCTCTTTTTAGGGTGGTGGTTGCCTCCATTAATATCTATTTATTATAATTGAAATTAAAATGAATTAATTTGTATCTTGATAAATGGATATAATTAAATTTTTTTAATTAAATTTGTTGTTGCAATTTTGTAGCAACAAATCATGGCCATTGATTAATAACATCTTAATCTAAATCGTTGGATTAAGAGGGCACATGGATTGGGATCCATATATATCCAACTAGTATAAAAGGAAGATCAACCATTGCCTTTTAGAACTGACACATAGGGCCTGTTTGGTTGCAGGGTTGGGCAGGGTTGGCCCAACCCTGGTTACTATTCACAAGGGTACTTCCTCCTCACAGATTACTATTCACCCATCCCAACCAGCCCAACCCAACCCTGCCTAACCCCAAGAGGAATTAAACTCTCTTCATCTCTCTTTATACGCCAAGTCTCTCTCTCTCTCATTGTGTTCGTCCACCATGGAGCTCTATAGAGAGTCGCCATCGCCATCGCATCGTAGTTATGCTACCGGATCATTTGCTTGTGGATCTCTGTCTCCTTCGATGTACCTCGCTTGTGAAGAAGACGTCGGATCTCGTATGACGAGATCAGGAGATTTGCCACTTGGATCATCAACATGGATTGCGAGGAGCACGCGTTTCATCAACGCGTTCGCAAGCGTCTCATCCGTCAGATCGGATTTAAGACAGGAGGTCTCTTCGTTTAAAGACTCGATCGCAACCACGCTTCAAGAGGTAAACCTAATACTTGTTTGTGATTTGGTTGGAACGATCCGAGAAGTGTTCTTGGATCATGTGGTTTCATTGTTCAAAAATTTTTAAATTCCGCTGCCATGAGCGACTAGAACGACTAGTCGCTCTCGATCGCATGCGATGCGATCCTCACGCTTCCGTGATGCGCTTAAGGATCTTCCCGTATCCTTCAGTCCCTGGTGACCAGGAACACGACTCGGACCCCAAATATCAACATGAAATAACTCAAAAAGGGAGCTACTGCTTCGATTCTGACGACTAGGAAAAGCAGACCGACGATGCTTTCCCTACTGACACGCCTTGCACTGGAAGGAAGAACGCGGTGAAATATGCGGCAAAATATGACACATCTTCTGGAGAGGGAGGTGGCTAAAACGTAGGTGCCAGGTGAAGGGAGAGATTGGTCCTGTTGAATGAGAGGATACACCAGCATAGGGAGTCCAGACCATGCGATAAAGACCACCCTATTCACGAGCACAACCAATCACTCTGCCCGTGAGAATGTCCTGGAAAACAAGAGACGATGGTCAAAGATAGCTCGACAATGCAAATCCTTCGTAATCTGACTAATAGATAACAAATTCATAAATAAATCATGAGCATGTAACACATTCTGCAGACGCATCAAAGGCGTCAAATTAATCTCCCCCTGTTCGGTGATAGACCCATCGACTATCACAATAGTTCTCCCTAGTGGCACCTTTATATGCTGTATGTTGATCTCTATCTCCACATAAATGATGCGTCGCCCCAGAGTCCATAATCCACTTAGTAATCTCAGATCCATGACAAGATGTAAAAGTTTAAGTACTACTTGAGGTACTAGCCATAGAAAAAGTACTGGAAGATGTGGTGGTTGCTACATCTGAGTGACCTTCTGGAGATGGTGAAGAAGCGAGGGTCACGATATCCCACATCTGGCTACGAGGTCATCATACCTTTAATCTGAAGTAGGAGCAACTAGAGACTCAACCTGCTCCGCTACACGGGCTGATGTCGGAAAACTATGTTTGGAGTAGCATGTATCCTCTGTTTGACCTGGATGGTGACAATACGTGCATGGCTGACGAATGCGACCTCCTCTACCACGATGTTCACGTCAAGGAAAAGAAGAAGAGCTTCCTCTGCCTCGGGAGGCTTCCGTTGCCGAAGAAGTCTGACTAGTAGCAGTGGACGGAACAATAATCCTGTTAAGCCTGCGGAAAGCTTCCTCTATGGGAGGAATAATAGCATCCGCTAAAATCTGGGAGCGAGCATCATCATATTCAGGGTCGAGGACTGCTAGGAATACACCAACCATGGTAGCATACCTATATGTCTTCTGCTGCTCTGGAGTAGCCGTGAGAGGCATGAGGTTGTGAAGCTTCTCAAACATCCCCCGCAAGGATGTATACAACGAATGACGAGGATCTTGGTCTCGTTCCTCGCCTGAGTATAGGTTGCTGCGAGGATGCCCCAAATCGCCTTAGCAGTGGGATGATGTAACACATCATTGGCGATCTATATCGTCAATGTATCAGAAAGCCAAACTTTGACATATGCATCCTCCTCCTCCCACGAGGTGTTAACCCCAGTTTTCTCCACTTGCTCCTAATCGGTAAGAGTATGTTTCTTACCATCATAATTTATAAGGCTCATGAACTGCATAGCCTAGAGCTCATAGTTTGTCCCGTCCATCTTTGACAATAGGCGTTGGACCTCTGAAAGCGCCTGTGGCAGGTACCTTGACTTTGTTTTCAGACATTTCCGGATGAGGACAACTAGGGTTATATAGATCAACGAATGAATGTCTACACGGACATGTGTGGATTTGAATGCATATGTAGACTTATGCACTCAAATCTGTTAGCCCAACCGAAGAGGCAGGACGGTGGGCAGCCGACGACAGGGGCTAGCGACAATAGGGGCTAGCGGCGGCAGGGGCTAGCGTGGGGGCAACGCTGTTCGGCGGTGGGGCCGACCCGGCTATGGTTTGGTGGAGAAGCGGCGACGGTGGCGACCGAGTGGCGAGGGGCGTCCGGTGTGGATTAGGTTTAGGATCGTGGCTCTGATACCATGTTTAGGTTTATTCCAGGTAAGGGTACGGAGGTCCCGTCTAGGACCGTGGCTCTGATACCATGTTGGGAGAAATAGAAAGTTGTTTTATCCAGATAACCCTAGGCTCTCTTATATGGATGAGATGCCTATGTGTAAATTACTTAAGATGGATATAAGGAAAATAAAATAAAGAAGATGTACACATAGAATATAGAAATATCTCTACAGTTATCATCTGTCATAACTGGTCTTGTCTAGCTTGATAATTTGACCAAAAAAATCGGTTCTTCACCGGTATTCATTGCCTATGATGTCTCATTGGAATCCGTATTCCTAGATGTCTTCTCTTATGGTAGGAATTGTACATAAAATATATGAAGAGATAGGGCTCTGCTTGAAGAGTGTTGAATGTTGTATATTGTCTCTGCAATCAGGAATACAGATTTGAAGGCGGATCCATTTACCCAAGCACATACACATACATGTGGATTCACGAATTATGCATTGCCAACTAACCTAGATGTATGGCCTCAAATTTTAGCGAAATTCGGTCAAATTTCTGTCGAATATCGATATCCTACCGAAATCGAAATTCGACCGAAATATGGGGGGACCTAGTACAAAAAAAACCGAAATGATCGAAATTTCAGTCGGTCAACCAACATTTAGGGCCTTGCCTAGATCCAATGCTTTTAACTTGGTGTATATATTGAATTTGGGGATGATACTCTGGGTACCGAAATAATTAACTCGCGTACAGACAGAAAATTGTGGATTATATTTATGCATAATGCTTTTAACTTGGTTTATGTATTGAATTTGCATATGACTGGGGGAGTTATAAATAAACAAGACACACACACAATGTCTATATATAACAGCGCATGCTCTTGCGTACATGGCCTCAAATTTCAGCGAAATTCGGTCGAATTTCTGTCGAATATCGAAATCCTGTCTAAATCGAAATTCGACCGAAATGACCGAAATGACCGTAATATGTGGGCCCTAGTACAAAAAATGACCGAAGTGACCAAAATTTCGGTCGAAATTCAATCGAAATTCGACCGAAATTCTGTTTCGGTCGGTCACCGAAATGGTGACCGAAACCGACATTTAGGGCCTTGCTTGAGTATAATGTGTAGATGTAACCACTCCCCCTTTCTTGAACAAAAATCTTCAGCACCTAGTGAGGCATTGTGGGTTCTCCTTTGATCTTGGTATTTCCCTTCATTTAGGATGGGGTTTTCCTTCGCTCTTGGTTAAATTATTCCTTCAAAGAAGGGATTTTCCTTTGCTCTTAGTTTTTCCATTCCTTCGAAGGATTTTACACATATTCTGTTTTTCCTTTTGAATTTTGTTATTTTAACTGGTATGTTTCTCTTAATCCTGAATTTGTCACACAATAAATATTTGTTTGCAGGAATCCACTATAGGTGCTGCTTTCTTCTCTCAGACTCTTGCTGTCAATGACACAACAGTGAAATTTGAAATCTGGGACACTGCTGGACAAGAGAGATATCACAGCTTGGCTCCCATGTACTATAGAGGGGCTGCTGCTGCTATAGTTGTATATGATTTAACGAATGCGGTAGTTCTTACATCAAGTCTTGATATATTCATAGAGACAAGAAGTACTTTGTGAAATCTGACGATATCTTAACAATATTATTTTATTTTTATAAAAAAGGCATCCCAATAACATTTGTCATGAATGCTTAGCTGTTGATTCCTGGTCCTAGAATCAATATTCAGCAAGGCGGTATGCGGTATTCAGTCGGAGGGGTCATTGCGTAGCGAGTATGCTCTTTTATACGATTTGGTATTTTTATTATCTAAAAATACAAATAAATATTCAATATTATGGTAATATCCTCTAAATATTATATCTCTTGATTATAATAATAAAGAATTGAAGGTACAAGGAACAAAATTATTGGGGTAAAAAGTAATATAGAGTCAAATGAGCAAAAACATCAATTGAAAGAGCATGACTTTTAGTTTAAGGCGGGTGGGGTTATATGAGTTTGGGGTAAATAAAAAAATTATTAGAGTAGGCGGCCGCATAGGGGGTATACTCGACCGAATATGCGGGTCAACCCGCATACATGGCCGTTTCATCTTACTCGAAGCGGCAAGGCTACCGAGTACGAGTATGCGGCCGAGTATGCGATATAATTGGCCGCTTTCCTGAACACTGCCTAGAATTTGAATGCTAACTAAATAGATACACTCCTAGAATTTGAAGGCTAACTGGATATATACATATGCTTCTAGCTTATTGGGATGGAAAGCATGTATAAACTTCATGGGGGCAATTTCCTTCTATTGTGGTGATAAATTCTCAAAGGTTGAAATAGAGATCCTTTTAAGTGGCAGTGCTAAAGCGCTACTGAACATTCAAAAAAACAAGAATTATAGATACACATGCATGTGCTAATAATAAATGCAACTTTGCCAAATAAATTGAACTCTGTGGAAAGATAACCAGATTAGAACTTGTACCGCAACATCAAGGATACCTTGAGACAGTGCTTGTATGGGATTTTGCAATGTCATCCCACATGATGTGATAACATTGCGAAGATATTAATAGGTCCAGGTTGCTAAAAGTCATATTACTGTCCTCTAATTATAGGACTAGTTCTACACATTCTTCAATAAACATGGGTTGGAATAACTTGAAAATATAGAGGGATCATTAATGCAACTGCACACCAAAATATGCACATAACTCTGTGATATTAAAACATGAAAAGGCCCGGATGCATTATGATAAATTATTTGTTGTAGTGCACGAATCATTTCACAGCCACACAGTTTATATTTCATGCATTTTCAATGATCCCACTTTTGTGTTACTTAAATTACTTCTCTACATAGCCTTAAATATCGATATCGGCCTCGTTTCTCGAACCAGAGGGAGATATCGTCGACATATTATCAGAAACCATCGAAATGGTTATGAAAATTGATTTTCCACAATCAAGGTTTTCAATGTTCTTTATCAATAAATTAGATTAAAATACACACTTATTTACTAAAATATAAAGCTAAATAAAAGTTTTGTAGTAATATTGTCACAATAATCGCCACATAGGTATTGTATGAGGCATACCATTAGAAATTAGCTCATTTAGAGTGCATAAATAAGATGGGATATCAAATGGCATAGCCTCACAACAACAACAAAACCTTTTCCCATATTAAATAGGGTCGGCTACATGGATTCTTTGCCTCCATTCAAATTTATTTTGGGACATTCTTGGGCTTAGATCCAAATAACTAAGATTCCTTCAGATAGTCTCATTCCTATACTTCTTGGGCCTTCCTTACCTTCTTTTAGTCGGCTCAACATTCCAAATCTCACATCTTCAAACCGGTGCATCAATCGACCTCCGTTGTAAATGGCCAAGCCATCTTAAGCACTTTTTTCTATCTTATCCTCTATCAAAGCTATACCAACTTTTCTTATTATCACATCATTTCGAAACCATTCCTTACGTGTATGACCACACATCTACCTTAGCATTTTCATTTCTACTATTGTCATTCTCTGCACATGTCTATGATTCACATGCCAACATTCAATCCATAGATTATAATAGGTCTCACAACTGCTTTGTAATTCTTTCCTTTGATTTTCAAATTTTTTTTCTTATTACATAGAACAATAGATGCTTCTCTTCGCTTTAGCCTACCTGCATTTATTCTATGAGTAATATCTCCATTGATTTTCCCATCGTGTTGCAAAAATTATCCCAAGTATTTAAAAGAATCTTTCATCTGAATGTTATCGTATCCAACCTTCACCTTGTTTCCTTCACTAATATTTCCATCAAATGGGCACTTCATATACTCAGTCTTAGTCCTACTTATACGAATATCTTTAGTCTCTAAGGTATTTTTCCAAACCTGAAGCTTCTCATTTACTCCATCTTTAGTCTCACTAATCAACATAATATCATCGACGAACAACATGCATCTAGGTATCTTATCGTGATTGTGACTAGTTAACTTGTCCCCAATCAAAGTAAAAAGGAATGGACTCAAAGCTGAATATGGATGCAGATCGATGCTGATGTCAAAATAGTCAGTCTTCCCAGATCGGATCCTTACACAAAGAAGCCCTCTCATACATATCCTTTATAATTAATGTATGAGACATGTACTTGTCTCTTCTCCAACCTCTCCAAAATATCTCCCACGGGATTGAATCACAAACCTTCTCCAAATCAATAAAAATCATATGGAGGTTCTTCCTTTTAACTCTATAAATCACCATTATTCTCCTCAAGTGGTTAACCTCAATAGTTGAGCAACCTGACATGAGTCCAAATTGGTTTTCAGTTACTTTGGAAACTTGCCTCAACCTTCTTTCGATCACAGGTTCCCAAATTTTCATAGTATGACTCATCTGTTTGTTACCTCTGTAATTCGAAGAATTTTGAATGTCTCCTTTATTCTTATTAAATAACATAGCCTCATCAATTTTTTTGAAGGAATTGGGGGTGCAATCTCAATGATGTGCTCATGTAAAGAACATCTATACATTCTCATATAGTTATAATTTGTAATGCATCAATACAATAATTACCATGTATATAAGTTGAACATTCATCACTCATCAAAAACGGGAGTGTTTTGCGAAATTCATCTTCCTTGCTTGATACCCTCCTCCATATCATCTTATGCTCAAGTCTCGGTATTCCGAACAATTCTCCTACGTCGTAGAGGGGTACATGGCTTTGTAGTTCATTAGAAACTGCTTATATTCATGGTCATTTACATATGCAAGTATGCCAATCTAATGATAACTTTTAGTTGAGGAGGTGTGCTGGGAAAAGAATCAGAATTGTTTACTCCATGGAACCCTAGGGAGCTCTTATATATAGGAGAGACTTATAAGTAAATTACATAAGATGGGCAAAAATAAAATAAACTGAGAAAACAATACATAAACATCTCTACACTCCCCCTCAAGATGGAGCATAGATGTCAATCAAGCTCTGGTTGGATGCAAGGTTGCAAAAAGCGGTATGCGGTATTCAGTCGGTCGGGTCACTGATTACTGATTAAACAGTATGCGAGAGTTTAAACGGAAATTAAACGTGTTATGCGGTTTTGCATTTTTAATTAATAAAAAATTATTACATATATATAATTAATAAAAAAAGTATAAATAAATAAGAAATATAATCATAGATTCACAATATAGATCAAATATTGTCAAATTCAAGGAATGTTTCATCCAAATTTCAAAATAGATAACATAAACAGCAAGAGTTCAAAGTTAAATGATGAAATAGACAACATAAAAGTCATGGATAATGGTGATCCTTTGAAGAAAATAGAGGGGTACATGGCTCTGTAGTTCATTTGGAACTGCTTATATTCATGGTCATTTACATATGCAAGTATGCCAATCTAATGATAAGTTTTAGTTGAGGAGGTGTGCTGGGAAAAGAATCAGAATTGTTTACTCCATGGAACCCTAGAGATCTCTTATATATAGGAGAGACTTATAAGTAAATTACGTAAGATGGGCAAAAATAAAATAAACTGAGAAAACAATACATAAACATCTCTACACTCCCCCTCAAGATGGAGCATATATGTCAATCAAGCTCTGGTTGGATGCAAGGTTGCAAAAAGTGGTATGCGGTATTCAGTCGGTCGGGTCACTGATTACTGATTAAACAGTATGCGAGAGTTTAAACGGAAATTAAACGTGTTATGCAGTTTTGCATTTTTAATTAATAAAAAATTATTACATATATATAATTAATAAAAAAAGTATAAATAAATAAGAAATATAATCATAGATTCACAATATAGATCAAATATTGTCAAATTCAAGGAATGTTTCATCCAAATTTCAAAATAGATAACATAAACAACAAGAGTTCAAAGTTAAATGACGAAATAGACAACATAAAAGTCATGGATAATGGTGATCCTTTGAAGAAAATAGATCAATGCGTTTAAAAGGCCATTTAAGATCATTTAAAAGGCCGTTTAAGGCCGTTTAAACGGCTGTTTAAGACCGTTTAAGCGGCCTAGCCGTTTATGGGCCATTTTTCATTAAACGATGCGACCGGGCACTGCATGCGTTTAAACGGCCGTTTAGACCGTTTTTTGCATCCCTGATTGGATGTACACTTATGAAAAGATCCTCTGAACAAAGCCTTGGTAAAGATATCTGCAGTTTGATCTCTTGAACTAACATGGGAAGTAGAGATAAAGCCTTTCTGGATCATGTCTCTTGTATAGTATCAATTTACTTAAATATTTTAGTTCTTTCATGAAATGCATGATTGTTTGCAATAAATAAGGCGGCATGGTTATCACATTGTAATTGCATAGGAAGGGGTACATCTATATAAATCCGCTAGCACCGCTCAGACCCACATCATCTCTGTGCTCCCTTGTGCCATGTCCCTATATTCTGATTCAACACTTAACCTAGCAACCACAGTTTGCTTCTTACTCTTCCAAGGTATTAAAGAGCTGCCAACAAATACCACGAAGCCTGAGGTAGACTTCTTATCCTTAGGACATCCTACGTAGTCTGCATCTGGACAAAGTGTGATAGTTAGAGATGCTCCTTTCCTGAATAGCAATCCTGCTCCTGGAGATGACTTTAGGTACCTCAAGATCATATACATTGCATCCATGTCTACATGTTGGGACTGCTCCATGAACTGATTAACCCGACTAACAATAAAGGAGATGTCTAACTAGTGATAATAACATAGAGAAGCGTTCACACCAATTCCCTGTTTCTTCTCCTGTCGACCTCCTTTTTATCATCATTGTATAGCATCATGCTATGGTCCATAAGAGTAGTAGCAGGTCGATACCCAATCATGCGTGTCTCAACTGCATGTCTGTAACGTACTTTCTTTTGGTCATCACAAGACCCTACTGATTCTTTTGGTCATCACAAGAAATACCGTAGGGTACCAAGATCCTTGGTATTATCGGCCTAGAATTCCTTTGCCCTCTTGATCCCTTGCACGTCATCTCCTGTAACAAGTACATCATCAACACAGACTGTGATAACAACTGTATCTGTGAAGGTTCTCTGTACAAATAGTGAATGATCTGCATTTGATCTCTTGAATCTCTGCTTCTTAATCAGATCTGAGAGCTTCTGAAACCATGCCCTTGGACTCTGCTTAAGGAAGTATATTACCTTTTGAAGTCTACAAACCTGCTGACACTCCCCCTCAACAACAAATCCCGGAGGCTGCTGTATGTAGACTTCTTCCTGGAGATCACCATACAAGAATGCATTTTTAACGTAAAGCTGAAATAAAGGCCAATCACATACCACAACAACTGAAAGAGGAACTCGTAGAGTTGAGTGGTGAGCAACATGAGAAAATGTGTCCAAATAATCCACCCCATAAGTCTGAGTAAATCCTCGTGCAATCAATGTGGCCTTGTAACGATCAAGACTCCCATTTGCACAGTGTTTCACTGTAAAAACCCATTTGCAACTGACAATAGACGCCCCATTGGAAGCAGGGACCAAACTCCAGGTACCACGCGACTACAGTGCATCCATTTTTTGTTCTATGATCGGACGCCACTGATTGTCTCTCAAGGTCTCTTGGTAATTCTGTGGGATCTCCAGGTCAGAGAGAGCAACATCGAATCTTCTGAATTCTCCTGACAAGCGATCAAAGGAAACCTGGGAAGCGAGAGGATATGAGGCACATATACGCTTCTGCTTTCGAAGTGCAATAGGTACATCCATGCCATTAGGGAGATTTTACTCGTTGGTGTCAATTGGGGGGTCTGTGGACTTTTGTTGCTCTTCATGGCGCCACTAGATAGCCTGGCCTGACCTGACATAGGCAAATCTGACTCGCTCTCACCCGCCTCCTCTCCTAATTAGGACTCTCCTCAATCTGTATGCATGCTTCCTGCAAAGTTCCTGCTCAGACACATCTCCAGACCCATTGTTGGGAAATATTGTATTCAAAACAAACTTGAGGTGTGCTGGATGACGAGCACTGACCATGAGCAGAAGCATGCCGATGCATATAGTATCATGGCAAGGGTAGAGCTAGGACTATGAGAGGTGACAATATTGGGGGCAAGGTTCAGAAAGTCGGTATGCGGTATTCATTCGGTCAGACGGTCTGAAGCGAGTAAGCGGATATGCGGAAGTATATGCAGATTATGCGGTTTGTATTTTTTTAATTTAAAAATAATTAAAGTAATACATTGAATTCAAATATTAGAGATTTATGTTTCGAAAAAATAACAAAAGATGAAATATATGCATAGACTTTTTAGTACGACATGATTTCATATAATTTTTTTTTAAAATGACCATTTTAGATAAAAGAGTAAATCATAAAAAAAATAAAAGTGAAATTTGTTGGCATACTTATTATAGGAATGAAAAAATAAGAAAAAAATATTTGAGATATAACAATAACAAATCATAGAAACATTTGTTATGTTTCTATAGGAATTAACTAAATGAAAATTGGATTGTGATTCAATATATTTCAATTGATTAAATAACTGGATTCCCTTTTATCTAGCATTAACGCGATGGCAGCTAGCTAGGGGGGATTTAACGTAATTTTATATTACAAAATTTCTTAACAGTTGAGAAAAGTGTTGACTGAAGAAAGCAAACGACTCATAGATATATTTTTCACAAAAGAAGATGTATTTTATTCTAAAATAAAAGTATATTGAATATACTAAACAAATGCATGAAACAACATTCATACAAATTAAATAAAAATATTCTATTTAAATAAAAAATGAAAAAAGTTATTTTTTACAAACAACAACATAAAAATCTTTTCTAATAAACAATTAGTAACATTTATTTTAAATAAAAAATGAAAAATTATTTTTTTTTACAATCAACATAAAAATCTTTTCTAATAAACAATTAGTAACATTTATTTTTTACTGCAGTAGCAGTAGCTACTAGTTCAATCAACTAAAAGATGAAACATGTATGAAAGGGCTCTATACAAAAGGCGGCCGAGTGTGCGGCCACATATGCGGTTTACTCGGCCGCATACTTGCCCAAACCGCATATGGACCGAATAGTGGATATGCGGTTCGGTCCATTGTCCAACTACACATATGCGGCCGCCTGGGCCGCCTTTCTGAAAACTGATTGGGGGAGGTGATGGATGTGGAGTAGGAGGTGGAGATGGTGATGGAGTGAGAACCACATGCACATTGGTGATGGGCTCGTAGGAGGAGATGGCATATAGATCTCATCATTTGAATCTGATGAAGTCAACCTATCACCTGTAGGAGAAAAATATATCACCGACTCAAGAAATTTGACCAACACTAACATAATATTTCTTACACAATGGATCATAACATCTATATCCCTTTTCCATCTTGGAGTACCCAACAAAAACACATTTGACAGCTCTAGGAGAGAGCTTGTCAAGACATGGAGACAACTAATAGACAAAGGCAAGAGAACCAAAAACACGAGTGAGTGGGAATAACTCCTCTGGAAATGCCAGGGAAAAAAGAATTTTCTCAGCAGTACAGGCGGGGGCATGAGATTCACAAGATAACAAGCCGTAAGAACCGCATCACTCTAGAACGAATGCGGGGCACGACTTTGAATAAGAAGGGTTCAAGTAACATCAAGTAAATGACGATGCTTTCTTTCTACAACAACATTCTATTTAGAAATGTAAGCACATGTGTTAGAGGAATAATATCGTGAGATAAAAAGAATTGTGGGAGTGCACAAGTACAGAATTCCAATGCATTATCGAGTACATAATTCCAATGCATTATCAGTTCTCACGAATTTTACATAAGAAGAAAAAATATTTTGCACTTCATTGATAAAAGTTGTAATCACATCCCCAATCTCAGATTTATTCTTCAATAAAAAGATCATGATAAATGAGAAAAATCATCAACAACTAGATAAAACCTATGTCCTTGGTAATCGGTAACACGTTTTGGACCCCAAATGTCAATATGAAATAACTCAAAAAGGAGATACTGCTCTGACTCTGACGACTAGGAAAAGCAGATCGATGGTGCTTCCCCAAATGAATGCCTCACATTGGAAGAATGAATGAGGTGAGATTTGACGGAGAACTTGACACACCTTCTGAAAGGGAAGACGACCAAAGTGCAAGTGCCACATGAAAGGAGAGTCTGGCCTTGTAGAATGAGAGGATATACCAACATATGGAGTTCGGACCAATCGATAAAGGCCTCCCTACTCATGACCACGGTCAATCACCCTGTCTGTAAGAATGTCCTGAAATACAGGAGATGATGGGTCAAAAATAGCTTGACAATGCAAATTCTTTGTAATCTTATTAATATATAATAAATTCATAGAAAAATCAGGTGCATGCAACACATTCTATAGACGCATCGAAGGCGTCAAACTGATCTCCCCCTGTCGTGTGATCGGGGAATGAGTCCCATCGGCTATGACAACAGTTCTCCCTGGAGGAACATGTTTATAAGCTGCAAGCTGATCTTTTTCTCCACACAAGTGATGTGTCGCCCCAACGTCCGTAATCCATTATGTAATATCGGATTCATGGCAAGTAGTAAGAGCATAAACGCTACCTGAGGTAGTGGCAGTGATAGAAGTACTAGTAGAGGCAGAGCCGCAGAAGCGACAACATCTGAGTGGCCTCTTGGAGCAGGCGAGGAAGTAATGGGACTAACAGGAGGCATAATGTCCCTCAGTCGAGGTACTAGGTCATCAAACCTCTGATACGAAGGAGCTGCAAGAGACTTAACCTGCTCTGTAATACGAGCCGATGCAGGAAAACCATGCTTGGAGTAGCATGTATCCTCTGTGTGCCCAGAGAGATGACAGTAAGTGCATGGCTGACGAATACGACCTCCTTTACCACATTGTCCAAGGTTACGAAACTGAGAAGAGCCCCCCTACCATGGGAGGCTGCCATCGCAGAAGAGATCTGAGTGAAAGCAGGTGATGAGACGGTGATTCTGCCAAGTTTGTAGAAAGCTTCCTCCATGGGAGGAATAGTAGCATCCACCATTAGTGAACGAGCCGCCTCATACTCTGGATCAAGTGCTACCAGGAATACACCGTCCATAGTGGCATTCATGTATATCTTATGCTGCTTAGGAGTAGGCGAAAGAGGCATAAAGCTGTGGAGCTTCTCGGACATTCCACACAGGGGTGTGTATAGAGAATGAAGGGGTCGTCCGTTCTGCTTGACCGTAAATATGTCATGTTGTAGTCGCAGGATCTTTATCTCATTCCTCACTTGGGAATAGGTGGCTGCAAGGATATCCCACATCGCCTTAGCGGTGGGATGATGTAACATATCATTGACGATCTTTGACGTCAATGTGCCAGATAATCAGGCATGTGCATACGCATCATCTGCCTCCCACGAGGCGTTGACCCCAATTTTCTCAGCCGACTCTTCCTCGGTAAGAATATGTTTCTTACCCATAGACTTCATGAGGTTCATGAACTCCATGGCCCATAACTCATAGTTCGTCCCGTCCATCTTGACAATTGGTGTTGGACCTCTGAAAGCGCCTGTGACGGGGATATCGACTTTGTTCTCTGACATATTATCGGATGAAGAAAACTAGGTTTGTAGACTAAAAAAAGTCCATCTACATAAACATACGTGGATTTGGTTGCATGTGTAGACCTAGAATGCAACCAATCCCATCAACGAGAGGCGGACCCCGTGCGGACGGCAGACAGTGGCTTTGGGAGCCACAAAGAGGGACACCGACGAGGACATGAGAGACCCCGACTGCGGCGGCGTGGAAGAGAGGGGCCCGCGATGGTGGCGACGCTCGAGAGAAAGAGAGGGGGAGCTGGTGGTGGTAACACACGAGAGAGAGGGAGCCGACGGCTATGGAGAGAGAGGGGCTGGTAGGTGGAGTTAGGTTAGGGTTTTCTCGGGTACGAGAGCTCCGACCTAGGACCAACCACCGCTCTGATACCATGTTAGGAAAAGAATCAGATTTGTTTATTCCATGGAACCCTGGGACTCTCTTATATAGTGGAGAGACCTATGGATAAATTACATAAGATGGGCGGAAATAAAATAAACTGAGAAAATAATACATAAACATAAACATATCTCTACATGGTGGAATTCAACGTAAAAAAGATACATCTTGAGAATGACGTGATGAAGATCATGGAGTAGGTAGGAGACAACATTTTTGGGGATTGAGTTGGTGGCATTACGGAGTAAAAATGTAGAAATATACCATTCTCCAACCACTTTGATAGATTTTGTTGCTGATCTATGATGATATTGCTGCTTATTTTTCTTGGAATCCCTCATAACCACCACTGATCAAGGCGAAAAACCATAGATTCGAAAACACCATAGTTTCATTCTGTGCTTGAGATTTATATCTAGAATATGTGCTTAATGTAGTTCCCAATACCCAACATTGAATCTCCTCCAACACGCATATTTGCATAATAATTACAATCAAGATCTGCCACAAGATTTTAAGTTGACTTCAATAATCACCTTTACACAAATCAAATGCTGTCAAAAACGAAGTAGACTTATAACCAATCGTATGAAAATCAGAGAATGAATAGCATATACCGTTGAATTAATGAATCTTCAAGCCTCCAGGAACCTTCCACAACTTTAAAATCGAAAAACACTTGCCGGAAGCAGCTGGAACACATAATTGCGGGACATGAGTCACGTATTGGCAATATGGGGTGAAAAGAGATATACAAATTATTAGGAATCTTCATATTCCTCATATTATCAATATATTAGCTAGATCGTCGATGTCGTATATTCTATCATAAGTTATCGAGGAATATGCAAAGTAATTTGTACAAACGTCTTTGGGTTAGCCCTTACCATGCATGTATTTTGCTTTGAAAATGCACTTGCACTTTAACAACTAGTTGATATACTGATGCAATTTTCGGGTGAAAACACGACATTTTGCGAGTAATACACGTGTCGAAGATCTGGACCCTTGATATGATACCCAATAACTACAAGCATTCGAGAAACCACAAAAACATGGAAGATAAGTAAATCATTCACAAAGCACTCCATTCAAATTTGTGCATGCATGTCTATAAGTATACAAAAAAATACACATTAAAGAATCGACAAATTTTAATAGATCTCCACCCATGTTTAGTTCCACATGCATGAGCGATGGGACTCCGATATGTCTGTAAGCCTATACAAGGAGCCCCATACCCCTTGTACTCGTTGAGAAGTTCTAATAGAAGATCCGACCATTTGAGGCATTCTCCTGTGATTTCATCTCGCTCCTTAGGTAGTAGGGTTCCACGTAAAACAAGATGTTTATGTTTGATTTTTGTCTCTGATTATGTACTCATGTCTGTGTTTATTTATTTCAACATGATATTAGAGCAAGTCGATCATGATTGATTCAATTTTTTTTCAAGCTTGATTATTATTCATGTTCTTCATAGTTGAAGATTGTGCTCATGTTATTCGAAGATCCAACCATGTTTTCTTTCA
Source organism: Ottelia alismoides (assembly GCA_037367405.1). Classification (NCBI taxonomy): domain Eukaryota; kingdom Viridiplantae; phylum Streptophyta; class Magnoliopsida; order Alismatales; family Hydrocharitaceae; genus Ottelia; species Ottelia alismoides. The sequence continues at coordinate 115,851 of JAZKJV010000159.1, forward strand.
AGATTCTATGGAGATAATTGTTCACCATCTTGTTCGTCAAAGTTTTTTTAGGGATTGCCATGAAACCCTAGACCTGTTCAAAGAAAAAGACGATGCCGGTGTTACAATCTTCATTTTTATAGTCACATCATCAGGCTGAGGATCTACATGCCACCACGAGAACACCATCGATGCCATCAAGCACCAAGCCGATACGCATCGAGTTCGTACGCAAGAAGTAGCAACCACCTCAGTCAGCACCATCTCTGTACGCACACAACTAGTCCCTCTACGTGCACGAGCCCTTCTCCCAGTTGACGTTGCCTCCATGCCAGCATATGCAGGACATTTCATATGCATCTACCAATGGGAGTATAATGTATGCCCAAACATGCACTGGACCATAGATATATTTTGCAATTGGAATGTTTGGTAGATATCAAAGCAATCCAGACATGTACCATTGGATAACGACAAAGAAAATCTTGTGATATTTGCAAGGAACTAAGGATTTTATGCTAATCTACTGGCATTACGATTTCTTAGAAGCCTTTAGCTATCCGGATTCAGATTAAGCATGTAGTAAGGATGATAGAAAATCTACCTCTGGATACATTTTTCTACTTACTGGAGGTGCTATTTCATAAAGAAGTATGAATCAGTCATTTGTCACATCAAATACCATGAAAGCTGAGTTCGTGGCATGTCATGAGGTTACTACACAAACACTTTGGCTAAAGAATTTCATTGCTGGTCTCAAGTTAGTTGATTCGATCTCAAGACCATTAAAGATTTATTGTGATAATTCTGCAGCCGTAGTTTTTGCTAGCAACAAGTATACACATGATGGAATGAGAATCAACATTAAATATCTTATTGTTAAATAGAAAGCGATCATCTAGTATTGATTTTAACCTATAGCTACTAAGTACATGATTGCAGATCCTATGACAAAAGAATTACTACCTAGTGTATTTATCAATCATGTAACTGAGATGTGCCTATCTAGTACCTTGTAGTAATATCAATACATCCATGTGTGTACACTTTAAGTTTTGGTATGATTATCTATTTGTTTATTGTCTATTATATTTCAGTAGCATGCATTTAATAAACAGACATAAAGTAGACATAAATTAAGGATCCTGTTAATATTTGGATATTAACACACGAGTTTTGTTAGGATAAGCAGACTATTGGTATTGTAAGGCTTGGAAGGACGTATCTGCTTGAAAGGTATCCACCACCAAGATTCATACTAACAGAACTTAACTTAACAAATAAAATTTAACAAATCTGTTACACAAGCCAAATGGGAGAATGTAAGAACTGTCATGTATGCAACTACCATACATGTTAGTTGTCAACAATTATTTTTACTTCATGATTAATTTTAAAGGGATGTATCATTTGATTGTAAGCGAAGCTAAGTGAAAAGCTTATGAAGTTTTGTACAAAATTCTCGACTCTAAGGAGGGCCATAAGGATTTATTCAGTCCTGCTAAAGCAAGAAAAAGAAAGACCAAACACCTTTCTCAAGTGATATGCATTAATAATGAGGAAGGTCATGTGCTTGTTACTCAGAAGGATATAAAGATTAGATGGAAGTAATATTTTCATAAGCTTTTCATTGGGGAAGGAAATAGAGAGATCACTTTCAGAGGTCTAGCTAGTAGTGAAAATTACTTGAATTATGTAACCTATATACGAATACAAAGAAAGGAAGTAGAGGAGGCTTTGAAGTTTATGGGACCTGGAAAAGGTGTAGGACCCGATGACATTCCTATAGAAGTTTAGAGAGTTTTAGGTAAGCTTGATTTGACTTGGCTTATAAATTTATTCAATGTTATTTGGCAAAGCAAGAAAATGCCCGAAGGTTGAAGGAGAAGCATCATGGTGCCTCTTTATAAGAATAAAGGAGACATTCAAAATTATTCAAATTACAAAGGTATCAAGCTGATGAGTCACACTATAAAAATTTGGGAACGTGTGATCGAAAGAAGGTTGAGGCAAGTTTCCAAAGTAAAAGAAAACCAATTCTGGTTCATGCCAGGTCGCTCAACTATTGAAGCAATCCACTTGATGAGGAGAACAATGGAGATTTATAGAGATAAAAGGAATAACCTCCATATGTTGGAGATGGCTTATGATTCTGTCCCACAAGAGATATTGTTGAGAGTTTTGGAGAATAGACATGTACATGTCCTATATATTAACCTCATAAAAGATATTTATGATAGGGCTTCATCTTGTGTAAAGTTACAGTCTGGGAAGACTGACTATTTTGACATCAACATTGGTCTGCATCAATATTCAACTTTGAGTCCATTTTTTTTTCTTTGATTATGGATGAGCTGATAAGTTACATTAGGATGAGATACCTTGGTGTATGTTATTCCCTGATGATGTTGTGTTGATTGATGAGACTAGATATAGAGTAAATGAGAATCTTGAGGTTTGGAGACATGCATCGGAGACTAAAGGATTTCATATAAATAGGGCTACACTGAATATATGGATGCACTTTTGATGGAAGCAATGGTGAAGGAATCGAGGTGAATATTGGTGATGATAACATTCAGAAGAGGGATTCTTTTAGATACTTGGGATCTATTTTGCAACATGATGGTAAAATTGATGGAGATGTTACTAATAGAATAAATCCAGGTTGGCTAAAGTGAAGAGGAACCTCTATTGTTCCATGTGACAAGAAAACTCCTTTGAAATCAAAGGGAAGTTTTACAAAGAAACTGTAAGACCTATTATGTTTTATGGGTCTGAATGTTGGCATGTAAACCATATGAGAATGGCAGTAGCAGAAATGAAAATGCTAAGGTGGATGTGTGGTACACACGTAAAGATTGGATTCGGAATGATGTAATCATAAGGGAAGTTGGTGTACCTCTGATCGAGGATAAGATGCGAGAAAATCACTTATGGTGGTTTGACCATTTGTAAAGGAGGTTAGTTGATGCACAGGTGAAGATTTGAGTTTTAGGCTGCTGAGCTCTCCAAGAGAGAGCGAGGAGGTCCATGAAGTGTTAGAATGAGACTATACAAAGGGATCTTGGTTTTTTGGATCTAAGTTTGAGATTGACCCAAGACAGACCTGAATGTAGGCAAAGAATCCATGTAGCTAACCCTACTTAATGTGAGAAAATACTTTATTGTTGGTGTGTATTATTTGGTTGGTTGCAAATAGAGTGGTGGTTACCTTAATGGAGAGGTAACCATCATTGTTGTATATATGAATCGTGGAAGGAGAAAAATGAAAAGTTATATTCCTCAAATCCCTAGAGCTCGCTTATATAGGAGAAAAGCTCTATGGGAAAATTACATAAGATAGATTGGAGAAATAACAAATATAAATAAAGACCAAATGATACAAGAATCTCAACACTCCCCCTTAAGCTGGAGCATATATGTTTATCATGCTCAGCTTGGAGCAACAATGGTGAAAAAGACCCTTCGCAAGATCTTTGGTAAACACGTATGCAATCTAATCGCCTAAAGCAACATGAGAAGTGGAAATCAATCCCTTTTGGATCAATTCACGAGTGTAGTGACAATCTACTTCAATGTGTTTTGTTCTCTCATGAAATGCTGGATTGTTAGCTATGAATAATACCGTCCGATTATCACATTTGAGGTGCATAAGAAGAGGCACCTCAATAGTTAGGCCAGTCAGAACAAACTTGACCCACATCATTTCTGTACTTCCTTGATTCATAGCTCTATATTCGGATTCAGCACTAGGTCGAGCAACAACTATTTGTTTCTTACTTTTCCATGAAACCAATGAGCTACCATCCAGAGGTGGACTTCCTATCCTTAGGACACTCAGCATAATCCGTATCTGCACATCCAGAAACAGTAAGAGACGTATCTCTCCTTAAAAGCAGACTTGCATCTGGAGAAGATTTCAGATAGCTCAAAATCATACAAACTGCATCCATGTGAACCTCTCTTGGCTGCTACATAAACTGGCTGACTCTGCTCACAACAAATGATATATCAAGCCTGGTAATGTTAACATATAACAACTTCCCTACCAGCTCTTTGTATCTTCTTTTATCCACCTCTTCAAAGTCATCATCATAAAGCCTAACATTAGGATCTATTGGTGTAGTGGTAGGTTTGCATCCAGTCATGCCCGTCTCAGATAGAAGGTCAGTAACATACTTCCTTTGCATCATAGCCATACCTTTCTGATTTCGTGCAAACTCTAAGCCAAGGAAGTAACGTAGTGTGCCAAGGTCCTTGATCACAAATTGTTGTCCAAGGAAATCGTTAGCTACCTGAATGCCCTTTTCATCGCTGCCAGTAACAATGATATCATCAACATAAACTAGAATAAAAAAGATACCTTTCTGAGTTCTCTTAATAAAAAGAGAATAATCGGCAGTAGATCTAATAAAACCCTTCTATTCAATCAACTCTTAGAGCTTCTGAAACCAAGCCCTCAAACTCTGCTTAAGGCCATATATAGCTTTGTGAAGTTGGCACACCATACTGGACTCCCCCTCAGCAACAAACCTTGGTGGCTGCTGCATGTAAACTTCCTCCTGCATATCACCATACACGAATGCATTCTTCACATCTAATTGAAACAGCGGTCAATCACGTACCACAACAACAAAAATAAGGATCCTCAGTGTAGAGTGATGTGCAATGGGAGAAAAGGTGTCCTGGTAATCCACCCCATACGTTTGGATGAACCCACAAGCAACTAACCTGGCCTTATATCTATCCACAGTGCCATCATCACAATGTTTCACAGTAAACACCCACTTGCTGCCAACAACAGACGCACATAGTGGAGCCTGTACAACACTCCATGTACCGCGAGACTGTAAAGCTGCCATTTCCTCCTCCATGGACAAACACCACTGGCTACTCTACAACGTGTCCTGATAGGTCCTGGGTATTTCCACAGCAGACAATCCCACAAAAAACATCTGAAAATCCTTAGAAAGATGTTCCAAGGAAACATGTGAAGCAAGGGGTTGCATAGTACATGCCCTCTTCTGCCTACAGAGAGCAATAGGTACGTCGAGATCCTAAGTACGCACAGAAAATATATCATCCAAGCCCTCCTGTACCTTAGTATGTTCATGCAAATCACTGGTGCCATTAGAAGAACTCAATGTTCGAAATATACCTTGTATGTGCTGGATGATGGAGGAGGCACATGGGCATTGGGTTGTCGTTGGTAAACCTGCAGATAGAAAATGGGTGATGGTGGAGGTGGCGGTGAAGGTGGTGTTGGAGGTGGAGGTGGTGGAGGAGGTGGTGGTGGAGAAGACAATGTAATGGAGTTCGGAGGTAAAGGCATATAGACCTCTTCTCCATCCTCCGAGGGAATGAGCTTATCACCTGTGGGAGAAAAGTACATAATGGACTCAAAGAATGTGACATCTACACTGACGTAGTACCTCCGTCAAACCAGGTCGAAGCAACGATATCCCTTTTGGGTCTTAGAATACCCAATAAACACATATTTGACAGCTCTGGGAGAGAGCTTGTCATGACCAGGAGACATATTATGAACAAAAGCTACCGAACCGAAAACTCGAAGCGTAAATGAGAAAAGATTCGTCTCAGGAAACGCAATCAAGAACGAGATCTTCTCCCCCAAAACTGAAGAGGGCATACGATTTACCAGGTAGTAAGCGGTTAGAACCGCATCCCTCCATTACGAATGAGGGGCACGACTCTGAATCAAAAGAGTTTTGGTAACGTCCAAAAGATTGCGGTGTTTTCGTTCAGCTACCCCATTCTGTTGAGAAGTATACACACAATATGTCTGATGAACAATACCATGAGACATAAGGAATTGGGAAAGCTGAGTACTGCAAAATTCTAGTGCATTATCTGAATGTACAAACTTGACTTTTGCTGAAAAAATGTTCCTTATTTCAATAATGAAAGACTGAATAACATGACTAGCATCGAAGTTGTTCTTAAGAAGAAAAACCCAAGACAACCTTAAAAACTCATCAATTGCAACAAGATAAAACCTATGCCCCTGATGATCTGGGACACGACTGTGACCTCAAATATCAAAATAAATTAACTCAAACAAACTAGGACTACTCCGACCCTGATGACTCTGAAAGGTAGAGCGATGATGCTTTCCAAGCTAGCAGGTCTCGCACTGAAAGGTAGAGCGAGGATAAATCTGTGGAAGAATGTGACACAGCTTTTGCAGAGGAAGATGACCAAATCGAAGATGCCACATATAGGAAGAAACATATCTAGTGTGAAGAGAAGAGGCACCATCATAAGGAGATTGCACTAATCTGTAGAGACGTCCTTGCTCACGGCCAGATCCAATCACCAATCTCGTTAGTATATCATGAAACACAAGAGTAGATGGATCAAATATGGCACGACAATGTAAATCATTGGTGATTTGACTAATTGAAAGTAGATTTATAGAAAATTCAGGAGCGTAAAGAATATTCTAAAGCCTCATTGCTGGGCCAACTGCACCTCCCCTTGGTCGGTGATGGGAGAGTGTGTTCCATCTGCTATCACAACAGATCGTCCAGGCTGAGTCGGACGAAAATCACTAAACTAGCCTCTGTTACCACAGAGATGATGGGATACTCCTGAATCCATGATCCATTCAGACAAGTCTACCCTGTAACAAGTAGTAAAGGCATACGTTATACCTGATGTAGACGTTGATGCTGAGGCATCCACCTCTGAGGATCCTGAAGGAGAGTTGGTTGACCCATGAGTAGGCATAATCTCCCTGAGTCGCGCCACAAGTTCATCAAATCTCTGATCATCAATAGGTGAAGGACTCCCAACCTGCTGTGTCTGCTTTGCAACCCGAGCTGAAGTAGGAAACCCATGCTTAGAATAGCACGTTTCTTCAGAGTGGTCAGATCTGTGGCAGTAGGTGCAAGGCTGACGGGGTCGACCACCCCTTCCTCTGCCACGGCTAAAGCTCCCCCTACCATGATATGGTGTAGGGCTTCCCCTACCTCGGACGCGGCCATAGCTGAGGATGTGTGAGACTGTAGAGTACTACCAGTGGATATAGAAAGTCTACTCAATCTGCGATACGCCTCCTCCATCGGAGGTATGGTAGCATCGGTAAGAATCTGGGCTCGAACTGCATCGTACTCAGGATCAAGAGCGGCTATAAAGACCCCAGTCATTACAGAGTCTCTGTATGCCTTGAGCTGCTCTGGCGTAGCAGTCAAGGGAATGTACCCATGTAACTTCTCAAACATACCCCTCAAAGAAGCATAGAGAGTATGAAGGGGACGACCATTCTGCTTTGATGTGAAGATATCGTGCTGTAGCTGAAGTATCTTCGACTCATTCTTCGTCGGAGAATATGCAGCGACGAGAATATCCCACATAGCCTTTGCAGTAGGCTGACTCAAAATATCATTGGCTATCTCTGTGGACACAGTCCCGGATAGCCACATGCGTGCAGAGGCATCATCTGCCTCCCATGAGGCATTTGTCTCAGTCTTGTCACGTGGTTCCTCCGTCGTAAGGATATGCTTCTTGCCATTGCATTGCATTGAACTCATGAACTGCATGGCCCGCAGTTCATAGTTTGTTCCATCCATTTTTAAAATGGGTGCTGGACCTTTGAACACATGCAAGGATGTGACGTCAGTTTTGTTGTCAGACATGATGACAACGCTCTCCAAGACTGGGTTAGCAATAAGAAAGACCTGCGCCTACACTGACATACAGGAAGATGGTTGTGGGTGTAGACTCATACCACAATCTCTTCCATTCTTTTGAAGACTTTGGGTTCCTAGGGTATTTTAGATAATGATGTCACACCTTAAGCACCCAAACGCATGACGTTGGCAACGACATAGGAGGCGGGGGTCACATCACTTACATGTGACGCAAACGAACATGCAACACACGAGCAACGACGCATGGACTGCGCTGGCGCGTGGAGCGGCAACGACAGTGGCTTCGAGTGGAGCCGCGAAGGAGCGTCGCAGATCGACGGCGTGAGGAGCGGATGGGCAGAGGCTCCACGCGTGCTAGAGTTTTGATGGGGTTAGGTCTCTAGGACACAGGCTCCGGTCTAAGACCGTCGCTCTGATACCACATGGAAGGAGAAAATGAAAAGTTATATTCCTCATAGCCCTAGAGCTCTCTTATATAGGAGAAAAGCTCTATGAGAAAATTACATAAGATAGACTGGAGAAATAACAAATATAAATAAAGACCAAGAGATACAAGAATCTCAACATGAATCGGGTCTCCTCTCCCATAACTAATGAACGCAAGAGGATCCATTACTCAAGTATATTGGGCAAAAGTTGAGAAGGAGAAGTAAATCTCATCTTCAAACTTCGTCTTCATTTGCGATGGATTCTGGTAATTCTTTAGTATTTTAGATCTATGATTTCAGAATAATATTTTAGATCTATCATGAGGATCTTGTAGAAGTTCGTGTGGCACTTAGTAATTAACATTAACTTATATTTCCCTTGAAGTTCTTCCATAGGTCTCTCCCTATAATTGGAACTACATACTATACTAAGGGATTTTTACCCCATGAACCCTATAAACTTTGTAAATTACTTTCTCAACCTTTGAAACAACATAATTCCCCCCTTGACCCTGTAAACTTGCTAACTCTTTCCCATGAACCCTACGGTTAATTTGTTTGAAACTCGTGGGGGTTTTTGGGGTAATTACAGGGTCGATTGGGTAATTACGTTGTGCAAAAGGTCGTAGAGGTAATTTAGCAAATTTCTAATGTTCGTGATGTAAAAATCCCAAATAATAAACCATACACTACTTAATATAATTAATCATTCTAAAAAAAGAACATTCTGTTTTTTTTCTCGCAGTTATGAATACATCAATTAATCATATCTTTTCTTATGTGAGATATTTTCACTGAGTAGCTTAAAAGATACCAACGACTACATGACTGCGACCAAGGTCTGGAGCTCCTCACATGGGCGCCATAAGCAAGGGAAACTAAGCGAAAGGTCTTTGCTAGGGCAATTGGCAAGAGCTCCTTCCAGTTCCAAGAGGAAGCCATGGCAGATGCCTACATGCTGCGACAAGGGCAATTGGAAAAGGGAATGGTGACTGGCCGTGGCTGGGAAATGTTCAAGTTTGGAGTTAGGACTTAGGGGTTTAGGGCATGGATTTAGGACAAAGATGGCCAGGACATAGGTTTGGGAGCCATATCGCCGATATCAAACCGATTTCGTGAAGAAAATGACCTTCCAAGGCCAAATATCGGCCATATCGGCGATATATCGGTCACCTATCGATAACCGATATATCTCCGATATATTGCGATATGGCCTTCCATGGTCACATGAGTCATGTGTGCGTCATTTATGTTGGCTTGAATCTGAGTTGGCATCTTTGCCTTTCCTCCCGCCTTTGCGAGCCACACACCTTGTTGTATGCAGCTGAGGTAACCGCCTTAGGGTGAAAAGGCACCTCTGTACTGCACAGTCTTTATGCATCGAGGCACACTTTTTCATACCAAAGTTTTGGCTTGCATCAATACTACCGCATGTTGTGATATTTATTTGTTACATCATTTCTTTATCTTCTGCACATGCCCTCTCGGCACACACAAGGTGCTCCTTGCCAGTGTTCATTTTGCGGTTAGGATCTTGCCACTCATCATACTCTGGTAGAAGTGGGTGGGTGCATGCCCTTCACTTGCACCACGTCTCTACTTCTTGCACAGTCTGTTGCACACATATCGAGGTATATATAAATATCTAATTTGCAGAAACGTAGTTTGATTTGAAGCAACATTCATGATTTGTTTGTCTTTATACATGTTTCGCCTAAGAAGACGTTTGGAGCTTTTGAAATCCATTTTATTATTCAATGCGGTATTCCTGTGAAAATAAGGCATTTTGGCTTCAGAAAACTTCTGAGTTTTCTTTCAAAAAAAACACGGGAGTTGATCCGAAATTATGCTAAAGTGAGGATTTGATCTGCAACTTTTTAAGGTTTAATGTATCAGTTTTGAGGCTTGATCAGTGAAATTTTAGGATTCAATCGACCACTGTCTATGACGTGATTGATCAAACTAATCCAGTATATCAGACGCTAACTCATAAGGTGGTCTGATTGATTACCCATGGAATTTGACAAACATATGCACCCTGAAATTTTGATTTGCATCAAGTGAGTTCACTTGACATGCAAACACTCAAAAGTAGCATGTATACTTTCCGGATTTAGATATGCGTGAGGTAGAACAAGAAATCAATTCTCAATTACTCACATGCAAGCTATAATTCCCAAAATTCATGCAATTTAAAGCTAAATTCAGGAAAACCCCAATCCCAATGAGAATTTGGAAACCAACAGCAAGGAGGTACGGAAGAACTCGCAATCTGGTCGCCCTTATCACAAGCAGGGCCCGAAACGTGGAAACTGGCTTGAATATCAACATCCAACTTGATTTCTTCGCGAATTCCACCATCTAAAACTCCCTAATGCATAGATATGAACATGCAACCGTAGTTGACCCAACCAGAAGAATATGATGCGAAAAATACCTCAGGTCAGCATAATAACATTGGCTTTTACGGGCACGTGATCTAATGCATTGATCGCATTTTGACTTGATTTTGACCTCCGGTAAATACCAGCAGCAGTATTTTGGTAAAGGGGGGCTGTAGAGAGAAGGGAACTGTTAGAAATGACAGAAAGCAATATACAAATTCATTTATATTGGCCACCCGCTCCACATACAGAAAAATGTACAGAAAATCGAACTGTCTGCAACTTTTTCATCCGTGGTAAGATTGTCGCAAGTTTGGTACAATTAGATTCTGTCGAGATGATTTTAACGACTGTATATGTCATGTTTCAACAACGTAATAAAAAATTGGTTTTTTAATTGGTTCAGTTCAACACGGATGAAGCTGTCCAATTCCTGCATTGTGTGTGAGATCAGATCCGGTGGACTCATCTCGTAGTATGAATACACATGATATGGATTAATAAAGTTTTTCTTGGTTTTAGAGGACACCACCTATCATGTTCCCTCCATGGAATAATAATATCTTCATCATTTTTTTCCTTCTCTTGCTTTTCCGAGATGTAGTTCCAAGTTCAGCATAATGAATCTTTATGCTCTAGAGAGAGGGAGTTGCGTGATTTTTCTAGTTTGTAGTTTTTTCTTTTTATTTGGTTCTCTTTGTAATTGTTCCTTGTCTGGACCTCTTTTCTTATCATGCAGTCTAGTTTTTTTGTACATATTCCACTGACAGAAGATTGTTGCATAAAGAAAACACTTCATTGGCCCTTGTAAAAATATATTGGTTCGTTTGATTGAATGCCGTTTTGGTTTCCTGGTTTATTGCCAAAACTGGTTAAATGCATCTATTAGGAGGGTTTCTGCACTAGGATTACTATCATGAATATCAAGAGGGGGTTATGAGATGTTCTAATTCACTTCTTATGTTGCTCTAATTCCTTCTGATTCTGCCATTTGGAGAAGATACCAGATTCTTGCTGCATTTTACATGAATTTATACAGAAGAAATGGGAGACATATTATAGTCGACTTTCCTGAGATAAGGCAACCCGTGCAACCGTAACTTGATTTTTTTGACCAATGACAATTCCTGGCAGATGCACGCCGATTTGTCATGATTTCTCTCCTTTAAGAAAATGTCTGTTGCTAACGTTATGCCCCTTTCCTCAGTAAAAATGTTCATTATATAATGAAATAGAAGAAAAAGGCTTCCGTGGTTCTTTAACATAGGTTTGAATCTTGATGTACCTTTGTTGGACATAACGTTAAGATTTACTTTATTTTTTTCAGGCATCCTTTGCCAGAGCTAAGAAATGGGTCCAAGAACTTCAAGCTCAAGGTATCTATTTATTTTGTTGCAATATTGTGCATCTACTAGGCAAAACTTGTTCCTGACATATGTACTATTTATTATTTAACTGATAGAAGTCTGAGTGGGTGCGCATCTTTTCATGATCGTTCTTTTCATCTCAAAAAAATGCACTTGCTTAGCAAGCGCTAGGAAGTAAAATATTATAAGATTATTCAATAAATTGTTTAAAGCTAAGACACAGAACTAGTTGTCTACATTTGAGGTAGACCCTAATCCTCTTTTTTATATTGAAGTTGAGTAAATAATACACAACAAAAACAACTTTCAAAGGAATAAATTTCAATATTCCTTCTATAATGGAGCATGGATGTATTCAAGCCCAGTTTGGAAAAACGTTTGTTGAAAGTAGTTCTTGGTGGGTTGTAGTGAAGATGTCTGTAGTTTGTTTGTTGTGAAAATTAGTCTTTGTTGGTAATGCCATCTTTGATAACCTTCATCTACTCATAAAACATCTTTGTGTTACAAGTGTGGAAAGGTTATGATAGAATCGTATAGTGATAGTGAACTTTAACCATCTCTATCTAAGAAGATGCATGGTTAGGGGGAGTACACATGACTAGAAAATACAAAACTACCTTGAGGGTTTACGACTCTTATTTACTCTAACACCCCCTCCCTCAAATTGGAACATAGATATATAACATGTTTACTGTGACAACATCGCTCAAAAGAAGTTTTGAAGAGTGCCTTGATTAACATATATGCGGTCTGATTTTAGAAGGATGACTGCGAAATGCAAACAATTTTGCTTGATGAGAATTTTGATGAAATGAATCAACCTCTACATGTTTTGTTCTCTCATGAAATGCGGGCTCGTTTGATATGTACATAACAACATAATTAACACATTTCAACTCCATCACTGTGTCTTGTGGAAGGTAAGGTTGGTAAGCACAATATGAATCCACTACACCTCTGTTGCTGCATGTTCCATCTTACTATACTCACTATATTCATCTAAGAAATTCATAAGTTTAGGAAACCTCTCCTACTCAGGATGGACCAGATGAACCTCCATTATATATTGTCATATGCCTTTCATTTGTCTTCTCTCCCGTCGTCAACTATCGTAGATGCGAGCATCAAGTTCTGACTTGGAATAAATACCAATTGTTCAGGGGAGGTGAGTTCACGAAGCATGCATATGCATGGTTATTAAGGCGGCAAGGCGGCAAGGCGACAAGGCGTTCATCCTGGGCGCCTGGACGCCTAGGCGCGCCTAGGCGTCTAACAAAATGTGACCTATGTATCGCATTTGAGACATGCGACATATAATTATTTAAAGCAAATGGATGTCGCATGTCTCAAATGCGACATCAATTTTTATTTTTTTAAGCGCATGTCGCATTTTGGAGATGCGAAATCAATTAATATTTTTTTTTAAGAAAAATTACTGTAAGTGTTGGATTTATTTTTCTGCCAAGACCTTTTGTATTTATAAATACATAGTAACTAGAGTGTTAGGGTAATAAATATCATTTAACCAAACATTAGTGATTAATCACAAGAATGAAGAATCACAACACATAAAGGATGTTGAAAGAATTATATATATGTGTACTGTTCGGTCTTTTTATTCTTCTATGTTCCGTCTTATGTAATTTACCCATAGGGTTTTCTCTATATAAGAGACCCTAGGGTTCACTGGAATAAACACAATTCATAGTTTTTCCAACATGGTATCAGAGCCTAGGGCTTAGGCTCTCTACCCGCCGCCTCCCCCCCTCTCTCTCTATCCTCTAGCCCGCCGCCGTCTTCGAGCCCCCTCTCGGCCTCGCCCTCTCGGCCCCGTCCTCTCGGCCCCGCCCTCTCGGCCCTCCCGCCGCCACTCTCGGCACCGCCCAGCCGCGGGTGCCGCCCATCCATCCGCACCGCGACCCTCGGCCCCCGGGTGCCGCCCAGCCCTCCGCCTCCCTCACCCGATCCCCGGCCCGTGTCCAGCCTCGGATACCCTCCCTGCCGGCCTTGACGTAGTCGGCATCCCCTCCCCTGCGGCCCTCTTCGTAGCCGCCTCCACCATTTCATATATGGATTTAGGTGCGTAAGTCTACAAATGCACTCGAATCCTATGCAGTCTGTGTAGACATCCACTTCTCTGTCTACAAACCCTAGTTCTTTCTCTGCGGTGATATGTCAGAAACAAAGGTTGATATGTCATCCGTAGGCGGTTTCAAAGGTCCTGCGCCAATTGTCAAGATGGATGGATCGAATTATGAGCTCTGGGCGATGCAGTTCATGAGCCTCATGAAGTCAAATGGTAAGAAGCACATTCTTACCGAGGATGAACCGGCAGAGAAGACAAGGATCTATGCCTCTTGGGAGGCTGATGACTCTTATGCATGGCCTCAAATTTCAGCGAAATTCGGTCGAATTTCTGTCGAATATCGATATCCAGTCGAAATCGAAATTCGACCGAAATGACCGAAATATGGGGGTCCTAGTACAAAAATGACCGAAATGGCCGAAATTTCGGTTGAAATTCCAACGAAATTCCATCGAAATTCTATTTTGGTCGATACCGAAATGGTGACCGAAACCGACATTTAAGGCCTTGCTCTTATGCCAAAGTCTGGCTCTCAGGCACGTTGTCGATGGAGATTGCGAATGATGTTCTCCGTCAGCCCACTGCCAAAGCGATGTGGGACATTCTCGCAGCGACATATTCCCAGGTCCGAAATGAAACCAAGATGCTACAACTGCAACATGACATATTCACCATGAAGCAGAATGGGCGACCTCTTCATTCCTTGTATACATCCCTGAGGGGGATGTTTGAGAAACTCTACAGCACTATTCCTCTGACGGCCACACCCGAGTAGCAGAAGACATTCCGTAATGCTGTCATGGTCGGCGTCCTTCTTGCGGCTCTTGATCCAGAATATGATGCGGCCAGATCACAGATTCTCGCAGATGCTACCATTCCTCCTATGGAGGAGGTTTATCGGAGGCTTAGACGCATCTCAGTTCCCTCCAGCACGTCTACACCACCTCCCTCTGCGATGGCTGCCTCCAGGGGAAGAGGTGGCTCCTCTTTTTCATTCCGTGGCCGTGGCCGTGGAGCTGGAGGTTGTGGTGGTCGATCTCGTCCACCTTGCAGCTTTTGTCGTCGTCCAGGTCACTCAGAAGATACATGCTATTCTAAGCATGGTTTCCCAGCATCTGCAAGGGTGGAAGAATATGTTGCATCTCCATACTCTTCTACTTCAGATCAACGGTTTGAGGATCTAGTTGTTCGGCTACGGGATATAATGCCTCATGTTCCTACAGATTCTTCTGGAGGCCCTTCAGATATAGTTGCGTCTGCTTCTACCAGCACTTCTGCCACGACTAGCACCTTAGGTAGTGCTTGTGCTTTTACTACATGTTCTAGCTCAGACATCTCCGATTGGATTATGGACTCTGGTGCAACGCACCATCTTTGTCGAGATAGAGACAAACTTATTTCATACAGGGAGATTCCTTCAGGGCGGTCGGTGACCATTGCAAATGGGACTCATTCTCCCATTATTGGATAGGGGGAGGTTATGTTATCGTCCTCCATGCGTCTGAAGAATGTCTTACATGCTCCGGAATTTTCGATGAACTTGCTCTCTATTAGTCAGATCACAAAAGATTTGCATTGTCGCGCTATATTTGACCCATCTTCTCTTATATTTCAGGACATCCTAACGGGCAGAGTGATTGGATGTGGTTATGAGCAGGATGGTCTTTATCGTATGCACCGGAGTTCATATGCTGGAGTCTCTTCTCATGTTGTTGGATCTGTCTCCCCTATACCTGGCATCTACGTTTTGGTCACCTGCCTCTCCAGAAGATGCGTCACCTCTTGCCTCAGATATCTCCCAGTTCGTCCTTCCGATGTGAAGCATGTCAATTAGGGAAGCACCATAGAGCTAGCTTCCCAAGTTGTCAGAGTCGGAGAAGTGGCTCCCCTTTTGAGTTACTTCATATCGATATCTGGGGTCCTAGTCGTGTCCCTGATCACCAAGGGCACATGTTTTATCTAGTTGTCTTCGATGATTTTTCTCGTTTGTCGTGGGTTTTTCTCTTGAAAAATAAATCTGAAGCTGGTGATGTCATCAAAAATCTTATAAATGAAGTGAACAATGTTTCTCGTCCAAAGTGAAATATGTGCGCACTGATAATGCCTTGGAATTTTGTTCTCGGTCTCTCTCCCAACATTTTTGGTCAAAAGGCATCATACACAAAACTATATGTGCCTACACCTCCCAACAGAATGGAGTTGCTGAAAGAAAACATCGTCACCTACTTGATATTACTCGACCTCTTCTTATCCAGAGTTGTGCACCCATTTCTTTCTGGGGATATGCTGTTCTTACAGCCTGCTACCTGGTAAATCGTATGCCGTCTACACTACTTGGTGAGAAGTCTCCTCTTTCGATTGTTTTTCTAGATAAAGAATTGTTCTCACTCACCCCTCGTGTTTTTGGGGCGGTTGCCTTTGTTCATCAGCTATCACCTGGTCTAGACAAGCTCTTACCTAGAGCTGTCAAATGTGTCTTCGTGGGTTATTCTCGGACGCAGAAATGATACCGTTGCTATGATCCAGTAAATGGGAAGTATTTTGTCAATGCGGATGTTACTTTCTTCGAGTCTGTTATGTACTTTTCACCTGCAGGTGACAGATTGACCTCCGACTCATCTACTAATGAGGTTTATGTTCCTCCTCCTCCTAACGTGAGTCTTCCTTTGACCAATCCAGTTCCTAATGTTGTGTCCACACCACCTTTACATCCTCCTCCACCACCTCCACCAAAACCACTAATCTCACCATTGCCAAAATTCTATACCCGTCGATCTGGTCCTGCTCATGCCACACGACAATCATCCAGCACGCCCCAGGTATGTCCAGATGTTACTACTAATAATGGGTCGAATAGTGTGCCTATGCAGGGCGTGCCATTACAGGACAACTCGGACCCGACGAGTTCAGTGGTTGATGATCTGGATGTCCCTATTGCGTTCAGAAAGCAGAAATGCAGCTGTGCTTCGTATCCTATTGCTTCACATGTTTCATTCCATCGCCTTACAGGAGATTTTCAGAGATTTGCAGTGGCTTTATCTTCTGTGGAGATCCCACGGTCATATCAGGATGCATTGAAAATTGATTGTTGGCGGATTGCGATGGAGGAGGAGATGGCTGCCCTACAGTCGAGGGGCACATGGAGCTTGGTTACTGCTCCTTCGGGAGCATCTGTGGTTAGCTGCAAATGGGTATTCACTGTCAAGTATCATGCAGACGGCAGCCTGGATCGATACAAGGCACGGCTAGTGGCACGCGGTTTCACTCAGACTTATGGAGTGGACTATATGGATACCTTCTCTCCAGTTGCCCGTCACTCCACTCTTCTTATTCTTCTGTCTATAGCTGTGGTACGTGATTGGCCTAGCTGGATATTAAAAATGCATTTTTGTATGGGGATCTGCAGGAGGAAGTGTACATGCAGCAGCCTCCGGGGTTTGCTGCTGAGGGGGAGAATCATATGGTATGCAGACTTCATAAGGCAATTTATGGCCTTAAACAGAGTCCAAGGGCATGGTTTTAGAAGCTTTCCCATTTAATTGAAGAACAAGGCTTCAAGAGATCCAATGCAGATCACTCATTGTTTATCCAGAAGACCACTCGAGGTACAGTTGTCATCATGGTGTATGTTGATGACATTTTAGTCACAGGAGACGATGCCCAGGGGATAGAGATGACCAAAGCAGTGTTGGGTCATCAATTTGTTACAAAAGATCTTGGCACCCTACGATATTTTCTGGGACTGGAGTTCGCCAGGAATGCACGGGGTCTAGTAATGACCCAAAGGAAGTATATTACATATATGCTGATTGAGACATGCATGGCGGGATGCAGACCGTCTACTACTCCTATGGACCCTAGCATGAAATTGTATGATAATGATACAGAAGAGGTTGACAAGAGAAGGTATAGAGAAATGGTGGGGAAACTTCTTTACATAACTATAACCCGACCTGATATTTCCTTTGTAGTTAGCCGGGTAAGCCGGTTTATGGAACAACCGAGACAAATACATATGGATGCTATATATATGATACTCAGGTATCTAAAATCGTCTCCAGGCACGGGATTGTTGTTCAAGAAGGAAACCGATTTATCTGTTTCAGCATGTGCGGTTGCTGACTATGCAGGATGCCCTAAGGATCGAAAGTCTACCTCATGCTTTGCTGTGTTTGTAGGTAGCTCTCTAGTTTCTTGGAAGAGCAAGAAACAAACCGTTGTGGCTAGATCCAGTGCAGAATCTGAATATAGGGCCATGGCACAGGCAAGCACAGAAATGATGTGGGTTCGAGCTGTACTAGAAGATTTGCATGTGGATGTACCTCTGCCCATGCAACTACAATGTGATAATCAAGCTGCATTGTTCATTGCCAATAATCCTGCCTTTCACGAGAGAACTAAGCATATTGAAGTAGACTGTCACTACACCAGAGACATGATCCAAAAGGGATTGATTTCTACTTCACATGTTAATTCTGGGGAGCAGACCGCCGACATCTTCACCAAACCGCTTCTCAGAGGACCGTTCCAGAAATGCACTTCCGAGCTGAGCATGATCGATATCTATGCTCCATCTTGAGGGGGAGTGTTGAAAGAATTATATATATGTGTACTGTTCAGTCTTTTTATTCTTCTATGTTCCGTCTGATGTAATTTACCCATAAGGTTTTCTCTATATAAGAGACCCTAGGGTTCACTGGAATAAACACAATTCATAGTTTTTCCAACAAAGGAATCAGAACATAGATAATTAAACAAGCTATGTTTGGCATACAGATAAATTGTTTGGCAAAAAAAGGTGGAAAATGTACTAAAAATACATACATATTGTTTGGCATAACACAACATTTCAAAGACTGAAAGACAATAATCTAATACAGCAATGCTTCAATCATCATCATCACACAGGTTAGTTTCTTCTTCATGTCTTTCATCTTGCTCTTGGCCATCATCATTTAGATCCATCCAATCATCTTCCTCGTCTTCTTCCTCCTCATCGTCCGGAACATGAGGAGGTACATATTGTCACCTAATCACATGTGCACGACGAGTACCACGACGACCACGGCCACGAAGACCGCCACGTGTTGAAGTGCTTGGTTGTGCTTGTGGTTGACTCCTTCTAGGATGAGAACCTTCATATGCTTGAGAAGCACATAATGCTTCATCAATGACCCTCAGTGTAAGCCCCGGTACAACCTCTGGTTCCACGTAAAGACTTGTCATCCATTCACTTGACCAATCTAACTCTAAAAGAGCAATTGGATCGAAATCTTTTGCTAAATTCCCGAGCCTCATATTTTTGAATCTCTCCTCAAGTTGCTTGTTGTATTGGATGTAAACAAGCTTGGAAAGTCTATCAACCTCCAACTTATTCCTCCTCTTTGTGTGGATCTGCACATTTATTCAAGTATTACGTAAATTTACAAGTATAAAGTTGGCATTTATATTTATAAATTTATAAGTGTTTTTGATACATACAAAGTCAAAAGCACTCCAATTGCGTTCACATGAGGAAGATATGCAACATAGTCCCAAAATACGCTTTGCCACCCACTTCAGAGCGGGGGTGAGACTTCCATAAGTATCCCACCATTCCACTACACAATAAGTCAACAATGTAAACACATGTTACCATTAAATCATTCAATATAAATAATAAAATGTAACTTACATGGTGGTTTTTTTCTCTTTGTCTAATAGCAATTGCCCTGCCAAACATACCACGAGCTCCTTTGTAGACCTCCATTTCAGAGCATATCACGTCTTGTTGATTGGGATCATCAACCATCCTCTCAAGGCAAAATATGAAATCACCTTCATACCTTCCCATCAATGCCTCATTGTTGTCCTTCACTTTATAATAAAATGCAGGATTCAAGAAACATCTTGCACCATACAAAGGACGAGCCATCTGATTATCCCAGCGAGAATCAATAATTTGTAGAATAGGCATGTAATCTGTATCCTTCCTGCCAAAATTTTCAATAATCATTTCCTTTGTAGTGTCAAAAGCCCTAGCAATGTATCCCATGGGCGGCTTCTCGTCAGCATCCACTAAACGCAGCACAGTAACGATGGGTTGCACAACTCTAAGATAATCTTCAATTTTTTCCCAAAAAGCATTCGCCATCACAGTTTCATAGACATATTTCCCATCCTGCGTCTTCGACCAAGAACTAGTGTGCCACACCTCAGAAATAAACAAAGATGCCAAAGCTTTCCTTTGCTTGAGCAAACTAGTAAGGGTCAAGTAGTTGGTAGCAAAGCGGATAACTCCGCTTCTAGACAGCTCTTGGTGATCCTCACTGAATTGTAGAAACGCATCATGCAACCGAATATGCTGGTAAATATACGTTGTTACTTTTCTGGCCCTCTTGATAACTCCTGCAAATTTCTGTAACTTGAAAATATCCTCAAGCATCAGATCCAAGCAGTGTGCAACGCATGGAGTCCAAAAGAGGTTTTTCCTCTTCTCCATCAGTAACTTTTCTGCTAAAACAAAATTGCTTGCATTGTTGGTGACAACTTGTACAACGTTCTCCTCACCCACCATCTCCACAGCCTCGTCTATCAATTTGAACACATACTCCCCGGTGTGTACATCGGATGTTGCATTCTTTGCATAAATTAAAAATGACCCTTCTGGAGAATTAACAAGGAAGTTAATCAGACTTCGTTGTCGTTTATCAGTCCATGCATCACACATAATCGTGCATCCATATTCCTCCAATGGCTTTCATGCTTCACCTGCAAATCTTTGGTCCTTCCATATAATCTTTCAAGTAGGGGCTTTCGCAATTGGTGATAAAATGGAGGAACAAATCCTCTCCCAGCTTGGACAATAGTCTCCACTGCCACCTCAAAAGCTTCTCGTTGTGCAACATTAAAAGGTATGCCACCTGTATAGAATAGCTCAGCTATGGCATCATATGCCACCTGTGTAGCATCCTTTTTTAAAGCAAACTCAATTGTAGTTTGTTGTGCTTCACCACGCACCCTTGCTGCCTTCCTTTGTGCCACAACCTCCCATGGGCTAGCAGAACTAAACGAGTCCATATGACCCTTGCCGTGTGGATCCTTCCGTACAAGTGGCCTATTTGCAGAACATGAACCAGAACCAGATTTAACGTTTTTACCTGTTGTAGCCGTAGGATGTGAGTCATCCAAGATGACTACATGTTCACCATGATCACCATCATCTGCATCTGGAATGTTTGAATCAGCTCCACTATATCTGTAATCAACGACTATCTTCCTCTTCTTGTTACGATTTTTGAAGTCAGCCATCTCTTTCTTAATCTCCACAGTGGCTTTTGGACACATAGATACATCTCGATAACCACCAATCAAGTGTTCTTTCTGCCTTTTGATTCCACCATTAGTAATGTGGCCGTACAATGCACATTGCACCTTATTCTTGTCTAGTGTATTCGGCCAAAAAGAGTACTTCCATCCGGGATCCTTCGACGCCGCTTTCAAGCATGGATCATTCATCTTGTCGGTGAAGCGGGGATCAATTTCTCCAGGCCTTTGCACAGTAGATGGGGTCGGTGTAGTAGTGGGATTAGGAATGGTATCCCCATCCAAAGGATTCCATTGAAGTCATTCTACAATGGGAGAGCAAGAGAATGCATGGAGGCTGCTGGAGGAGGAGGGAGGCCATTGGAGGAGGTAGGGAGGTCACCGGAGGAGGAGGGAGGTCGCCGGAGGAGGAGGGAGGCCGTTGGAGGAGGAGGGAGGCCGTTGTAGGAGGAAGGAGGCCGCTGGAGAAAGAGGGCGTCCGTTGGAGGAGGTAGGGACTCGGGAGGACGTCGGAGGAGGATGGAGGCCGTCGGAGGAGGAGGGAGCCGCTGGAGGAGGTAGGGAGGCGGCTGCGGAGGAGACAGGGACGATGCAAGGGGTTTCTCTGCTAAACAGTGTAATGAGGGTCGGGTCGAATGCGGTGGGGTAATACAGGGTCGAACGGGTATATCACATTTCCAATATGCGACATGTATATCGCAATTTGAAAATGCGTTATGTATATCACAATTTGTAAATGTGTTATGTATATCGCATTTTGAAAATGCGATATATGAGTAATGCGAAAAAAAAAAGTTGCCTAGGCGGCGCCCAGGCGCGCCTTGACGCCCAAGCGACCCAAGGCGTGCGCCATTTTTTATGAAAGCAAGGCGTGCTTTCTAGGCGTACGGCTTGAGGCGCCTGGGCGCCTAGGCGGCTGCCTAGGCACGCCTAGGCACGCGCCTTAACAACACTGTGCATATGAGAATAAGATATATCTCATTTGACAAGGCAATGGGGGGGATGTATTCCATACACAGTAGAATTTCCTTTTTGGAGAAGGAATATATGCGCCATGTTCAATTCTTCAACCTCTCTGTTGGCATGAATGAATTCACTTTTGTCCCCCATCACATCATCCTTGATCACATTCCAAAATCGCTTGTAAAAAGAGGTAGGGAACCCATCTGGGCCATACGCCGTGTCCTCATTAAGGCGCAACATCGTATTATGCACCTTCGGCAATACAATCACTCTAACCAGCTCGTCACCCTTAATAGACACGACCCTGATAGCGGTACGTCCATGCCAGCTCCAATCACTTCGTGTCCACTATCTACTCAATTGATGAAAGTGAGCTACAATAGCCACACCGATCTCCCAGTCACCAGTAACTAGGGGTGCACATGGATCGAATAAAATCTATAATCCGATCCAATCTGTTGGCATTGAATTAGATTGGTTTGGATTTATACGTCTAGGGGATCGAATCCAATTGAAATTTTACAAATTCATTTTTTATAGATTGGAATGAATTACTGTGAAAATCCGATTCGATTCAATCTGTTAATTCGTTAATAAATAAATAATATATAATAATTCATTTTTTGTCATTAGAACATATTATATATTTACTTTTATTTAAAATCTAGGTGTAAATATCCAAGCTACTATCTGTATAGTTTAAAATCATTCCATTGCTACTCTTTATAATTGAAACTCATTCCAACTCAAGCTTTACCATACCCCACTTGCTGGAAACCCCATTACCCCCATTCCACCGGTTGGTTTAAAAAAAAGTAATACCTACCTGCAGTATCCTTCGAGCTCTTCCAATTTTCCAAAAGAAACACTTTTTTTTTAAATATATAAATCCCCTTCGTGTCCTTCCAAACGAAACACCACATGCATCGTACATCTCTCCACCCTCGGCCACTTACATCTCCGCTGGCTGCAGTCCTCATCCCCAGCCTCACGCATGTGTAGGCATACCTCCCTCGCTCATGTGCTGCTAGACCTCCCTCACGTACACGCAACTAGACCTCATACTCGACTCTTCTGAACCTCCCTCGTGCACGCGCAACCAGACCTCATCCCCAACCGACTGCCATCCTCATCCTTAGCCGCACCCTCTTTGTCCCCAGCTACACACATATGCGATGAATCCATGATTCATTAACTTTTCTGTCGCATTTTGTCTTAAAATCCTTAACAAATGCATGTAAAAACTCATTAATCCTCATTTCTTATCAAAACATCACTCATGAATAAAAATGCATTTTATGCATTATAGACATGTAAATAAATAAAAGAATAAAAAGAAAAAACAAAACGAAGGCAGACTGTAAATATGTATATATGTATATTATGACTAAAATATAAATATAAGTGAAAGATATATTTAATTAACATAACCATCGAGAGCAAGTCAACATGGATTGGTCGACAAACAAATAGGTCGGGGGAAATAATGAAGAAAACCTCAAAAAGAATTAATTATACACTTCATACATTATTCAACATTTATCCAAATATTTATCAAAGCTTCAAAGATTTTTAATTAATTCATTTATACATATTTTTCACTAAACTCTTTTCCTATTTCTTTAAAAAATGTATATAAACATATAAAAATCCTAAAAAATCCCAACCTTTATATATGCCAAGAAATTCAACTTCAAATTGTCAATTTCTCAACTTCCGAACATCATAACATGCTCATATGAACTCTAATTTCACTCTACTCACCTTTAAAGTTCATAAAATAATATCCTCTAATTAATGAAAGCGATTTCATTAAAATCGGAGTTTGTTTGCAAAAAGTCGGTTTTGGGACCTAATGACAACTTGATTTCTGTGCTATTTATTTTATTCAGAACATACTATTTATAGGTTTAGTGATTTTATAATTTTTAATTATTTTCTTGATCTTGTAGATTGTGTATAAATTATTTCAGAGTTTTTAGACTCTCTAATATTTTAAATAAATAAAAAACCCTAATTTATAGATGAATTTGAACTACAACACATATACATGTATTTATTTATATATCTAAGTTAAATTATTAAAATTCAGAAAAATTCACTCATCTCTTATTTATTATCCTAATAATTAATAAAATATAAAATGATATGTTATTTATTAATTTATTAAATTAAAAATCAAAATCTTATTTATTAAGTATATTACATACCTATTTATTAATACTATATTTATATTTCATTGAATATTTATTATTTATAAAAATAAATTAGATAACAAATTAGTTAATTTAATTATATATACTTTTTATTATTTTAACTTTTTAAAATAACGCTATTTGTTATTTAGATTTAATTTATAAGATTATTTACCTTCTGGCCTACCAAGTGCTAAACACGTGTCAGCACCTGGGCCATCTTCCTCAAAAACTGGATGTTAGAACTTTGTTCCACTGGCCCTTCTTCTAGCCTTTTTCCCGCATCCGTTCTTCACTCAAAATCTGATCCTAACCCTCCACTATACACTCCTAACCACCTAAATTTCCGCCAACCTTAGGATCATCAACAACCTCCTATCGATTGATCTATAAAATGATTCTAACATCGACCATAACATACCAACTTCTCCCATCTCTAGTTCAAACTGCCTGATCTAGCTCTTTCGGCTCACTCCGGCGGTGACAACACCTGCAGGACAACCCACATGGAAATGGAACGTCAGGAGGAGGGTTTCAAGGTGGCCAACCACCTTGCATCACCGCCTTTCACGTCGTCGAGCTCCGGGAAGACCGCCCTATCGAGCAGTGACCAATAGGGTCATAAACCCTACACTCCCGGGTATCCACTTTGCCCCCTTTTCTATTTCTTTGTTTTTCACACCCAAATTAGGGTGTTAATCTCATCATTAGTGTTCCCTGATCACTATCTTTGATTCACGTCCGAATTCCAGTTTCAATTACAACTAGTGGCTTGACCCGCGCTATGCTGCGACGCAATGATCCGTTTATATCACATAAGACTATTGTAAGTAGTTGTAATGATATTATCCCGAATATATTTAAATTTAAGATATATTTAAACTATTATTCATCAGAAATAAATTATCTAAAAGTAAACGTTATGTAATAATTAATGTTTTTATTGAAAATGATTGCAATAGACAACAAAGTGGCAACATTAGTATATTGATTGCAATCATATCATATACCATATTTTTAAATTGAAAAAAACTTAATTTATTCTACATAGATATATAATATACAATGTAGATATATAGAGTATCATATAATCTTATCATATCATATGTTATAATGTAGATATTGTCGACAAAGAAAAATGTCGCGTCACGTTTCCGAGTTGTAGTACACACACATGTACTATATTGTTTTAAATTGAAAAAAGGTTTACAAAATATACTATAATCCCTCTTGATGTCATTCTAGACATGATTGTAAAATTGCTGAAGATCATGAATCTTATATTTGACATCGTATGCCTTCGATATAACATCATTGTCGTGTCATATCTATTAGGTGTCGGAGGCTTCCTTTGTCATCGTATGCCATTGATAGGATGTCATTGTCGTGTTCAGATCTGTTAGGTGTCGGAGACTTCTTAAAAGATTGTCAGGTTGTTGGACTTGCTTACATTAAGAACTCTTCCTAGCATATGGTACCTGCAAGGGGTGATAACGCTTGGAGTTAGAGTTCAATATGTATTGTTATGTATAAATGCCCTCGTCGAGTATGTGTTGACCCACTACATCACGTGCGACAAAGGGAGCGGGAGGCGACACGAGTGACATAACATTGACCATGAATCATCATGTTCCTTTTTGATTATGTTTGCCTTCTATATTTACGAAAAAAAACATGTTAATCGCTTATTATTAACAAAACTATCATAAAAATCTATAGCTAATATATAACTGCTTGGCTGGAATATTAAAAGCGAGGAACATATTAGATACGTAGACAACTTTTCAAATTTGTATATAGTTAGCATTATGTAATAAGTAATATGGAGAATGATTTAGTAAAAAATAGAATATTGTAATGATGATACCCATTGAATACTTGGTATGAGAGTGAGTTGTCTCTTGAATGTGTAAAAATAGAAGTAAACAAATTATAAAATATGATTTAACATAATTGTGGTGGTTATTACTGATACCAAGAAAAACACAAACAAATTAAGCATCATTTACATATACATTATAGAAGTTAACAAAGATTGGAGATCACTACATTGATTTGCTGATCTTTTTGATCAGTTGAGATCCATTGTTGATTTGTCTTGATAATTTTGTTTATTTATTATATCCCCTTTGTTGTTTGTTTCAAAAAAACATACTAATGGCATCATGAATTGGTGTCTTTTATGAAGAACAAAACAAATGTTAGTTGAGTCCTCTTCTAAGCAAAAAAAATGTGAAGTTTGAAAATATAAAAATATTTCTCTTATTGGATATGCCCCTCTTACTATTCCTCTTACTATTTATTTAAAAAACATTCATTGCATCTTTACTTATTATATTATTGTAAAGAATATTATTTTAAAGTTCTCTTTTTTTAGAAAATAGTTAGAATAATTATATTAAATATAATACTTAGAATTATATACATGTTAAATAGTTGGGAAGGGAATAAACTGACTCTAAACTATGATGAAAAAGAGAAGTGAACAATTTGTGTCAGATAAATCAATAACTATAAATAAATATGTTACATATTGTTGAACTGATGTATTAATTTAATTGCATGATGAGATTTAAGAAGACAGAAGTTCACATTTTCTATGTCATTTATGTAATAGAGAAGTTGGAAGAAATAAATATATGTTTCGAGGAATGTAGGAAATCATTAGTTATTGCTCATAAACTACTTGAGACATTGTTGGCATAAAATTGGTATATGTGTTGGAGATGACGGAAAAAGAAAAGTGAATACTCCATGTAGCATGAATAAAAAGTCATTAGTAACTATGACGAATAAAAGTAAGATAGAATTTGTTTGTGAAAGAGATCTGCATTACAGACAAAAAAATATAATGCATGTCAATTACGCATAATATATATAAGGTATACACATGCACACATACAAACGCATGCGCACACACACATTACATATTCTTGATCTTAACAAAAACAAAATAAATGAACAATTTATTTCAGGTGAATCAATAGTTATAGATAAATATGGTAGTAGTTGATCCACTAATGAATTCATTTACATGTACAATAGGGTTAAATCAAACAAAGTTCTCATTTGTGTAACATTGCAGTTGGAAGTACGTTTAGGAAAAGGTAAAGTCTATATTCAGAACAATAAAGAACATATACTTAAGTACTATTAATAAAGGAAAAATAATATGAATAATGTAATGGTATGTTATTTTAGGGATGTAAGAAATCATTGTTATATTGTAATGGCCGAAATTTTCTGATTTTTATATGGGAATGACCTGTCTATTGAATATGATGCAAGAGGAGAAATGAAAAATATGTCGGGTAGTTCAACAGCAACATATAAATATTATACTAATTATTGCGTTGAATTTACGCATGGGATAAAATTGTTGCACATGGTTTTCGCTTGTGTAATATGAAAGTTGGAATGATGGATATATGTTTAGAGGAAAGTAAGGTCTGCATTCACAATAACACAAAACATAAGCTATTCTCTTGTGTTAGTAAATCAAAAAATAAGTAAACAATGTTATGGCATTATATTTTAGGAATGCAAGAAATTGGGGATTTTTACCCAGTAGACCCTTGCCAATTACCTCTACGATCTTTGAAACAACCTAGTTCCCCCCTCGACCCTGTAAACTTGCAAACTCTTAACCCATGAACCCTCCGGGTAATCTGTTTGAAGTCCGCGGGGGTTTTTGGGTAATTTACATGGTCGATGGGGTAATTACGTTGTGCAAAAGGTCGTAGATATAATTTAAAAAGTTTATAAGTTCTGCTAGGTAAAAATCCCAAGAAATTATTAGATTATTGCAAACCATCGATAAGAAAATTAATACGTGTATTCTATGGGATGAACTTAAGAGCAATAGCTACAGCAAGAAATCTGTTTGTAACATATAATCATCTATTAAAACCCCACTGGCAATTTTCCACTGAATGCTATTACAATACAATAAATGTTTCTATTGAAATAACATTCATTTCTTAAATATTTTTAATTTCCCAATATTAACAATTCTTTGGTTATGGACGTGACACTAAGTTTGTTTTTGAGTATTAGATAATATATAGTTCAGACGAATGGAGAAGGGGAGGTGGGAAGAACCACCCTTTAGTATAGAGGTGTAGACAATTTTTTTCCTAAGTTCAAGAAGATTTTTAAACTCCCTCAACTTTAGGGATAAATATTAAATATATATATGTATATGTATATATATATATATATATCAACTGTAATTCTATTTAAAAAGTTAAAATAAAATATAAACATTCACATATTCAACCAGTAGGGGTAACACGATCATCGCATCACAATGTACCTGACAATTATGAAATGGCGGAAGAAAATCTAAGAATGGTCCTAAAAATCAACCTCAAATAAACTTCCTCTTGAGATATGCATGACAAAGGAATTAAGGTATTATTTTACATAGATATCTCTATATCTACTTTATATAAATTACGTTTAACCAAATCATGTTTTAGGTAATTCAATTAGTTTGAAAGCATAACATGTAGTAGTATTTATGAAATTGAACTCACTTTGACACTCTTTGCTGAGCTCCTATTTTCCCCTAGGAAACAACCTCATCAGGCCTCACACCAGAATCGTTTCCGTCGGGCCATAGCTATATTATAAGTATGGTGTAGTCCGTTCCGTCGCGCATCATACTTGCATTGCAGATGTGATGATTCTCCGAACCCCACCAAGAATTATTATGCCTACCCTTCTTGGACTGGCAAGGACGACTTCGACATTCATTGCTCTAACATTTGTACGATACACCACACGAAAATGTCTATCACAATGTATAATCATAGCATGCCATAGGAGGGGATACCGATTTACAGATGAAGGAAGCAACTTGCTAAAATATATGAAATAATATATGATTAGAGAATCTGTTTGAGAGCAAAATGTTCCTTGAACAATGCTGATTATTAATCTGAGATTGCGAAAGGAATATAAATACATCATATCACCAAAGGATCCATTTGTAAATTGTAATTGATGGACATAATAGTGGAATTTTTTCCAATAGGATTATACAGAGTCAGTCACGTGATCTTAAACCACCTTACAATTAGAAATATCAAAACTCTACTCGTTATAAAAAGTCAATAAAGAAAATATGAAATGAGCATTGTTTTAATCTCTACCGATTAATGTTTGATACTTAAGAATTAGTACATCAATCAAGGATTTTTAAATATATATATCCATGTGAAATTTCTAAATTATCGACTTTTCATACTTTTAGAGATGCAAGCTTAGCCAGAAACAAAATGAAATCGGGATTCTTTGCATACTCACCTTATATGGCCAATACATGTACGAATATTGACCATTTGTCTTTTTCTGAGGCGAGCGATCACCTTCGATGGCGTCTAGAGTACATTTTGTGAGACGGATCGGATGGTTGCTTAATCATCAAGACTACCAGTTAAACACATGTTTAGAGAAATTCTGGTCGAAATGCATTTTACAGTTAAATCAGGTGTTTGTCTCTTCTTCAACCCCTGCATCTAGAGATTGACAAAAACAACATGCAGAGAGGTGTTATCACCCATGATATATATAAATAATGTAGAAGGAATTAATGGCCGGAAGGTGGAAGACCCAAGCAGAAATCTCGATGGAACCGTAGAAAATGAGAGTAGATTCCCAATCGAGGGTCAAAAGAACGGATGCAACTGAGCACATGGCTAGACGAAATCCTAGAAAAGGGGGAGGAGAGCAATGAAAGTAGAACATAGTTGCAATACCTTTGGCGACGATTGAATCGAAGGTCGGAAGAGCGGGGGGATCCCAGACGGAGCCGTAGGAAGAGGAGGATGAGTGAAATCAGAACAAAGGAGAAGGGAATGGGAAACAAAAAGGAAAAGGGGGAAAATGGTACATCTAGAGAGAGAAGGGAAAGTATACACATGTGCTAGGAAATGGGATTGAGGGGAAAAATCGTGCCTCCACGGAGAGAGGGGGGGGGAATGTTGTATCTCCCACACCACGTGGCAGGAAAGCTGCAGGTTCTTGAGAATCACCAGCAGCTGAGGTTCGACGGACAGACAGGGGAGAAAATTAAACGGGGACGACGGCTCTGAGAGGGATTAATTGAGAAGGAAAGATGGATGCAAGGGCGGATGAAAGAAATCACACAGGCTATCCACGTGTCAGAAGGAGGGAAGAGCTGGGCAGAGCCCAGCTTTAGTATATTGTATAGATCCTATTCCATCCAATTTCATCTGAATATCATCCCTGTCCTGAAAATTCAGTTACACCGGCATTTTCTCTTACTTCTTGGCGGAATTCATTGTAAAATCGAGCCATAACAATTCTTTTACAGGTCACACAATTATCTGGAGCTTCATCACCTAACTGTTTGGAGTGAGCAGAACCGTAAAGCATCTCGAATCGATCGACTGAGCTGCATCTATAATCGCCTTTCAGTTTTTGAGTTTGAACCCTAGAACCATTTCATCTCCGGGCTCTGTAGATGACCTTCCATAGCTTTCTACTCGCAGTGGGGTGCTTGAGAGGTTGAGTAGCACCCTCTTCAACCTCCCTCCGACCAGATAGCTGCGGAGGAGCGTGGCCAAATCAGAGTTCGTTTACAAAAAGTCGATTTTTGGGCCTTAATGACAACTGGGTTTCTAAGCTATTTATTTTATTCAGAACATACTATTTATAGTTTTATTGATTTTATAATTTTAATTATTTTCTTGATCTTGTAGATTGTGTATAAATTATTTCATAATTTTTAGACACTATTTAATAATTTTAATAAATAAAAAACCCTAATTTATAGATGAATTTGAATTATAACAAATATACCTATATTTATTTATATATCTATATTAAATTATTAAAAATCAGAAAAATTCACACATCTCTTGTTTATTATCCTAACAATTAAGAAAATATAAAATGACAAGTTATTTATTAATTTATTAAATAAAAAATCAAACTCTTTTTTTAAGTATACTATATATCTATTTATTAATACTATATTTATATTTAATTAAATATTTATTATTTTATAAAAATAAATTATATAATTAATTTATTAATTTAAATATATATACTTTTTATTCTTATAACTTTTTAAAATAATGCTTTTTGCTATTTATATTTAATTTATAAAATTATTTACCTTCTGGCCTACCAAGTACTGACACGTGTTAGCACCTCCGCCATCTTCCTCAAGAACTGGCAACTAGAACTTTGTTCCACCGGCCCTTCTTCAAGCCTTTTTCCCGCGTCCATTCTTCACCCAAAATCTGATCCTAACCCTCCACTCTACACTCCTAATTATATAGATTTCCGCCAACCTTAGGATCATCAACAACCTCCTATCGATCGATCTATAAAATGATTCTAAGGTCGGCCATAACAAACCAACTTCTCCCAGCTCCATTTCAAACTACATGATCTAGCTTTTCATTGCAGTGCTATGCCTCATTCCGGTGGTGACAACACTTGTAGGCCAACCCGCATGGAAGAGGAACGTCCGGAGGAGGGTTCCTGGGTGGCCAACCACCTTGCATCGTCGTCTTGCCCGCCGTCGAGCTGATTCAATGCCAAACGATCCCGGGGAGCAGGTTGAGTTATAGGTTTAAGTTGACCCCGAAACTATATCAAATAGGTGGATAATGAAGTGGAATAGAATCAAGGATCGGAACATTGGTGACCAGTGATACCAGCCATGGTAGATGACTAACAAGCTCCCGAAAAGACCACTCCATCAAGCAGTGACCAGTAGGGTCATAAACCCTACACTCCCATGTATCCACTTCGCCATCTTTTCTATTTCTTCGATTTTCGCACCAAATTAGGGTGTTAATCTAGTTCCTTATCACTATCTTTGATTCACATCCCAATTCCAGTTACAATTCCATCAATTTCATCTGAATACCATCCTGTCCTGGAACTTCAGTTACACATGCATTTTCTCTTACTTCGTGGCCGAATTCATTGCGAAATCGAGCCATAGCAATTCTTTTGCAGGTCACACAATTATCTGGAGCTTCATTACCTAACTGTCTGGAGCGAGAAGGACCATAAAGCATCTCGAATAGATCGGTTGAGCAGCGTCTATCGTCGCCTTTCAGTTCTAGGGTTCGAACCCTAGAACCATTTCATCTTCGGGCTCTGTAGCTGACCTTCCATAGCTTTCCTCTCGTAGTGGGAGTGCTTGAGAGGGTGAGGAGCATCATCTCCAACCCCACCTTTGACCAGATAGTCGCGGAGGAGCGTGGCCAACGAAGATTCACCGCCGCCGACCATCGTTCTTCCCTAAATTGGGGAAGAACATTCTTCAGCTCCAGACCATACATGCTCTTGACACGTAGCTGCCACGAATGACTTAGATCATAGGATACGATCTAATCTCAACCACTCGTTGAAACGTTGTGGTGAAATTACATCATAAGCCCATGCGATTCCAAAATTAAATCTTACCTCCAGAGAAACTTTTAATTAAATTTAGATCCATGACCAGGGATCTAAGTGTAATAACTTACAGTTTTTCTTACGATTAGGTCCCTTACTAGGGACCTAATTGAAAGAAGCCTTCATCTTTTGTTGTATTTCATTCTCCGTTACTTTTTGGACTATTGTGGACATATTGTGGACTCATAGACATTCTATTATCGTAGCATTTTTTTACATTTTATTTTGCTTCGATTTTCGACGATTTCTTCTCGCTTTCTTGCTTTGATTTTAATCTTTGATCTTCGTGGCGTTTTGGTTTCTTTTTTATTTCTTTCTCGAGCTCGTTGTTCGAGCATGTTATCTACTATATAGTATCACCTATATCTCCATATTATTTCACGTAATATATTGTAGATAAATCGATTGGAAAATATCCTTTTTGAAAATTAAATAAAAATTGAAAATTAAAATCAAATAAAAAGAATAAAAATTAAAATTTCAGAAAGAGTTTTCTCACTAAAGAAGAAAGAAAAGAAAGAGAAAAATTATCACAAAAATATTATTCTCCTTTGAAAATTTTGAGCACGATTTTTTGCCTCCTTGTGTTCGATCCAGACACACTTACATGGATAAATAAATAATGAAAACAATCACTGATTTTATTTCTGGTGTTTGTTTATTTTTTGGTTTGATCAACTGAAATTTTGTCTCGAGCGATTTTTCTACAACCGACACACTTTTAACCGCTGGCAACAAGGTTGCAAAAAGCGGTAGTCGGTACTCGGTCGGCGGGGTCACCGACTAAGGATTAATCGACAGTCGGGCGACTAATCGGATTTAGTCGGCCATTAGTCAGTTTTGATTTTTTTAATTATTTTAAATATATAAATCATTTTTATACATAACTTTGTACATTTTCTATACTTTCATAATGAAATAAAAGAAGTAAGGGATTTTTACACTCATAACCCTGAGTAATTTTGCAATTACAATCATAACCCTGCATAATCGTGAATTACACGAGAAACCTCGGATAGTCACTCTGTCTCACATCCATAACCCTCTGTTACTTTTTCCATTAACTCGACCATATCATTGAGTTAATCTAACCCATGAACTATCCAAGGGCTATTGAAAATTCAAAAAAATAATAAAAACCTCCCCTTCCGGTGCGTGAACTTGGTGTGATCTGGTGAACCTCTTCGTCATTTTGTCATATCGGATTTGATGGTCTCTCTTCAGCAGAGTCTCCGATGAGGAGAATGCTATTGGAGGTTCCCTGGAACTCCACCTGTAAATCGATTAAAAAGTGGCTCGAGCATATCTGATGAAGTGGATCTCAATTCTCAACAAAGACGATGCCAAGGTGGTCGACCTTCTTTAATGGCGTGGACCCTCTGCTTGGATGGGTTATTGTCTCTCCAGTTACTCAACAAAGCGAAGCCAAGGTGGAATCTCGATGCAAGCATTGTTAAACTCAAGTGCAAACGACATCCCTCTTTGGCAGAGAGAGTGCTTCTTGAAGCCTTGGTTGTCGCATGTGTTTCCTACATACAGGAGGAACCCTCCATACCCTGCTACCCGCCTCACGATAAAACCTCTCTCGCCTTTTATCTCTCTCGTTCCAGCAGTTCCAGCGTAATTGCCGGCAACATGACGGGGCGAGGGGGAGCAAGTTCATGGCCGCACCTGATCCTAGTTCCTTCTTCAAATGGTGGGAGTGTCGAATTGTGATGGGTTTGGAGTTACTTACAGTAGATGGAGTGAGGTGCAGTTGTCGATCTCCTCCAAGATAGGACCGGAGAGCGAATTCCCGTCGAGTTGGAGGACGGCGAGGTTGTCGGAGTCACAGACGTTGTCGGGGATCTACCCATAGAGCGCGATGTAGCGAAGATCGAGCACAGAGAGGTTCCGGAAGTAACCGAGCTCGGGGGGAATGCGGGACCGGAGATCATTCCACGAGAGGTTCAAGTAACTGAGATTGAAGTAGAGTGCCATCTCGGGTATCGCCTGCGAGACGGTTGTTCGACAAATCGAGCAACACAAGACTCTCGAAAAGCTGCGTAGAACCTCCAGGGATCGTCCCGCCGAGTGCGTTCGACCAGAGGTCCCGCTGCTCCAACCCGACGTCGAAGAACCCAGAGGGAATACCGCCGGTGTACTGGTTCCTCCTCAGCTTGACCATCGAGAGCTTCCCGCATTCCGTAATCCTCGCCGGAATCTCCTCGGAGAGCTTGTTCTTTGCGGCACCGAGGTAACTGAGCCTATAAACTTTGGTATGACGGCGTGAGTTTCTTCATCTTCCTCCTTGACCTTGGTATTACGTGTTTCTTCTTCTTCCTCCTGAAGGCGGCAAAAGAGGTCGACGGCATGCGAAGGCGATGGCCACTGAAGGCGAGGCACGGCACGCAAGGGCTGGCAGAGGCATCGGTGGCGGGCAGGGCAGCAGAGGTATCGGTGGCGGGCAAGGCTGGCTGAGGAAAGAAGAGAGGAATAAGAAGATAGAAGAGATTGAGGTCGTGAAATGGAGATAACGAAACAGGGGAAGTTCCCCTGTGAACAGGGGAACTGATCCTATTTGTTTTGCTGATGTCAATTTTCAATTAATTAGTTCAAGAAAAATCCTCAAAAAAATCAATAAAAATCACCATTACATTCGTAATGGGTGATTTATCCGTGAAAGTGCAAATATTCTTGCGATTTGGAGAATGGATGAAGGTGGATTGAAGAGAGAGAAAGTATTACTAGAGAGAAGAGAATAGCGGAAAGGGGAAGAGAAAGTATTGGGAAGGCTATGGCTGGTGAAGACCAGGTGGTGACTGAAGGGGAGGCGCGGTACAGGTGTGTGAGGCTGCTGGAACTGCAGGTGGTGAGGCTGCTGGAGCTACAGGTGGTGCAGGGGTAGGGGGCACGACTGTGGAGAGAGAATGGGATGGCATGATTTGCAAATAAGAATGAGCATTAAGGGTAACTTTGTCTTTTTATCATGGAAACCGTCAAACATAACAGACATCTCAAACAGAACATAACAAAGGGTTAAGTTATGAAAGAGTTAAGCATTACTCGGGGTTTCTCGTGTAATTCACGATTACTGAGGGTTATGATTGTAATTGCAAAATTACTCAGGGTTATGGGTATAAAAATCCCAAGAAGTAATTGACTTTATATATAACATTATTGCATATTTGAATAAGTTTGCTTATGTACTAATATAGATTTGTATATTTTCTATACTTACATAATGAAACAAAAGAAGTAATTGACTTTAAATATAACATTAAGCATATTAGAATAAGTTTGCTATTAAAAAAAGCAAAAAATCAAAAAAATATAAAAGCTTGTTGTAAAAGTCGGCTGATTTAGTCGGGCTGACCGACTAATGGCCGACTAGGCCTAATCGAGTCGGCTATCCCCCTGACTCGACTAGTCGGACCGACTAGTCAGCCGATTTTTACAAGCTTGGCTGGCAAAATTTCAGTTATCAACATGTAACTTGA
The DNA here is from genome assembly GCA_037367405.1 of Ottelia alismoides. NCBI lineage: Eukaryota > Viridiplantae > Streptophyta > Magnoliopsida > Alismatales > Hydrocharitaceae > Ottelia > Ottelia alismoides. The sequence goes on from JAZKJV010000159.1 coordinate 152,158, forward strand.
CCTCCACGCATGCACATCCAGACCTCTTCCTCGGCTATCCTTGACCTCCCTCACGCACACACAACTAGGTACCTCAGGTGCCTCCCTCCCTCATTGTACAGTTGTGCACGGTCCTTGTCCTAGACCTCCCTCGCTCACAACCCGTCCTCCCGCATCCTGCAACCAAGTAGGTTAGTTGTAGTTCTTATTTGATATACACAAACATGCAAATTTATTCAAAGTCAACGTGAGGCTTCTACAAATTCAACAGATTTACAGATATATTATTTATATTTTAGTTATACAATGATTGTTTGTACTAAAATCATAACAAGAATATAATTTTTGTTTTTAAAAAATTAACTATCCTTTTCTTTACATTTGTCCTTACTCTTAATTGTTGAACAACGATTCAAATGTTGAGGTCTACTATGCTACAAACTTAATCATAGTTTTTTGAAGTGACAAGAAGTGAGCATTAAAAATCCGATTCAATCCGTAATCTTGAGCATTAAAAATCCGATTCAATCCGTAATCTAGTAGATTGGATTTGATTTTCATATTAATGGATAGTAAAAATAAAAAAATCTGTTAATTGGACACGGATTGAGATAAAATATGATCTAGTCCGATCGATGTGCACCCTAGAAGTAACAGTTTCCTCATGAACCTCGATAGTATAAATATTGTTTCATTTCTTGCACTAGACATATTATGAAAAAAATTTCATATTTGCATCATCACCCTCCTTGATCCATCTCTGCTTGCCAAGGTTCAGAAAGTCAGTATGTGGTATTCGTTCGATCAGGCAGTCCGAAGCGAGTAAGCGGATAGGCGGAAGTATATGCGGATTATGTGGTTTGTATTGTTTTAATTAAAAACAATAAAAAATATAATAATAAATTCAAATATCATAGGTTTATTTTAAAAAATATAGCATTGACAAAATATTCGTATATATATGATTGTAATTCTATTAACAACTCACAACTATTTAATTCTGATATTATTCACATGAACGTAATTCACAAAAAAAACAACATTCTAGATGTATTTAATTAAGTATAAGAAATTCTAGATTTTTAAGTCATTCCCTTAATTAGTATATAGTACTCTTGAATTTTGGATCTACGTAGAACATCACTTACTATTACAGTCAACCCAACCAAGTTAATTTGAAAGTTCCCGTTTGATTGGTGTATATGATTGTATATGGTTTATCCTATACATATTTTTTTTTGGAAAAGTAGACTGATTCACCACTTATTTTATTGCAAATCATACGTATCAGGATAAAGAACATGCCATAAGATAAAGGACAATCCATATACATCAAGATAAAGAGTGCAAGAGTATCCTATTCCCCTAAACTACCCACGAGTCACAATAATATTATGCAAAATGAAAAATTAAGTAAATAAAAAAATAAAAAATTTTGATTTCATGTATAAATAAAGGTAAATCTCTGAAAAAATTACTGAAATGTTTTTTTTTCAAAACAACAAGCAGTACAGGAGATAACAGATCATTTATCCCTAGATATTTTATTAATACCCAATAATAACTATTAAGCACATTTGATTTCTGTTACAATAGGATACCTGCGCCAAAGGTAGATATCCTTTATAAGGGGATAACAAGAACACAAGGGAAAATGTTGACGCAGGGATGAGGGAGCAGAATAGGGAAAATGTTGTATACGATTTAGTTCTAATAGGAATGCGGCCACATATTTGCTTTTACTGCATATTGAGCGAATACAGCCTATGCGCTGCGTTGAGACCCCTGAGTCCGCATATGCGGCCACCTGGACCGACTTTCTGAACATCACCTGCCTTCATTTAATCTCCATTTTCTATCCTCCTATATATTACATGATTTAAAATGCGACCCTCGACCTCATCGACTGTTAACTGCCTTTCATCTTCTATTCCATCCAAATGGTCAACCTCTTCTTGAGCCCCTGGAGTGATGTTCAAGAATCTCTATTTTTTGAAAGCCATGAGACGAGTATGCAATGCTTGTAATTCAGGAAGAAACGCTTGGTAGCTAAACCCTACACCTTGCACTCTCGCCAAAATGTTGCCAGCATATCCTCAAAGTCCTCCTATAGTCACCTTGATTTATCAAATCTGAAAACCGACAGGTGCTTCGGCCAGTTACACCAACGCCCCACAATAGTGGTGTATGATCAAAACAAAGTGGATGGTTAGGATGAGCCCCTAATAATAATCAATGGCCAAGATTACATGTTGATCCAACCATAATTAGGATTAAGAGCTGATAAATAAATTATCAACTCTAATTCTAATGTAATCTCCAAGATTGTATGTAATCTCCAAGATTGCATGAAATCTTCTCATAAAAATAAAACAATAACAAGCCATATCCTTTTCTCCTTAAAAAACTCAAGCCATGAAGGGAGTGTTGGTGGATCCACTTGGGTTCACATGGGCACAACAAAAGGGGCACAGAGAGGGATCTTGTTGGAGTGGTGTGAGGCATGGTTGTGAAAGCGACAAAAGCATGTAGGGGTTCGTGAAGGTACATAGTGCATGAATTGGTTTACTTTAAAGTTTAGGTGACAAAGAAACATTTAAAGGGTGTCCATGAGCAGTGGATGCTTCGTTTGGCACGTACCCTTGCTAAAAATAAAGATTAGGGTTTCCTCTTTCCTTTTTCTATTTTTAGAGAAAAAAGGAGAGTCCTCATTCTCTTTATTTCATATTGAAAAATGAAGGAGCAAGTTTACTTCAGAGAGTCCCTCATCCTCTTTATATGTATAGAGGAGTTGGGTAAGTTTACACATGAACCATACAACAACAATAATGACAGCCTTTTCCCACAATTAGGTAGGATTGGCTATATGGATTTTTTGCCTCCATTCAAATCTATCTTGGGTCATTCTCGGGTTTAAATCCAAATAACTATGCTCCCTTCGGATAGTCTCATTCCAACACTTTTTGGGTTTCCTCGCCCTCTCTTAACCGACTCAACGTCCCAAATCTCACATCTTCTAACCAATGTTGCAGAAGTTGGTATTTGGTATTCAGTTGGAGGGGTCACTGAATAAAGGATATTCGGTATTCAGGAGAATATTTGGAATTATTCGGTTGTTTATTTTTTTAATTATTTTAAATATGAAAATTATGTCTAATATATATTCTTATATATTTGGGTTTTTATCAGTTGTGCCTCTCTGAGATGTTGCAATTTCAGTTATGCCCCTCCCTTTTTGGTAATATCAGTTGTGCCCCTCATTTCTTTCTCTGTTATCACTTGTGTCCCTCGGGTTAGTTGCCGTCCATCTCCAATGCAAACAGACATTAACGTGGGGGATATAACGGGAATTAAATTAAAAAAATAAGGTTGACAAGGTCATTTCACTGCCCTTCCTCTCCAGCCAACCCCCTCTTCCCTAGACTGAGCTCCGCCCCGAGCTCCGCCCGATCTCCTCCCCTGCACCTCCTTCCCCACATCTGCTCCCCTGCACCTCCTCCCCAGGCCGCCCCTTCTCCCTGGCTCGACCCCGCCAGCCTCGAGCTCCCCTGAGCTTCTCCCCAGCACCTCTTCCTCTGCCCCTCCTCCCCAGCCTACCGCCTCCTCCCTGGCCCGACCCTGCCAGCCTCGGGCTCCGCTCCGAGCTCCTCCCCCACACCTCATCCCCCGCACCTCCTCCCCAGCTCGCCCCCTCCTCCCTGGCCCGACCCCGCCAGAGCTCCTCCCCAGCACCTCTTCCTCCTCCCCTCCTCCCCAGCTCGCCCCCTCCTCCCTGACCTGACCCCCTCCAGCCCCGAGCTCCGCCCCGAGCTCCTCCCCGCACCTCCTCCCCCGCACCTCCTCCCTCACACCTCCTCCCCATTCCGCACCCTCCTCCCTGGCCCGACCCCGCCAGCCTTGAGCTCCACCCCGAGCTCCTTCCCAGCACCTCTTCCTCCGCCTCTCCTTCCCAGCCCGCACCCTCCTCCCTGGCCTGGCCCCCTCCAGCCTCGAGCTCTACCCCGAGATCCTCCTCCGCATCTCCTCCTCTACCCCTCCTTCCCAGCCCAACCCCTCCAGCCTATGCTCTGCCCCCTCCTCCCCAGATCGACCCTTGATTTTATTCTGACCATAATGCCCTTCTAAACCACATCATGGTTTGAATAAATCATGGTTATTTTAATTTTTTGACGGTCAATCTGACGGAAGGGCACAAGTGATAATAGAGAAAGAAGTGAGGGGCACAACCAAGGTTGCAGAAAGTGGTAGTCGGTACTCGGTCGGCGGGGTCACTGATTAAGGAATAATCGACAGTCGTGCGACTAGTGGGATTTAATCGGCCATTAGTCGGTTTTGAAAATTTTAGTTATTTTGAATATATAAATCATTTTTATACATAAAATTGTACATTTTCTATACTTTCATAATGAAACAAAAGAAGTAATTGATTTTAAATATAACATTATTGCATATTAGAATAAGTTTGCTTATGTATTTGTAGAGATAGTTTCTAGTATTATCATATGTTTATGTACCTTGTTTTCTATTTCTTTCTTCTATTTAGGCATCCGTGTAATTTACCCGTAAGGCCTCTCCCTATATAAGAGAGCCTAGGGTTTTCCTATGAATTATAACGAAGACTCCTCTCTTCTAACATGGTATCAAAGCCGCCTTAGGGCTCTTCTCCCTTCCCCACCCGCCGCCCCTCCTCTTCGCTCTCTCTCTCGTCTCGCCAGCGGCTCTCGGCGCTCCTCCGACAGCCCCTAGCCCCAGCCGCAACCCTCCAGCGGCCACAGCCGCACTCTCCAGCGGCCACCTGCCGCACAGCGGCCCCAGCCGCTACCTCCTGCGGGCCCGCTGCACCTACCAGCGGCGCCCACAGCCCCAGCGGCAACCCCCCCTGCCGCCTATAGCCTCCGAAGCCCTAGCGGCAAACCCCCCTGCCGCCTAAAGCCGCCTCAGCGGCACCTATATCCCCGGCGGCACCTCCCATCTGCCGCTGTAGGGATCCAGTGCCCATAGGCGTTGTTCTCGGTACGTTTCAAGGGCTGTAAGCTTCCTTTGAGGCGTGCCCTAGACCTCTCTTCCTCCGGTTTATGGATTTGAGTGCGTAAAAGTCTACACACGTACTCAAATCCGATGCAGTTGGTGTAGACATTCATCACATTGTCTATTCTCCCTTCGTCTTCTTCAAGCAGCAGTATGTCAGAATCGAAAGTCGATTTGCCCTCCACCGGCACATTCAAAGGTCCGGCGCCGATAGTGAAGATGGACGGGTCTAACTATGAGTTATGGGCCATGCAGTTCATGAGCCTCATGAAATCAAACGGTAAGAAACACATTCTTACCGAGGATGAGCCTGCGGAGAAAACAGGGATCTATGCCTCATGGGAGGCCGATGATGCTTACGCAAAAGTATGGTTGTCTGGTACGTTGACGATGGAGATAGCGAATGATGTCCTACATCAGCCCACTGCTAAGGCAATGTGGGACATTCTTGCTGCTACATATTCGCAGGTGCGAAATGAGACAAAGATGTTGCAGCTTCAGCATGACATCTTTACGATGAAGCAGGCCGGCAGACCTCTCCATTCTCTATACACATCCCTAAGAGGGATGTTCGAGAAGCTCTACAGTACCATTCCTCTCACTGCTACTCCAGAGCAGCAGAAGACGTTCCGGAACGCCACCATGGTGGGCGTTCTACTTGCTGCCCTCGATCCTGAGTATGATGCTGCACGGTCACAGATCTTAGCAGATGCAGTCATTCCTCCAGTGGAGGATGTATACAGGAGGCTTAGTCGTATCCCAGTTTCCTCCAGCTCTTCTACTACACCCCCATCTGCGATGGCAGCTTCGCGTGGGAGAGGTGGACCATCTTCTTGGCGTGGTCGTGGACGTGGCCGTGGCTCTCAGGGAAGAGGCGGTCGAGTCAGTCAGACGTGCTCATATTGTCACAGAACTAGACACTCAGGGGAGACATGCTACTCAAAGCATGGGTTCCCAGCATTGGCACGGGTTGCAGAGCATTCACAGTCTCCATTACCGTCTACTGCAGATCATAGATTTGACGAACTCGTGGCCCGTCTCCGTGATATTATGCCACAGTCTTCTGGTGATTCATCTGGTGGCTCTTCAGATATTGCTACCACAGCCTCAGCCAGTTCTTCCGCCGCTGCCAGTTCCTCAGGTAGATCATCAGCCTTCATACCTTCACATGATATATCTGACTGGGTTATAGATTCCGGAGCTACACATCATCTGTGTCGAGATAGAGGTAGATTACAGGCCTACAGGGCTATTCCTCCAGGTCGCTCAGTACAGATAGCAGATGGTTCCCACTCACCCCTTGTTGGCCAGGGGGAGGTTTTCTTATCCTCCACTATGCAGCTACAGAATGTTTTACATGCCCCTGAGTTCTCACTGAATTTGCTGTCTATTAGTCAGATTACAAAGGATTTGAATTGTCGAGCTATATTTGACCCGTCTTCTCTCATTTTTCAGGACATACTCACGGGCAAGGTGATTGGCTGTGGCTCTGAGCAGAACGGTCTATATCGGCTGGTCCGGGAATCCTATGCTGGCATCTCCGCTCACTCTGTTGGTCCAGTCTCACCTTACATTTGGCATCTTCGTTTTGGTCACCTTCCGCTCCAGAAGGTGCGCCATCTTCTGCCACAGATTTCCCCAAGTTCGTCGTTTCGTTGTGAAACATGTCAGTTAGGAAAGCATCACAGGTCGAGCTTTCCAGGTCGTTAGAGTCGGAGCAGTAGCATCCCTTTCGAGTTGTTACATATAGATATATGGGGTCCGAGTCGTGTTCCCGATCACCAGGGGCACAGGTTCTATCTTGTGGTAGTAGATGACTTTTCTCGTGTCTCTTGGGTTTTTCTTCTGAAGAATAAGTCTGAAGCAGGAGATGTTATTAAAAATTTGATTAATGAAGTGCAGAATGTTTTTTCTTCTTCAGTCAAATATGTTCGGACTGATAATGCCCTAGAATTTTGTACACGTTCTCTTTCTCAATTTCTGTCATTGAAGGGAACTATTCATCAAACCACCTGCGCATATACATCCCAACAAAATGGTGTGGCGTAAAGAAAGCATCGCCATCTCTTGGATATCACTCGTACCTTATTGATTCAAAGTTGTGCTCCTATTTCTTTCTGGGGGGATGCTGTTCTTACTGCATGCTATCTGGTCAATAGAATGTTGTCCTCTGTCCTTGGAGAGAAGATACCCATTTCTCTTATTTTTCCAGACAAAGAGCTATTCTCACTGCCACCTCGTGTCTTTGGTTCTGTGGCGTTTGTCCATCGTCTATCTCCTGGACTTGACAAGCTCTCTCCAAGAGCAGTCAAGTGCGTCTTCGTTGGGTATTCCAGAACCCAGAAGGGATACCGGTGTTATGATCCTACTACCAACAGGTACTTTGTTAGTGCGGATGTCACTTTCTTCGAGTCGGTCATGTATTTCTCGCCAGCAGGGGACAAAATGGTACCATCCACCACCGCTGATGATATTTTGGTTCCATCACCACCTACCTGTCTTCCACCTGACTCGTCTCCTGTGTCAGTTCCTATGCCAGCACCACCTCCACCTCCACCTCCACCACCACCTCCACCTCCACCTATTCCACGGCGAATCATATCACCATTTCCTAACCACTATACGCGTCGGTCAGGTCCCGCTCAGACAGCAGATCAGCCAATCACTAAGCCTCAGGTATGTTCAGATGATGTTACTACTGACGGGTCAGGTTCGGAACATATGCAGGATGACTCCTTACAGGTGGACCCAGATGATGATCTGGATGTTCCGATTGCTATTCGGAAACAGAGACGACAGTGTGCATCCTATCCATTAGCTTCACAGGTTTCCTTCCACCGACTCACAGGTGATTTCCAGAAGTTTGCCACAGCTTTGTCTTCCGTGGACATACCACGGACATACCAGGAAGCCTTGAAGAGTGAATGCTGGAGACTAGCTATGGAAGAAGAAATGGGGGCCTTGCAGTCCCATGGCACATGGTCTTTGGTCCCTGCACCTCCTGATGCATCAGTTGTAAGCTGCAAATGGGTCTTCACAGTCAAATATCATGCGGATGGCACATTGGATAGGTACAAAGCACGCTTAGTCGCCCGAGGATTTACACAGACATATGGTGTTGATTACATGGATACTTTCTCTCCAGTGGCGAGACACTCGACTCTGCGTATCCTCTTGTCTGTTGCAGTGGTTCGTGACTGGAGCATTTATCAGCTAGATGTCAAGAATACATTTCTGTACGGGGACTTACAGGAGGAAGTCTACATGCAGCAGCCACCCGGGTTTACTGTTGAGGGGGAGACGCATATGGTATGTAGACTTCACAAGGCTATATATGGACTTAAACAGAGTCCACGAGCATGGTTCCAGAAACTGTCCAACCTAATTGAGCACCAGGGATTCAAGAGGTCCAATGCTGACCATTCGTTGTTTGTCCAGAAGTCCTCGGCAGGTACAGTTGTCATAATGGTCTATGTGGATGATATTCTTGTTACAGGAGATGATATTCAGGGCATAGCAAGGGCGAAGGCATTCCTAGGTCGTCAGTTTGTTACAAAGGATCTTGGAACCCTAAGATATTTTCTGGGGTTGGAATTTGCAAGGAATGCACATGGTTTGGTGATGACACAACGGAAGTACATTACAGATTTCCTGGTTGAGACTGGTATGGATGGGTGCAAACCATCAAGCATCCCCATGGACCCCAGCATGAAGTTATATGATGATGATACTGATGAAGTGGATAAGAGGAGATATAGAGAGATGGTGGGAAAACTCCTCTACATTACTATAACCCGTCCTGAGATTGCATTTGCAGTTAGCCGGGTGAGTCAGTTTATGGAGCAGCCCAGACAGGTTCACATGGATGCTATACACATGATACTGAGGTATCTGAAGTTTACTCCAGGATTAGGGCTACTATTCAGAAAGGGTGCAGATTTATCCATCTCTGCGTGTGCAGACGCAGATTATGCAGGATGCCCTAAGGACAAAAAATCAACCTCAGGGTTTGCAGTGTTCGTTGGAGGCTCTCTGGTTTCTTGGAAAAGCAAGAAACAAACGGTGGTGGCAAGATCCAGTGCGGAATCCGAATACAGGGCAATGGCCCAAGCCACCACGGAAATGATGTGGGTTCGCTCCGTATTAGAAGATCTACATGTAGCTGTATCTCTACCTATGAAGCTTCAGTGTGACAATCAGGCAGCATTGTTTATCGCCAACAATCCAGCATTCCATGAGAGGACCAAACATATTGAAGTTGACTGCCATTACACCAGGGACCTGATCCAGAGAGGATTGATATCCACGGCCCATGTTAGCTCAGGAGATCAGACTGCCGATGTATTCACCAAGCCTTTGCTCAGAGGACCTTTCCAGAGATGTTCATCCAAGCTGAGCATGATCGACATCTATGCTCCACCTTGAGGGGGAGTGTAGAGATAGTTTCTAGTATTATCATATGTTTATGTACCTTGTTTTCTATTTCTTTCTTCTATTTAGGCATCCGTGTAATTTACCCGTAAGGCCTCTCCCTATATAAGAGAGCCTAGGGTTTTCCTATGAATTATAACGAAGACTCCTCTCTTCTAACAGTATTCACATAGATTTGTACATTTTCTATACTTAACAATGAAATAAAAGAATGAATTGACATTAAATATAACAGTAAGCATATTAGAATAAGTTTTTTGTTAAAAAAACAAAAAACAAAAAAAGTTATAAAAGCTTGATGTAAAAATCGGTCGATTAGTCGACCGACTAGGCCGACTAGTCGGCCCAACTAGTCGGGATGACCGACTAATGGCCGACTAGGCCTAGTCGAGTCGGCTACCCCCCCCCCCGACTTGACTAGTCTGCCGACTTTTGCAAGATTGGGCACAATTGATATTACCAAAAAGGGAGGGGCATAACTGAAATTGCAACATCTCAGAGGGGCACAACTGATAAAAACCCTATATATTTATACATATTTGGTCATCAATCAATTGAAGTTAAAGATAAAAGTACCAATTAACAAGTTACATATATGGAGCTTTAACATTTTGGTGTACCGAGATACATGGGAACCCTTAAAAAATCATCAGCTTGTTGCAATAGTCGGTCGAATATTTGGCTGATTTGATCCAATAGCAATATTCTATTCGGTTACCCCACATAATAAGAATATTTTCGGCCGAATATTGCAACATTGCTTCTAACTGGTGCATCAACCGACCTCCTTTGCAAATAGCCAAACCATCTTAAGAGGATACTACATTGTACCTTAATTTCATGAACCCTCAAACGAAAAAATAAGAAAGAAAAGAAAATTACATCTCAATACAGTTGTAGCTTAATTTCATGCCTTGCTTTATTTTATGCTAATGCATCTGCTACTTCAGTACTTTGCCTTTGGAAATTTTGACACTAAGAGAAACATGACACTGACTAATTTGCTGCACTTAGGAAATCCTAACACAATTGTGGCACTTGCGGGTAACAAAGCTGATTTATTGGATGCAAGATGTGTGACTACAGAGGTAAAAGCCTTTTTAACATTATTATGCATTCACAATTATGATGCTTCAAATCTATGTTTTACTACAGAATGTCCTGTACCTGTAACAGTATCCTTTAAAATGCTAAATTAGGAAGAAATTTGTGGTACCTTGTTTAATAGAATCTTTTGTTTGATCCATCGAGCAACATAACCATCTTGTGGAATCAACTCTTTCTCGATAAGAAACTCTAGGTTCTCTGCAATCTTGTGACATGGGAGAGATAATCAATGAAGTAGGGTAGAGATGGTTTTTGCGAGCCTAGTAGCTAGAAGCCTTCACACAAGTTAAGAGGGGTGGGATAGTAGTGGTATTGAGGTTAGTTGCGAGTGAGGCGGAGATGTTGAGATGCCTTGAATGCTAACCTATCTGTTCAACCGGATGCATTGCAGAGCATAGTTTTATGACCTGCTGGATCATTGTCAGGCAAAGTCTATCATCTCGTACGTGGATCTTGTTGTATTTGGTTTTTGATCCATTCATTTAAGATATTCATTTATGGGGGGTGTTTAATAAACTCCCTAAGATTAGGTCATTAAGGGTATCTCTCAATACCACCATCTTTTCTCTAAGGGAAAATCTGTTGCTGCCACTGGAGAGAAGGCTAATTGTTTATTATTCTTATATGCTCATTTATTTTGGTTTGTATTTTATTTTTTTGCTAAGCTTAACAAAAGGGAAGCATGAAAGGGCACATTGGGAGTTGTGGAGGCCACTCAACGATGACAGAGCAAAAAGGGTTAACAGACGAGGGAATAGAGGGGCTTTACATGAAGGATAGGGGCATTGTTGAGTTGCAAGTATGGATGACTTATGTGAAAACAGAGGAGTTGCAGTACATGCAAGAGTGGGTATAGTGGAGCAAGGCTATCACTTGATGGGAGCAGTGAGAGGTAGCATATATGTTAAAGCTATCTAATGGTGTTGTGGTGAGGTTAGATATTGGATAAGGGAGGTGGGGATTGAGTCGAGGAAAGGGATAAGGGTTCGGGACATTGGGATGAGAGGGAGGAGGTGAGGGAGAAAGGTCGGTGGCAACAAGGAGATTACTCGTCTTATTGGTGGTAATTTCTCAGCATTAGACGGGAAAATGTAAAGACCTAGAAATTTATAAGAAATATTGTAGGTGTTGGATTGACATCTAACAAATTTTGGTTTTGGTAAGCTAGGTTGTTTTTGATAATTGGATCAAATTCAATCTATATCTTCAAGATTGGGTATAATGGAAAATTTGCATTGAAAGAGATTCATGATTGAGTTGTTAATTGGCTGGATCCTTTCAGGCTCAAATTTATGTATTATAATACTTGACCTTGTGCGTAGCCCCCTATTACCTATTGAGGGGTATGTGAGTGAGGCCAGTATATATGGCTGATTATTATCTTTATTTTGGTGAGAAAAAAATATATTTATTACCATATGCTGTTTCTCCTATGGTGTTGGAGTAGAGAGCTCTGCCATCATGAGACATAAATATTGTTCTTTTTGATGTGATTGTTTACAATGTATTGGAGCAAGTCTAATCTGGGGTTCATCTCGATGTTCATGTTTCTTTTGGATTACTTGTTTGAAAGTTATGTTTCAAAGCTTGAGTGGCAACAACAAGAGTGAAACAATGCTATTGGTAAGCGGAGTTAAGCATGTTGCTCAAGGAAAATCCATGAGAGTGGAGAGAGGTGGACAACTACAATGAATATTTAATACAAGAGGTTGTTAAGCGGATAATCGATTGCACCATATGCGAGGACTAAGAGGAGGTGCATCATGAGGAGGAGATGATGTAAAAATGCCTCCAAAAATATATTGTGCGAGGTACCTATACCTTATAGTAACACAAGGAGGTGACAATGACCAACGATCACCCCTAACCACTATGACAAGGTGGCTAGAAGAGTGCAGCGCACAGTAAAGGTAAGCAGCCACTAGATATGAAGTGGAGGCCATTTAGGAAGCAGGGGTGCTTGGAAGCTGCGAATGGAAGTCGCATGCCGCATTGGTACTCGAGAATGGTGACATAGCTAGCAAGAGGGGCGCTGCCCTAGAGCAACAATGCCACTGAACCTGGTGCTAATGAGAGTAATGGCAAAAGCTCCCGATGGATTGAGCAACGTTGGATTTTTTGCGGAGAAAGAAAGAGGGAAGGCCAAGTAAGTATGGATTGCCGATCTGGGATTGCACCGTATCAATGAGAACTTTTCTTATACAATAATGAAAACCTAACCCTTTTCTCATTGAGTGTTGGCTAAATTACAAAAAAGCTTATAGGAAAATAAGAAAATAGTAGATGAAACTAAGTAATAAATAGTACCACATTACGAGCTAGAGACAAGATGTATTGTTGTTGTCTTCAACCTCTTGAGAAGTGTATGTGAGAAGTGTATGTTTACCCAAGATGTAGTTGTAAGTTTATGCTTGTTGCAAGCTGACCATTACATGCCCTGGGGGGCTGGTGGAGGGTTAAATTGGTGTGTAATTAGATCCTCCCTATTATCCAGTCAACGTGTGGCATTGATCTTGTGTTCTTCCTGTGCCACCTATAATAGTGTTGTAGTTTGTTTGAACATATATATATATATATATATATATATGGATTAAATGGGGCTGCCCCCTCAGAGTAGCCAACTTGGCTACTCCCACCCCTATTTTCCCTCATTTTTTTATTTCTTTGGAAAGTAAAAAGTTGTATATTCATCACTATATCCCTCTAACATTCTATTAAAATTTCGTCAGAAACAGAGACTCCTAGGCCCTCCATCCAGACGTCATTTTTTTAGCGGTCGCAGGATTTTTTAAATCGACCCTGTTTGGATGGAGGCCGTAGGAGTCTCTGTTTCTGACGAAATTTTAATAGAATGTTAGAGGGATATAATGATGAATTTACAAATTTTTATTTTCCAAAGAAATAAGAAAATGAAGGAAAAATAGGGGTGGGAGTAGCCAAGTTGGCTACTCCCAGGGGGCAGCCCCATTTAACCCTATATATATAGGGTCATGTACTTGTTTCAATGAGAATATTAGTAACATACATTTATTGCACTGCTTATTGACTGGAGCAGGATGGCTATTTGCCATCAAACCATGATAATATTGGTCTTCTTGGTGATGTCTTGATGCTGAGATTCTCTATTATTTATTTCCACATATAGTATGCAATTTTTCTATGTTAAATCAGATAAAAATTACTGTTGTGATTTCGGTAAGATCCTTCTAACACTTGGTACTCTCAGGAAGCACAAAAGTATGCAGAGGAGAACAGCCTCTTTTTCAAAGAAACTTCAGCAAAAACATCATTAAATATCAATGAAATTTTTCATGAGATCGGTAAGTTTCTTGAATTCTCTCAGTCACAGTTCTTTATGTTATAAGTATTCTCATTTACCCTTTGTTCTTTGATTAAAAAAGAGAGCCATAAATCATTTTAGTCGACAATGATCTTTACTATATAATGGTGCATAGGTGGATCTAAGAAATCAACAACAACAAAGTCTTTCCCCACATTAAGTGGGGTCGGCTAAATGAATTTTTTGCCTCTTTTCAGATCTATCTTCGATCATTCTCGAGCTTAGATCCAAAAAATCAAGATCTCTTCATATAGTCTCATTCAACACTTCTTGAGCCTTACTCGCCCTCTTTTAGCTGGCTCAACATCCAAAAACTCGCATCTCCTAACTGGTGCATCAGCTGACCTCCTTTGAAAATGGCCAAACGACCTTAAGCGTTTTTCTCCCATCTTATCCTCGATCGAAGCGACATCAACTTTCCTTTTGATTGCATCATTTTGAATCCGATCTTTACGTGTGTGTCCACACATCCACCTTAAAATTTTCATTTTTGCTACTACCATTCTCTGCACATGTTTATGGTTCACATGTCAACATTAAGATCCATAGAACATAGCAGGTCTTACGGCTACTTTGTAAACTTTCCTTTGATTTCAAAGGAATTTTCTTGTCACATAGAACAGAAGAGGCTCCTTTCCACTTTAGCCAACCTGCATTTATTCTATTAGTAACATCTCCATCAATTTCCCCACCATGTTACAAAATAGATCCCGAGTATCTAAAAGAATCTCTCTTCTGAATTTTATCGTCACCAATATTCATCTCGATTCCTTCATCATTGCTTCCATCAAAAGTGCACTTCATATATTCAGTCTTAGCCCGACTTATATGAAATCCTTTAGTCTCCAAACTCCAAAGTATGTTTCTAGACCTCAAGCTTCTCATTTACTCCATCTCTAGTCTCATCAAACAACATAATATCATCAACGGAAGTATCTCATCCTAAATGTGACTTGTCAACTCGTCCATAATCAAAGTAAAAAGGAATGGAATCAAAGCTGAACCTTGATGCAGACCAATGCTGATGTCAAAATAATTGGTCTTCCTAGATTGGATTCTTACACAAGATGAAACCCTATCATATATGAGGTTAATGTATAAGTGCGGGTGAGATTTAAGAAAGGGTTTTTATCAGTTGTGCCCCTTTGAGATATTGCAATTTCAGTTATACCCCTCCTTTTTTTGAAATATCGGTTGTGCCCCTACCTTCTTGCAAAATTCACAGTTCTACCCCTTTGTAATATCAGTTATGCCCCTACTTTACCTTAACAGAAGGGCAGAACTGTGAATTTTGCAAGAAGATAGGGGCATAACTGATATTCCAAAAAAGGGACGGGCATAACTGAAATTGCAATATCTCAGAGGGGCACAACTGATAAAAACCCTTTAAGAAATGTTGCCTTTTTATTACTCATGATCCGTGCGGGTGAGATTTAGGCTCTTGAAATATCCATCTAATATCTTTTGACCGGACACGATCAGTTTGGAAGTTTATTAGTTGGATCTAAGAAACGGTGCAATTTTTCATTACGTGATTCATGGAGTAAGATTTAGGCTCTTGAAAGACCCATTCTTACTTTTGGACTGGACACATCAATTTGGCAGTTTATGGGCTGTAAAATATTGTTTTTTTTATTTTAGTCTAACATGACTAAAAGATTTTATTCTTGCTATGTATTTCTTTTGATAGAAAAAAATTATATCTTCTTTGCACTGATAGGTATATTTATGCTTCAATTTAGTAGTGTTGCTTAATAGAGCTGGGATAAAAAAACCTCCTCGATTGCTAAACATTAGGAATGAAGCACGTTTCATCTTAACTTTAAACGAACGCTGCTGTTAATATGTACTCAAACAAATACACAAAGAATCACATATTTCAATTTAGCCAATAACGTTATATTTTTTTCCAAGTTGGTGCACACACCTTTCTACACACTATATTTTCCATGAAATGGATAGCGATTATATGTGTTTTTAGAAAGGGTTTTTTGGCACCTATGTTTTTATAAGGCGTAAATAATTCCATATATTCAACGCTGTCGACAACATTGCAGTTTTGTTAGAAATTTCTACTGATCGAGTGGATAGGACCACGATCCCTATGTTATTTCACTCAGGGATTTTAGCACGACTAGCTGTAAATCTTTCAAAATTATGGGTACACCAACGATTTGAGGCAAATCCGTGAGTATCACAATCATAGCAACTAATTTGCTGACCAATTTTTTATTTTGCCAAATACCATAACAACGTTGCCTCTTGAAGAGGCAGCTTTGTTTTGAGGAGGAAGCCTCCTCTCACTTAACTTTAGGAAGAAGAGCCTCTTCCAAATTTAAGTGTTTAACCAAAAAAGAGGCAGCTCTCTTAGGATTGCTGCAACAAGCTTCTGCTGTTTGCTGCTAGTATAACATTAATATAGTATTATTCAGCTGACTATTTAAATTAAATAAAACATTTAACACAACATTTAAATGAAATTACATCACACAACATCACAAACATTGAAGTTGAACACAATAGACGGTTGTTGTTATACTGGTTTATGTTGATGATATCATTATTACAGGGGATGATGTGCAGGGCATTCAAGCAACTAAGGTTTTCCTTGATCAGCAGTTTATAATTAAGAACCTTGGCAGTCTGCATTACTTCCTTGGACTGGAGTTTATCAGGAACCAACGAGGTCTTGTGATGACCCAGAGGAAGTATGTTATGGATCTCCTCTCTAAGACAGACATGGCAGATTGCGGGTCTGCCACCACTCCCATGGAACCGAGCATTTAGCTATATGATGAAGGCACTGAGGAGGTATATAACAAGAGGTACAAGGATCTTGTTGGGAAGTTCCTATATGTGACAATCACTAGGCTAGATATATCCAAGTGAGCTGAGTGAGTCAGTTCGTGGAGTAGCCGAGACATGCACATATGGATGCAGTCCATATGGTTCTGAGGTACCTGAAGAACTCACATGATAGCAGAGGCACATCTGCTGTCATTACAGCTTGTACATATGCAGATTATGCGGGATGTCCCGAGGACAGGAAGTCAACCTCTGACTTTGTAATGTTCATAGGGAGATACTTGGTATCATGGAAGAGCAAGAAGCATGCGGTGGTCGTCAGATCTAGTGTAGAATCAGAGTACAAAGCTATGCCACATGAGAGTGCAAAGATGATGTGGGTCAGATCCGTCTTGATTGACCTAGTTGTTGAGGTGCCTCTTCCCATGCACCTCCAATGCGACAACCAAGCCGCTCTTTTGATTGTCGACAACTCAACCTTCCATGAGAGGACGAAGCACCTAATTGTGGAGGTGACTCCTCCCATGCACATGCAATGCGACAACTAGGCTGCTCTTTTCGTTGGCAACAACCCAACATTCCATGAGAGGACTAAGCATATCGAGAGAGACTGTCACTACACTCGAGACATGGTCTAGAATGTTTTCATTTTACCTCTCATATCAGTTCAGGAGAACAGACAATAGACGTGTTCACCAAGGCTTTTTCTAGAGGGTCATTCCAAAGATGATGTTACAAGCTGAGATTGATTGATATCTACATTCCACCTTGGGGGGGGGAGTGTTGGGATATTAGTTATCTGTTGTCCTTTTTATGTAATCTATTTTCTTTCTGCCTACACTATGTAATTTGCCCAGGCGATTTTTCCTCTATATAAGAGAACCCTATTGCTTCATGCTAGACAACTCATTGCATTCTCTCGTCGCATCTCTCCGCAATTACAACTTCCATTTTGAACTTGAATTTTGAGTTTTTTAATTAATGAAAGAAAATAAAAGAGAAAACAGTTTCTTATAATTTTCTCTCTCGGTGGACATCCACCATGTGAAATTGGAGAGAAATTATCTCCACCAATTTTTCTTTCAACAAATTCAAATTTCAATTAGTTTATGATTATTTTTATAGAATTCATAGTTTTATTTAAACAATTAATTTTCACCAATCATAAGGAGATAATTATACAAAAATCATCCAACCAAATAATGATCAAATTCAGTAGTCTATATTAAAATGTAAGTCCAATTTATATTTATTTTATTATGTCAATCGTATTCACATATATCCTAAGTAAATGTAAATAATAATGATTGGGGATCTGTATCCATATTGCTTAATTGGTAGTAATCTAAATTATATTCACAGAATCCATATCATTTTATCAATGATGACAATCATTGATATTTAATTTGATTAAAAAAATATTAATATTTAATATCTCAATATAGGACTCCTAATCCAATTAGGATTCGTATGCATCATTCGAGGATACTTGGAGATCTGGGATATTATATAGACCATGTATTGTGATGTAATAATTAGATTTACATATAATATCAAGATTCAAACCACTTTGGCAATTCTAGTTGGATACTTTTTGAACAATTTCTTCAATTGATTCGAACTCTTTCGTATTATTTTCCAGGATCTAGAAATTTGTTCTATGATAGAGATTTAATTCAATTATCATTCATTTAGCCTACTAAGATCCATCAAGATTCATCATTTCCTCGGAATGGAAGTGTCATTGTATATAATCTATTATGATTGCATTCAACCAAGAGTATTTCCAGTACTCAAGTATCCTACATATTGGAAGACTTTGAATAAATGATGTCTCTCATTCGTGATCTCTATCTTCCGGTTTAGAAAGTATATACATATATGATTTCTTTGAGAGGTCATACATCTTATTCATAGAAGGCCATATCGTTATCGATATCGTATCGATCCGTTCGGAAAAGGCTATACCGGGATATATCGCCAATATCGGTGGAAATGTCGGAAATGGCTCAAAAATGATTTTTTTGCCATTTTTTTCAAAAACTAAGATCATCCAAGATATTAAAATAATAAATAACCTACAAATACACACTTATATCACACGAGTCGGTCATTTATACCCCATATATCACACATGCCGATCATTTCGAACATATTGATGTTAATATTGCTTCATGATTTATAGGTATTGGAAATGGAGTTCGTCCAAATTCTTAAACACTAAATAACTTACAAATATACTCTTAGATCACTCATATCGATCATCTATGACCCTTATATCGCACATATCGGTCATATCGAACATATCGCTGATACCGTTAATTGTTGATCTATAGATATTGGAAATGGAGTTCGTCCAAGTTCTTAAAACACTAAATACCTTACAAATGTACTCCTAGATCACACATATCGGTCATCTATGACCCTTATATCAAATGTTCATTGCTAACTTGCGGATATTGATATTCCCATTTAAGATTCTGATTGGCTCCTGGATCTTGTAATTTTTGCGCCTTTTTATTAATTTATAAATAAAATGTTGGGGTTGATACCACTGCGTGTTTCCCCCTTTTTTGACTTCAAAAAAAACTTGTGGATATTGGAAATGTAGTCCATCCATGTTCTTATAACACTAAATAACTTACAAAATATACACTTATAGCACACATTTCGATAATCTATGACACTTGTATTGCACATATATGTCATATTGAACATATCATTTGTTAATGTTGATTGTTGACTTATAAATATCAGAAATGGAGTTCATCTGAGACTTATATTGCATCACATATTATGTACAAACAATATGTTGAGCTATTTTTGGAACCAAACAAATAAAAAGCATAATAGCATTTTTAAAAGTGACTTAATTCATAATAATATTTCGAACGGGGGGAAGAAGATGAATTAAAATTGATTGGACCCCTCAAGTTGAAGAACCATTGTATGCATCCCCCTGTTGCACCACACCCTACCAGACGTGGGTCTCACTGGTAACAAAATAGCTATCATCGATTATTCAAGCTTACAAGGGTATTAATACTAGGAGTAGTAAAATAAGTTGTGAAATCAGGCTTACAAGGGTATTATTCATCAATATATAGATATCAGCGAATTTTTGGCGATATCGGTTGATATTCAGGATTTTTGTACTGAATCTAATCATTTTTTACTGATATGGGCCGATATGGTGATATATCGCCGATATATCGGTCATATATCACCGATATCCTAGTAAATGGATATGCACCTTGATATCGATATCACCTTCTTCTCGATACCGATATATCGACGATATATCACCGATATATCATGATATGGCCTTCTATGATCCTATTTTCCTTATATGCATATCAACTCGTCGGTATGTAGACGTTAGGTCACCATCTTATAGTTTTCCAGATGTTCATACTTAGATATATAGATGTATATCTGTCTCCGATCAAAGGATGCATGCATGTTCGAGACATTATACGATACATGTCTTTAGTATCTCGATCTTGTCAAGTTAACTTTTTAACTTGACTCATCTGATACCTCTTCCGAATCTCTATTCTTATGCAGAAGACCTGCATCAAGAGTATCGGTCGGATATCAGCCTTTGGACAAAGATTGCCATCTCTTATTATCCTGGAGATTCGTCTTCAATCACTTGACGATGTCAGTTGTCTTCGATCTAACTCTTTAGATCTACAACCATGCATCATCTCTATGATCTAACTCTTTAGATCAACAGTTGTATGATATCAAGGTGGTCGTGATATATATATATATATATATACCGATTTGTACAGTGGAACTTTGTTAATGCAACACTTAATTATGTTTTATTCCTTTGATAATTTAATGATATAATTCACACATCATTTATGGTAAATGGCTGGTCACCGTCTCACGTGTCCACCATGAATAATTTAAATATATGCCATGGATAAGTTAAATATATGCATTAAGATGCACTGGCTTCTTAGCATTGATAAGTGAAATATTTTCCTCTACTTGCCGCGTCAAAAATTAAATCACTTACTTCTGGTAAGAAAGAAACAATTTTAGTCAATGTTGCAAAAGTCTTATCCGCTATTCAATCGGAAGGGTCAACATAAAGAATAAATATTATTCGGGTAAATAAGAGGGAATATTCAGTTTTGTATTTTTAATTATTTTAAATGTAAAAGTTATGTCCAACGGATATAGTGTTATATATTTATCCATGTATGATCATTAATTAACAAAATAAAAGTATTAGTGGAATTAGAACCACATTATACACATCTATCTTTTACTTTACATCAAAGAAAAATATGAAAATCCAAAAAATAATAAAATATATTTTTTCATTAGTTGGTCGAATAGTCGTCCAGGGTTATTCTATTCAGTCACTTCACGAAATAAGCAGAGTCGGACAGATTATCGATCTAGTCGGATGACCATAGCAACAATGGTGTAAGATTTGTAATATATCTGAATACTCGTACACTTTTCCGAAATATAATGTATCATCTTAAGATTTCATTTCCTAGTACCATGATCAAAATGAATTCCCGTTTCCATCAACTGGACATGCATGTTTAATATCGCATTTGATATCGTGGTATTCGAAAATCAAAATTTCATATCTTCCTTTTCAGCTTAGATCACCCGATAATTTTCACAAGCATGAATTCCACTTTTTATAGGTTCAAGATTCTTTCACAAAGCAACCCCCAATATTTTTTCTGGAACTTTCCAAAGATATATGAGGGAACACAGATAGTACTGCATACATGATTTATCACGGTTATTGAAGTGTATTGCATACACGATTCATCAGAGTTATTGAAGCACTTGTCAGTGAACATAATTTATAAGCCATTTTGGTTCGTGCACCATATTCTTTTAAGCTTTGGATAGATGTCAAGTCTTTACATAGAAAACTGCACCAGGAAATTAGTCCAGTTCTATATAAGAGAAACATCAAAAAATGAGTCTTAAGCATTAATCAAGACATCGCTACTAAAGCAGTCGTAACAAAACTTGCAAGTTATAGCAGAGAGAGGATAAAAAACCGTAGCGGTTCACCGAGTGGCATTTGGAAACAAGAGTTTCCTCCTACTATGATATCATCAAATGGCAAAAAGAATTAAAGAAGTTCTGCGGTTAACCTCCAGTTAGTATTAAAGATTGACAGATGAAGAGGTTGAATCACAGAAACAGTTTTTAGAATTTCTGAAGGATGCGGGTTGTCCTTGAAGACTCGTCCATCTTCCTCTCAAGCATCCCTTGTGATCGAAATTCTGGAAAACATTCTCAAGCTGGCCACTGTTAAGGTTGTTGCCGATTGGTTTGGTTTTGATAGTTAAAAAATGGCAAAGCCTTCACCCACTTCAAGTACGGTCGGCTCCATGAATTCTTGCTCAAATCCATGATGAAAGATTCACTATTTTTTACACTGACTGTCGGCTACCTAACACATCCCTTACAAGGAGGGATTTCAATCCTAGTCTTTTGAGTGGTAGGCACACTGCACTACCACTAGACCATTTAAGTTGGTTTTAATAGTTAATACAGTAATTTATGTTTTTGGTGGTTGCTGAGTCTTTTGGCTGTGAATTATTTTAAATTTTCTTGTGTAAAAAACCAAAAAAAGTAAACATTGTATTTTTTCCATGAATGATTTGTGACGTATGCTTCGTAAATTTTGGCCGACGACTTGTAAAGTAGCAGGACAGTGCTTTCTACTTCAGTTTGTCATGTTTGTGCGTTACTAAGCTTTATGTGCTAAATCATGCTTGTCCTGCCTTCAGCGAAGAGGATAGTTGAGGCTCAGACTATTCAGGCCCCTACAGGAATGGTTCTTGTGCAGAGACCTGCCGACAACACATCAACGGCTGGATCTTGCTGCTAAGTTTCTCCTTTCAATGCTAACTTCATTGTGCAGCATTACGAACAGATTGTCAGCAATGAGAACTTCTAGCTTGGTGGAAGTTGAATTCTTCTTACATTATGCTATGGTGTGCACGTGCGCCTTCTTGTGCCGTCGATAGCATTTGTCCGCATACATGTTTGAGAGGTATGTATAGATGAAAAGCGTACCACACCAGTCTTTTATCAAAGTGACAGTAAATGTGTGTTTGAGCTTGTTGTGTGTCATTAATTCTTTGGGTGGCATTATGTACTGGTAGTTTCCAAATTGACACTAAATGGATGAGGGATTCCATGTGTTAGTTTCAGACAGAATCAGTTTATATATGATATGGGAGAAATATGCTATTGAATCTTTTGTATTGGAGAGGTCTGTTCTCGATATCGGAGACGCCAACATTCTGTCAATTAGCGATACGTAATTAAACAAAAGACCTCATGGATCTTGATTAAGATCAATAACCTATAAACTCGAACTTTCTTCTCTATCATGGGTTTACACTGATTAAAATGCTGTTGGTTGTAAATGTAAATTCTATCCCATTCAACTGTGGCTTGAGAGAAATGATACAAAGCACCTCTATGAGTGTGGTGGTTAAGGAAGTGATTTCATGGTTTTTAAAAATATGTTCTTTTTACTGTCATTCTCAACTCTTCCTTTTGGGGTCATTGTCTACATCATCCTTTTTGGCAAACAAGATGTGATATCGTTTTTCATACTTGCTTTTACAGTGATGAATTTAAGCAATTTATAACTGGACATTACATTTTGCGAATAACCATGCCATCTTATATAAATAGTGAATCATCGTTTAAAAATTTGGACGTTGCAATTTTGTGTATAGCACATTTTCAAGAGTTTTTCTCAAAAACACATTTCCAAATGATTTTTAAATGAAGTATCACGGATGCAATGAGAAGTTGGCAAGGTCCTTGTGGATCCATGGGGCATTCCCTACTAACGACGTGTTGCATCGTCAGAATGCAATGAGAAGTTGGTAAGGGTTGCTACATCGATCCCTGGATGTAGTTCAAAATTTACTAGGGTTCTCATATGAAGAACGCATCCGAGTAAATAAGCTAGTTTCGCTACATTATCGTTTGAATGTAGTCTAAATTTTGCAAACGTTCTCACATGATTGACACATGTGAATAAAGAAGTTAGTCCAAAAGAGGTTGCAAAGGAAGTTGTGGATAGGTAGTTGGAATATTGGCACTTTGACTGGTAAATCGATAGAGATAGTAGTCACGATGGAAAGAAGGAAGATTCAGATATTGTATTCAAGAGACAAAGTGAGTTGGAGAGAAAGCAAGAGAGATCGAGAAGACAAGATTTAAACTTTGGTATTTACGTAAAGATAAGGATAGAAATGATGCTGGAGTGCTTGTTCATGATTTGAAGGATTGTGTGGTTGATGTGCAAAGATTTAGGGATAGGATTATTTTGCTAAAAGTGGTACTTGAAAAAGAAATTCTAGATATAAACTCAGTTTATGCATCGCGAATTAGTTTAGATGAAAGGATTAACAAGTTTTTTTGGAGGATTTGGATAAGATTATGCAAGGAATCCCACAAAGAGAGATGATTTGCTTAGGTAGAGATCTTAATGGATATGTGGGAAATGATGCTTCAAGATACGCTAGTGTTCATGGAGGACATGGCTTCAGGGATAGAAATGAGAAAGGAAAAGTCATTCTGAATTTTGTAATGGCTTATGATCTTTTCATAGCAAACACTCTCTTTAAGAAGAGGGTGGAGCATTTAATTGCTGATAAGAGTAGCCTGACTAGAACACAGATAGATTACTTTGCATTGATGAGAAGAGATCGGTTGTTTTGCAAAGACTGCAAAGTAATCCCGGAAGAGAGGTTGACCACCCAACATCGCTTGTTAGTCATGGATGTGCAAATAAAGGGGTTGGTAAAGAAAAGAAGGGCTTCCAAGATCACTAGAACTAGATGGTGGAGTATTCAATTGAAGCAATCAAGCTTCACGGAGAAGACTTGTCTTGGGATTGCAACGGAAGTGCAAACGAGATGTGGGAGGCGGTAGCATCTTGTATCCAAAGGGTGGCCAAAGAGATGCTAGGCGAGTCAAAGGGATGAGCTCCATGCCAAAAGGATGGTTGGCGTTGAGTGGAGGGGTGCAAGAGAAGCTCAAAATTAAAAGAGTACGCTTTAAAGCTATGTCTAAGGATAGAACAGATAAAACTGTCACAAACTACAAAAAGCGACGAAGGAAGCAAAGAAGGCTGTAAGCGAAACTAAGTCAAAAGCTTATGAAGTTTTATACAAAAGTCCTGACTCTAACGAAAGTTATAAGGATATATTCAAGTTGGTTAGAGCAAGAGAAAGAAAGATTAAAGACCTTTTTTCAAGTGAAATGCATTAAGGATGAGGAATTTTACATGCTTGTTACTTGGAAGGATATAGAGACTAGATGGAACCGGTACTTCCATAAGCTTCTCATTGGAGAAGGAAATTGAGAGATCACTTTAAGAGATCTAGCTAGTACTGAACGTTACTTGAGTCGTGCAAGGTATAAACGGATACAAAATAAGTAGAGGATGCTTTGAAGGTTATGAGACTTGGGAAAGGTGTAGGACCTGATGACATTCCTTGATAAGTATGTGAGTTTGAGGTGAGCGTGATTTGACTTGACTTACAATTTATTCAATGTTATTTGGTGAAGCAAGAAAATGTCTGAAGATTTGAGGAGAAACATCATGGTGACTCTTTATAATAACAAAGAAGACATTCAAATTTGTTCAAATTACAGAGGTACAAAGCTGGTGAGTCACACTATGAAAATTTAGGAGCATGAGATCGAAAAAAGGTTGAGGCAAGTTTCCAAAGTAAAAGAAATCGATTCATATTCATGTCGGGTCGCTCAACTATTGAAGCCATCTACTTGTTGCAAAGAACAATGGATATTTGTAGAGCTAAAAGAATGAACCTCCACATGATTTTTATTGATTTGGAGAATGCTTATGATTTTATCCCATGGGAGATATTGCGGAGTATTTTTGGAGAAGAGACAAGTACATGTCCTATATATTAATCTCATAAAAGATGTATGATAGGGCTACATCTTGTGTAAGGATATGGTCAGGGAATACTAACTATTTTGACATCCACATTGGTCTACGTCATGGTTCAGCTTTGAGTCCATTCCTTTCTACTTTGATTATGGATGAGTTGACAAGTCACATTTAGGATGAGATACCTTGGTGTATGTTGTCGCTGATGATATTGTGTTGATTGATGAAACTGAAGATGGAGTAAATGAGAAGCTTGAAGTCTGGAGACATGCATTGGAGACTAAAGGACTTCGTATAAATAGGGTTGAGATTTAATATATAGAGTGCACTTTTGATGGAAGCAATTGTGAAGGAATCGGGGTGAAGATTGGTGGCGATAACACTCAAAAGAGAGATTTTTTTAGATACTTAGGATCTATTTTGCATCATGATTGAGAAATTGATGGAGATGTTGCTAATAGAATAATGCATGTTAGCTAAAGTGGAGAGGAGCCTCTATTGTTCTCTATGATAAGAAATTCTTTTTAAAATCATTACAAAGCAGCCGTGAGACATGCTATGCTCTATGGATCTGAATGTTGGCATGTGAACCATAGAAATGTGCAGAGAATGGTCATAACAGAAATGAAATGCTAAGGTAGATGTATGGACACACTCGTAAAGATCAGATTCATAATGATGCAATCAGAAGGAAAGTCTGTGTAGCTTCAATCAAGGATAAGATGCGAGAAAATCATTTAAGGTGGCTTGACCATTTGCAAAGGAGGTCAACTTATGCACTGGTGAGGAGATGCGAATTTTGGGATGTTGAGTCAGCTAAGAGATGACAAGGAAGACCCAAGAAGTGTTGGAATGAGACTATACAAATGGATCTTATTTTTTTGATCTAAGCTCAAGAATGACCTAAGATAGATCTAAATGGAGGCAAAGAGTCAATGTAGCCGACCCTACTTGATGTGGGAAAAGGTTTTGTTGTTATTGTTGTAAGGGATCAGTGGCGGAGGTGAAGAGGGATTTTAAATCTAGAGTATATTATTCTTCACATAAAGGTAATCTTTACACCATGAGCTCTGTAAACTTTTACAATTACATGGTGATCTCTGACATCTTTGCATTACCTCATGTTCTCTATAATCTTACTCCATCTTATATTGTAACTCTTGCCATCAATTTACCTTTTTGGGTTAATCTTCTTGGGTTAATCTAAAGACACCAAGAAACTAATGGTGGATCTTTCTTCTTTCCTTCCGCACCTCTGCACACTCACCTCATCTCTAGTGGTAGCCTCGCGAAGCTCGCAGGCTCGATGACATGACGTGATTGTGAGGGGACTCATAGAGCTCAAGAGATGTGTCCGTTAGCCATGTGAACCAGTTGCGAGCCATTTCTACAATAAATGTTATTTTAATCTTTGATATATAAATAAAGGCTATTGATTTATTTCACTCCCTGTCTGAGATTAAATGAATGAATGCACTTATAAAGTCCCTTACTACATTTAGGTTATGTACCATGACCATCTTAATAATCATACGACCGTTGATTGAATGGTTCAATCATAGACGCTAGTGTATGGATGATATCTAAAGAGTTAGAATGAGGACTCATCAAGGAACGAGGACTCATAAAGCACCGTCAAATGATTGTTAAGAGGTGATCTCCAGCATGAGAAGAAGATGTCAATCCCTCTATAAAGGTTGATATCTGATTGACCTCTTGATGCATGTCCTCGACATAGGAATAGAGATTTGGAAGTGTCAGATAAGTTAGGTCAAAGAGTTGACTTAATGAGATCGAGATAAGCAAGACCTATGTCATATGCTGTCACGATATAGGCATGCATCTTGTGAAAGAAGATATATGTATTACTATATGTCTATGTACGTACATTAGGAAGCTCATTAGGTTGATGACCTAATCGAGGTCTATACACTAGCGGGTCGGTGTGCATAAAAGGGTATATGGGTAATACGATCTTTCAAAGGGATCATACATGTTCATTACTAAACCAGAAGACATCAGCTTACTCATGAGATATTGGGATTAAAATTTTGTGCACAATCATCTCGTTTTGGAAGCTTGACTGAATTTATAGGTATGATATATGCTTCTGAAAAGTATATGATCAATACCAACTCCCTATGATCAAATGAGAAACTTAATGATAAAACCCTGAAGAAGATAGTCCAAATGTGATCTAAAACTTCAGGTTTATTCTAGGTCTTCTAGTATGCAGGATGTACGGGTATTAGGAATACTCGAGGATGATGTGATCGTAAATGATTGTATAACCATGACACTTCCATTCCGAGGGAGTAATGAAACCGTTTTTTATTTTAGTGACTCCTTTCAGTAGATTAGTAATCCAATCTCAGTCCAAATATTGGACATTGTTATGAATGTGATTCAGATGCATATGCAATGAGAAGATTAAATTCACCATTTCCTTTAATCAAACATCTTTGAGAGATCCTCGGGATCTGGATTTGAGATATGATCTCTATCCAAGTCACTATACATGGAATGTACAATCGTCCCATCCTTATCTCCAAGTATCCACGGAGAAAACGCATTAATCTTGAAAGAATTCAAGAATAATTCCATTGTTGATAAATATCCGAGCATTTGAAAATTGATGATTAAATGTGATTTATTTATCATTAATAATATAAATATGATTCATATTATTTGGACACATGAGAATAGTCATCCAAGATAAGTAAATATGATCTAATTATCAAGGATATGATTAATGTGGATATCAGTACATAATAATCATAAATATTATAAATATGATTTATAATATGTTGGAGATTTCATTGTAAAAAATATTTACGAATTAAATGTTAATGTGAATTGGATTCACATTAAACAATTAATTGTAAATGCAATTTACATTTTATACTGGATGTATGAGTATGATTCATAATTCTTAATGGTATGATTGAAATTATCACAAAACAATCTGGGATTATTTTGATGAATAATTTTACAATAAAAGTTGTTGCACATGTGGAATATTTGGAGAGATATGAGATATCTCAATTAAGGAAGAAGAGAGCCACCTTCCTCTTTATGAGGGTGGAGGGCCATGGAGTCCTACTTGTATGGTCGTCCACTCTATTAAGGGAAGGAGGTGTGTCCTCTTTCCTTTATTTCCACATGAAATTGATTTGAATTAAATTAAGTATGTTGAAGATTATTTGCAGCATACTTAATTCATTTATAAATTGAGTATTTATTGTTGCAAATTTATGCAATAAAATCATGACCATTGGTTAAAAACACAAAATAATCTACATCATTGATTATTGCAAGGTTCAGATATACGGTGCGGCCGCATATGTGCATGCGGACACTCAACCGAACCACATATGTTATATGCAACCATATGCGGCTCAAGCGCACATGCGGGACGCATAAACCGCATATGCGACCGCATATGCATACATATAGGTTGTTAGTCCATTTAAGGGCTTGATTAGGGGCAGTCCCAAATCTGTAAACAATCCCCACCCCTGTCCTACTCGACTTTCGCTCGACAAAACCACTCCCACTCGACCCTTGGACACGAAACACCTAGCCCTCCCATTTCTCCTCCACCGCACGAGCTCGTAGCTCCTCCTTCATTGGTAGAAGCACCTCCAACGCCTCCGCGGTCCTCCATGGAAGCCCCTCAAAGCCCGAGCCTTTTGAATTTACCGTACAACAGCACCAACATCTCTGTCTTTGGCCTCCAACACCTTCTACACCTCCATCTTCTGCCTCCAACACCTCCTGTGCCTCTGCACGGTCCTGCATGGGCTTCCTCACCAGCCAAAGCACCTCCCCATCCTCCAAAATCATCCGTTGAAGCACCTACAGATCCTCTACACTCACTTTGCAACTCCGATCACTGTAGTAGGAAGATTTCTTTATATTGTAAAAGTTATTATTTTCATAATGCAACCTTAATCATTTATTACTATTTTTTTACAAGTTATGTTGATAATGCAATCTTATGTTGATGAAACTAGTTATGTAGATTAATTTTTTCTAATATATAAGAGTGGTGGCTCACATTGTTGAAAAAACCTTCAATTATTTGATCTTATTCATTATGAATTTTTTTCTCAGGTATTATTTCGTTAACAATTTTAGTATTTAGAGGAGATTAGGTTATATTTTGGTTGTTGCCAAGTGCCAACAATCATACATTTAGCCATTTAAATTCCATTAAGTTAATGTTTAGGAAAATGGGGTGTATCTAGGATAAATTATGGTTTTGTTATTTTTGTAATCAAATTGTCCATTTGGATAAATGGCTTACATTTTGTACTTCTTATTTTTAATGACACATAATTTTTGGGTCATATTTAGGTCATTTGTTATCGCTATCCCTTCCACGCCTACTAGACGGAATCCACATTCTATGTTCCACCCAGCTCTACAAATATGAGGTGTAAATATGCATACCTTGTTGAGAGGATCGATTCGAACACAGCTTTGTGTCGCTTGTGTGACTAGGTCATTAAGGGAGGCATTAATAGAATGAAGCAACATCTCGCACACATCAAGAGAAACATGAAGGCATATCCAAAGGCTGATAGAAATATCCAGAAGGAAATCAGAGATTATGTCGAACAAATTATAAAGAAGAAGAATGGGACCATGTAGTTTTTTATTGTGGTACCTTTTTTATTTTTATAAGTTTCTATATGAAACACGTAGTTTTTTTTGTCTCTGACATCATAATTAAATATCTTTTTAATATTTTTAATTAAAATAATGCAAATCGCAATAATCAACATATACTTCCGCATATACTTTTGTGTATCCGCTTACTCACTCGGGACTACCTGACTGAAGAAATACCGCATACTAACTTTCTGAACCTTAGATGATTGTTTGCATATGGATTGAGATCCATGGGCATCCAATTTTTAAAAAAGAAATGCAAGTCTTTTCTCTTTCTTTACAACAATTATAAGAGCTATAACTCTCTCTCTCTCTCTATTCTCATACACGTCCCTCCCCCCCCCCCCCCCCAATATTGTGGGCATCCACCATATTGACCTAAAGAGCCTCGCAGTCATCGTGATGCCATTGTGCTGCTGGATCGACTCCTCGTGGATCTCTACCTTATTCGGTGCATCTTACTCGTGAGGAAGGTCATTGATTTCATGCGAAAAAATCAGGGGACCCCATGCTCAGATCTTCAACTCGGATTGCGGAAAGCACATGTATCATCCACGCACCCGTTATTGCATCCTTCGTCGGATCAGACTTGAGACAGAAGAACTCTTCGCTTAGAGACATACGTGATTGCAAATATGTTTCAAGAGGTAATGCTATTACTTGTTTGTGATCTTGATGAAATGATATGAGAAGTGTTCTCATATCATGTTGTTTCATCTATTTAAAATTTTTAAATTATGTTGCCTCGAGTAACTAGTATGAGTAGTCGCTCTTGATCGCTTGCGATGTGATATTCATGCTTTCGTGATGCGCTAAGGCCCAAATCCTAGCCTTCAAGTGGTATCAGAGCCAGGTTAAAGGTCTTGGATCTGATCCAAACCTTAAGGTAATAAGGTTTTGTATATTGGTTGTGCATGGACTCATAGTTTTTGCATAAGATGCAAGATTCGAATTATTTTTCCGCTAAAATGAAAAACTATTGTTTATATACTGTTTCAAAAAAATAGATAATAAAATATATTTAGAATGTCTAAATACGTCCCCAAGCATTAGCCAATTGTTGGCACCAAAGGTACATAAATTAAAATTCAAAAGTTCTTGTAGTGGCATTTTTTGCATATATTCACGTATCTATAACAAATTAATTTATGTTATTGTTTTTCATCATGAAACATAAAATAAATACTTTAACTAAGTAGATAATTAAATTAGCAAACCGCTCAAATTTATTTCGCGTGATTTCGACTCTGTTTGCCCTAGATATTTCATATTTAGTGGAGACGGGTCGGATGATGATTGGATCATCACGATTACTTTCTTAATGTGTTTATCATTCAATGTAAATCAAGGAAATTATGAATGTACCATGATTAATTGATGCTTAATATTTATAGAGATATTTGATTAAACATCAATCGTCATTGAATGATTGTTTCATGAAGAAAACTCTAGTTTAACATACAATAGTTATAGGTCAACTTTTACATGCAAAACATGTTTGCTTGATATGAAAAGAAATTTAGGGTCTTTAAAAATATTTTAAGATACCTAAGATTTTAGAATATTACTATATATGTATCATGACGGTCACCAAGAACATGCGATCGATAAAACATCTTAATACAATCTGTATGAATCATGTTATCTTGAATTGATTTGGT
This sequence comes from Ottelia alismoides, assembly GCA_037367405.1. NCBI lineage: Eukaryota > Viridiplantae > Streptophyta > Magnoliopsida > Alismatales > Hydrocharitaceae > Ottelia > Ottelia alismoides. The sequence continues at coordinate 184,130 of JAZKJV010000159.1, forward strand.
GATGGTATCTAGGCTATGGATATGCTAATAGGTTACTTAATTGGCACCATGCACTGCAGTAGAATGTGAGGGTATATACTATATAGTAATATCAAGTATGGCTTGATATGTTTCAAGGATGGGTAACATGAGAAGTCTCTGCGTACTTAATTAACTAATTGGAATAATACAATTGTACAACGTGAAGGTATATACTATATAGTAATATCAAGTAAACCCTAATTGCTTGTTGGTTGAATTTGATTGTTGATTAATTTAATATGATTAAATTAGTTAGATCCAATTAAAATAAACACTCTATTATGAGTGGAGATGTAATTCACTTGGAAGGATTAATTACGTGAATATGATTCATAATAATTAATTAAAATTTGAATCAGAATTGGCGGATCATATAAATAGCATCCATGGTCTCCCGTCAAGGAGAAGGGTTCCATCGTCATGGATTATATGCTGGAGATGCCTATACGATGTGATAGTTCATATATACAAGCCCGCATGGATCATGTACTTTGCTTTTGAAAGAGTAAGATTGTATGGATAACGACTCCAATATTACTCCTCATATAACTAAGGTGGTATTAGATTGTGCATAGTGAATTATATTCATGTTGACGGTTGATTCAATTAACAACTAGTCAACATCACCTTTGGGGTGGTGGGCTCAGGTGTTAAAGATCAAATTGGGAAATACAAGTTGGACTTGCAAGGCGGAATGAATTCCTGCTTCTTGTTAACCAAGTTGCAATTTCTCATATAATTGGATCTAACAAAGGCAGAAAAGGAGATCTCGGATCTTGCTAGAGATATAACGATAAGTATATCTCTTGCTTTGAAAGTTTAATAAGGGAATGGACTTTCAGAAAAGACAAGAATAATTTGTTTAAAAAAGCCTTAATCTAATAATTTCAAATTTAAATATATAATTATTTATTTATTCTAATAAGTACATTATTAATCTCAGATATGAAATCCATGAACCCGCTCAGCATGCTTCTGGAGGTCAACCAGTTGATCGGACCAAATTATTCGGATTGGATCCCTAATTTGGAGTTTGTTCTCTCTGTAGAGCACAACGGTTATATGCTCACTGAGAATAAGCATACAAACCCTATGTCAATGGAAGAACTAAATTTTAATGAAAATTTTAATAAGGACCATTCGCTGGTTTGATGTCATATTCTGGGATCTCTGTCTAGTATGCTTCGAAAGCAACATATTGACATAGAGAATGTCCATGATGTAATGTTGATCTAAAAGAGATGTTCGGTGATGTGAACTACAAGGAGTGTAGTCGGAAGCGTGGGTTTCGGAAGAGTCCAACCCAACATGTGATGAAGAAGAGTCCAAGTGTTAACTCACCTCAAGCTTCCACACATTTGACATCCAATAAAATGAATGTTTGTTATCACTGCAAAAGTCTAGGGCACTAGAAAAGATATGCCCAAATTATCTGAAAACCTTAGAGAATGGTAAAGATAATACTCTAACACGTATAAAATCTACTTACATCATTGAAACTAATTTTCTCTTAGGATGAGAAGGTAGTTGCATCATTGATTCTGGTGCTTATGTTCATGTATATAATTTGTTGCGTCTATTTCAAGAAACTGGAAGTCTTGATGAATGGGAGATAGTCTACCAGATGGGATCTGATGTAACTATTGTAGGAGTCGCCATTGAGATATGTAGGTTATCGTTACCTAGTGGGAGAGTCCTATTACTTAGAGAATGTCTCGATGTTCCAGATGTTAGAAGGAACCTTATATATGTATCCAAGTAAGTTAGAAATGGATATTCGTTCATGTTCTGTGATAAGTTTATCATAAGCCGTTATGATAAACATATTGCATATGGTGTTCTAACTTTTGGTGGACTCTATGAACTGTGCATTGATGAATATGTCATGAATGTAACACCAACTAATAAAAACCTTAAGAGAACCAGAGAGGATGGAAATCATTCAAACATGATTTGACATCAAAGACTTGGTCATTTATGTGGTGATAGGATCAATAGATTGATAAAGGATTGACCCTTAGATTTTCTACAAGTCCAAACTTTACCTACCTGTGAACGTTGCATTAGAGGTAAAATGACCAGAGCACCCTTCGTAACAACATTACACAATACGAGGGTATTCTTGACCTAATACATATCAATGCATGCCATCCCTTCAGTACCACGACCCAAAATGGATATTCATATTATTTGACGTTTATTGATGACCATTTATGATTCAGGTTTATATTCCTATCACGTCATAAATATGAAATCTTCGAAAAGTTCAAAGAATTCATTGCTTTGGTTAAGAACCAAACTGATAGGAAGATCAAACGAATTTGATCTGATCGAGGTGACGAATACCTTTCAAATGAATTTTAGGAATACTCAAAGAGAGAGGAATTGTATCCAATCTCACTCCTCCTGGAACTCCCCAACTAAATGGTGTTGCTGAAAGACGCAACATGACCATCATGGATATGGTACGTTCAATGATGAGAAAAGTACATTTTCCTCTTAGTTTATGGGGATATGCAGTAGAGACTGCAATATATATCCTTAACAAGATTTCCAGCAAATCTGTACCCAAAACCCCTCATGAGATTTGATTTGAAACTAAGCCCAGTATTAGTCACTTGAGGATTTGGGGTTGCTTGGTCCATGCGAAAGAATGTGGATGCAAGTAAGCTGGAATCTTGCACTCGAGAGTGCTACTTCATTGGGTATGTAAAGGATGGTATTGGATACCAAATTTACGACCTGATACTTAAAAGATTTTCATCTTTAGAGATGTAAAATTTCTGGAGGATGACTTCCTTAAGGGTCAAGACAAAAATGAAGTAAAGGAACTCATTGAATCTCCTGATGATATTGTGCTTCCTAAACTAGAAATTGAAGATGTGAATAACGATGAAACACTCATACCTTTTCAGAGGAGTTTGAAGGTGGTTGCACACCTGAAAGATACAGATTTCATGTGTCAGGTGAAACTGACAATGATCCAACTTCATTTGATGAAGCACTCATGGATCATGACATGGATAGATGGATGCTAGCAATGAAGTCTAAAATAGACTCCATGTACAAGAACGGTGTATGGACCCTAGAGGATCCACCTAGAGGGGTAAAATCCATTGAGTGTAGATAGATCTTCAAGAGAAAGAGGGGACCTGATGGGAAGGTAGAGACCTTTAAGGCACGACTCATAGCCAAGGGTTGCACATAGAGAGAAGGCATCGACTACGATGAGACATTCTTTTTAGTGGATATGCTTAAATCCATCAGAACACTGCTAGCTATAGATGCATATCTTGACTACGGCATCTGGCAGATGGACGTCAAGACAACATTCCTTAATGAATATCAGACTAGAATTTATTCTTCTTACTCTTGGCCAATCTTGTGGTACTACCCTAGATACAAGGTAATTCCCAATATCGGTATACTAAGGGAGAGATCCCACACTGAGAATGGATTCATCAGGAAAGGTTTCTATAACTGGTGTACTGCTCAGGTGAGTATCTGGATGTTCAATTTTAGACAAATGGTCTGCTACCACATTCTGAACTCCATGCTTGTATCTAATTTTGAAGTCGAATTCCTAGAGGAGAAGAATCCATCTAAGTAAGCGTGATGTGGCATCCTTCTTCTTTTGTAAGTATCAGATAGCAGAGTGGCCAATAAAAATAATAACTTTAGATCCAAGCAAATAGGATCTGAACTTCTCCAGGGCAAAAACCACTACCAGCAATTCTTTCTATGTAACTGTATAATTTCTATTTGCATCATCTAATGTTTTGCTGGCATAGTGAATGGCATAGGGTAACTTTTCTCTTCTTTATCCTAACACGGCTCCAACTGCGAAACCTAATGCATCCGTAATGATTTCGAATGGGAGATACCAATCAGGTGGATGCAGGACAGGAGCCTGAGTGACGAGATCTTTCAATCGATAAAAAGATCGGAGAACCTTCTGTCGACACTGAACTCGGTCTCCTCGCATAAAAGCTTTGTAAGAGGTCAGCCAATTTTGCTGAAGTCCTTGAAAAATCTTCTGTAAAAATCGACATGCTCAAGGAATTAATTCATATTCTTCACTGATCTAGGTGGCTCGAGTTTAGTAATGACATCCACCTTCATCAGGTCGACTTCTTTGCCATGCTTGGAAACGACATGGCCCAGCATAATCCCTTCAGGACCATGAAGTAGCTCTTTTCTCATGATAGTACCGGATTGACTGCATTCGGGCACCGGTAGTCAACATATACGCGCTAAAATGTCAGTACTTGAGTAGAAATCTCCTCTCTTTGGTCATCGGTAACCACGGTTATCCCTGACTTCTTCGACACTACATGTAGAAGGATCACCCATTTTGAGTCGTAGATAGGGTAAAAAAGCATGGTTCACACTATTTCATGATTTTTTTCGGGTTCAACCTTTGCTGAAATCGTAGGACGACTAGCAATCATCTTCCAGATAAATATGGTATGAACTAGGGTGGAGCATTGGGCTCGACCCGGCCCAACCCAGGAAAGCCCGGCCCGAGCCCATCAATTTTCCGTGGGCCTTGGGCCGGGTCGAGGCCCGCTTTTTTCAGCAAAATGAGGACCCGGGCCCGGCCCAAGGCCCGGGGACCGGCTCGGGTTCGGGTCGGGCTCGGGCTTGGGCCGGGCTCAACCCGCACTTATTTTGATTACATGAAGTTGCATTTTGATTCCAATTTATTGTTATGGATATAATTCATCCATAACACATGAATATTAGATGTATTATTACGATATAATATTACTATTGATGGATGGAGGAAATATTGGATGTATTATGACTATAAATCCATATCCCCTAATTTAGTTCTAATATGATATTTTGAAAAATGAGGGCTCGGGCCCAGCCCATTTGTACTTCGGGTTCGGGCCCGGCCCGGCCCGAGCATAATATTTTTGAAAAATGAGGACCCGGACCCGGCCCATTTGTACATCGGGTTCGGGCCGGGCCTGGGCTTTTGCGGGTCGGGTCAGGGCCGGGCCCGAGCTGACCCGGCCCAATGCTCCACCCTAGTATGAACACAATGGTGGATTTATCACTCGAACGTCTAAAACTTTCCAACCAAGTGCCTTATGGTTTTTCTCTAGAATCTCGAGCAAACGGGATTCCTGATCCGGGATCAATATGCTGCCGATGATGACCGGATACATATTCAGTTCACCCGCAAGGAAAGCATACTTTAGACATGTCGGGAGCTAATTTTAATTCAAGAAACTATTGAGTCTGCTCTACGGACACTTCTGAAACAGTGTTGGTAGGGGGTTGTTCTGCTGAAATGAATGAGGTGTTGTCCACCTCTGTCACTTGTGGCTCTGATAAAAATGTATCAAATATATCTGCAATGAATTCTTCTTGTTCAATTTGGCTTGAATCTTCTTCAAATAGGCTTATCAGTGACTCTGATTCTATCTCCCAATAGGCAATGGAGCAAGGGCCAACTATGCTTTCCAGGTCCTCCTATGAACTGTCAAAATATCATTCAGAGTCAATTATTGTATCATTGATATTTACAGTGTCACAGTCTTTTGCTGGTTCCAGCTTGCCTTCATCCTATACGGCTTTTGGCTCATTGATCATGTCCATGGTGACTCGATCACTACAAGAGCGCAACATAATCTTTCCAAACCCATAATCAACTACCGCTTAGGTCATTCGAATGAATGATCAACAAAGAATAATAGGGGTCTTAAGTAACGGTGCAGACAAATCTATGTCCAGGACAATAAAGTCCACTAGAAAACACATATCCTGCACAATTACGATAATATCCTCAAATAAACCTCTGGGTCACTTAATGGACCGATCAGCAAACTGAAGAATCATGTGTGTGGGTTTAAGAGGACCTAACCCAAATTCCTGAAGTAGTGATGAGGGCATGAGGTTTACAGAGGAACCACTAGCAAGCAGAGTTCACTCGAAAATATGATCCAAAATCTGGCATCTGATTAAGGGTGATCCCTTGTCTTTCTTCTTTTGCAGGAGATCACTGATATCATTTACCATGGTTAGGATGTGCTTCTCCTCGGTTGCGTCTGTTTTTGTGGCTCTGATGCTTTAATGTGCATTCCTCTTTCAAACCTTTCTTTATTGATGACATGTATTCTATGGCCTTCATCAACAGCATTTCCAAAACAAGATTTTGAATGATTTCAACAATTTTGGGATCAGATAAAGTATTATTCACTTTTAATTTTTTGAAATTTTTTATTACATCAAGAAAAGGAATATTCATGAGACCAAAGGCATTGTTCTTAATTACATTATTATTTACAAGTGGCTGGAAAGAAGTTGGGATGCCATGCAAAATAGGAAAAAATGAATTTACAGGAGCTTCGGCTTTGTCAATCTGCTCCGGGTCGCCTGCTGATGCAGCTTTCTCCTAGGCTGGCTTGGCTCAACTTGGGCTATTATTCTCTTTTTGGATATTTTTTGCTGATTTTTTGGTATTTTGCTGATGGTGGTGGTGGTGATCTGGTGTTGCTCCTCTATCTTCTTCTTCCTCACCTGACTCTATTGCTGGACCGGGTGATGTTGAAGACGAGGACTCGGTAGAAGATGCTTTATTCTTCCCCTTAGCCGTGGTAGATGGCTCCAATGTCCTATTGCTCTTGAGAGTCGCTGTATTAGAGAATATACACTCAGAAATTCATGACTATGTTGGATCGGATGAGACATCATGAACTACTTGCTCCTTGCATTTGATGTTATTGGGGTTGGCCTCGATTTGTGTTGGAATTGGAGTTTTGGTTGCAGTGAGGTCATCAATCTTCTAGATCATCTCTACTAGGATCTTCACTAATTGGGCCAAGCAGTCGAGAGCGGGGTTCACAAGAGCAACCCATTATGGTTCAGCATGCTGACCACGCTGAGACTGATAATGTTGTGAAGGCTGCGAGTGGGAATATTGAGAATTATACCGAGGAGGAGGATGCTGATAGTGCTGAGGAGGGTGGTGTTGATTGTTCTAAACAACCACGTAATTATGATACAACTGATGTTGATGGTACGCCGACTGCTGGTACTAGTAATTCTATTTCCAAGTGTTCTAATATGGTGGAGACAAGTGATGATGAGTCTGAGGCAAAGATCGGGGCTGAGGCTGGTTATGGACAAACTTCCCACCAGAAGGTTGGTGATATAGCCTAATGACAGACGACTGACCCTATGGGTATCCTCCTGGACGGGTCAGTTTTTTGCATCATTATTCCAGATGCCATTTACCTCCTGAATTTAGGGTGGAGGTGGGAAAATGGATCCATATAAGATTGATGGGGCTCGAGGTAGTAGACGACTACATGATGTTGTGACTGCTGCGGTGGGGCCTGATCGGGAGCCTGCACGTAATATACGTGTTGGATCGACTGCATTGGACTCGGCTGAGGTTGTTGTGGCGATGACAACTCCTTCGTCTCAGTTGGAGTCACAACGGATTGGCTCACAAACTGGCAAGAGTTGATGGTGCTAACCAGCAGCTCCAACTGCTTGGACATCTAATCCAGCTTGTCCAGATGTTGGGTTCTTTGTTCGATCACAGATAATTTCTCAAGGTTTTGTGATCGCTCTCTATAAGGTCCACTTTGGGCAGGTGGCTCCCGATGATGCCGAGGTTGAAGCTCTCGTCCATGTCCATTCTTTTGCGATGCCACCATATTGACGGGCTTGTGGTGGATATGTGATTGTCGTTGATATGCACGGGATGAAGATAATGTGACCTCTCCTTCAGCCATTTCTTCGAAGTTTTGCGAAATGATGTCCTCATCTTTGTTGAAATGAGAGCTACCACATGTGGCATCAACAAGCTTCTGACTCTCAATAGTCAGGTTCCTGAAGAAATGTTGGACCAAGTTGGTTTGAGGAATGTCATGGTGGGGGAACTTCTCTTGCAAATCTTTAAACCTCTCCCAAGATTTATAAATGGACTCGTACAGTCCCTGGGAGAAGTTACTGATATGGGCTCACATCTGATTTAGAAGACCTAATGAATAGAACTTGTGGAGGAATGCAGACTTCAACTCCTCCCATGTCGTCATGACCTTTCCCAAATGATTTATCCAATACAAAGACTTCTCCTGAAGGCTAAATGGGAAGGAAGTTATTTTAACTACACCTAACGAGATGTTAGAGTAGTGTGTTGTGTGGCAAATGCGGGAAAACTACTGGAGATGGATATAAGGTTCCTCATTCGTGTTCCCATGGAACGAGGGAAGAAGAGCCAAAAAGTGCAGCTTAAGCTCAAAGTATTTGTGGACCAGAGGAATCTGAGTCCACTCAGTCATCTGGCCAGCTCCAGGATTATATGTTTCTTTGAGTGTAGGCTTGGGGGACTCTCTTCTTGGTTCACCAACCCATCCATGGGTCTTTGTTCATCTTTGTTTTCTCCTCCTCCTCCTCCTTTGTTCTCTCTTTCTCTCCTCGGGTCATTGAGCATTTCGGTGAAGGCCACCTGGCAAGAGCCTGATCTAAGCTACTACTGGATGGATTGTATGGATGTAAGCAAATGTGCGTTCATGGCATTCTGATCTTGCTAAGGGCCCTGATTTGGCTGTTGTGGTCCCTTCCCTTTCCCTTGAGGAGTCATCTCTAAATCAGACTTAGAGGAATTTATCTGAATGAGGTCTAGGTTCGGCTCTTGATCTGCACAACAAGATGCATCCCTATCAGACTGATAATCTTCGGCGCCATATGAAATGATGAGTCTGGAATTAGGATCAATTCCGGATAGGTGTGAATGGAGTACTGAAATCGATCTCCATCCATAATGCGTGAATGTCGGGATAAGAGTGATCCTGATTTATTGGAGAAGAAGACGAGGAGTCGGGAGCATTGTTCGCAAAGTCCAGACCGAGCTCTCGAGAACTGCCTTGAATTATTTGAGATGCTGAATTCATGGAATCGATGTGGGTGTCAGTGGGGTCCTGACCACCCATCCATGAGCTAACATCTTGGTATAAAAGCGGAATAGATGAGGAGTATGGAACATGGTGATAAATAGAAGGATGAAATGAAGAGGAGATAGGAAGAAGACTCAAAGTGAGAAAAATATAAAGAAATGGAAAAAGAAGAAATGAAAAATGGCATAAGTGTGCGGGACTGATCTTTGACCTTAAACTAATTCAAACAAACACAAAGCAAAGGATTCACCAACACGCCTGTGAAGTCGTAAGAGTTTGGTTATTTTTATCTTTTCAGTTTTATTGTTATTCGGGCAATTTTATAGCAAGTCCTTAGAGGCTAATCCTAAAGGAGGGTGAGGCCTCCAGCATGTAGAGAACCTCTCCAAGAACGTTTAGAGCCGCCATGGAGCCTGGAAGAATGCCGGAGAAGGGAGATCAGGGGCGGGGAAGCTCGGCTTTGCCGGCCTTCTTCCTTGTTCTTCCCTATCACCTTTTTATCGTCGGATCGAATGCAGCGGCCCAGATTGATCCTCAGCCGTAGGATGCTGCCACGTCTCCACCGTCAGATCGAGCCCCGCCGATCTAATCTTCGTCGTTCATCCGTGAACCGTCATTACGCAACGTGGACGCGCCATGTGGTTAAGTGAAGAGAACCCAACCGTCCACCGGCGCCTATTATGGGGTAAATTGCATATTCTACCTCGAACTTTTTGTATTAATTATTTATTCTTGTAAATAAAAGATAACATTATAAAATAAGTGGAGATTTTGCAAATGACTCCCTGTACTTATTTTATTTACATTTGGGTCCAGTCCACGTCACCTCACGTGCCGTCCCACGTGAGGTGCAAAATTGCATGTAAGCCCCTGTTTGTTTTTGTATTTAGAAAAGTCCAATAATATGTATTTAACGTTGTATATTTTTTTGAAAATTGCTTGGAGGTCCCTGAAATTTGTGATATTTGCATTTTGGTCCCTCCCAGTGTGAGTCACTTGTTGTCCCATGTGATGGGCAATTTATGTGAGTGCCCTGGTGGGTTTTGTAATTGTAATTTAGTTATTAAAAATTAAATAAACTTTTTATATTTCTAGTGTAACAATTAAGACCCCTGCACTTTATTTTAATTGCAAAAATGCCCTAGCATGATATATATTTTTGTAGCTTTTATCTAATTATTAGAAATATCTACTGAGCTTATAAAAATACGAAAAAATAGGGATAAATGCTTCTTTCCTTGTAGTTTTACGCCTATATTTTTAATTGGCATTTTTGCATTTAATCTATTTATTAAAAATGAAAAGGAGTCTAAAAAATCCTTGTCTAATTTATAAAATACCAAAAAAATATAAAAGCCTTTTGAAAAAATCCAAAAAAAATTATATATGGTATATTTTGATATTTATTGAGTCCAGAAAACAAAAAAACAAAAAAATAAGAAAAAGAAAATTTAAAAAAATCAGAAAGCTTCAAAATACAACAAAAAATATAAAATTTCTACAAAAATAGCAAAAATATGTTTTTTATTTTATAATTATCTATATATTATTATTTATCTATTAAATTAATTTGGGTAATTTTGGGACTTATTTATTATTTTTAAAATCCAAATCAATTTCGAATTATGTATTAATCCCATATTTGGGATATTTTTGACTTTAAAATACATAAAATTAACAAAAAAAGCTGAAAATATAAAAACATTGGAAAAATATTAAATACCCAAAAACAATTTATTTTTTCAATTTTATGTATATTTAATATTAATTATAAAGATATTACTATATATTTTATAAATCAAGCCTTATGTAGGCTATATTGTTTAGGTAAAAGAAAACGGAAATATAAAAAAAGATAAAAATTTAAAAAGAAAATAAAAAATCAGAAAATTTAAAATCAAATAAAAAAATATAAACAAAAATAAAAAAAATTAATTAAAAATTTAAAACTCACAAAAACAATAACATGGACAAGAGATAAAAGATGAAAATTTTGTGCATTCATTTTGCCTCCTCCTCTCGTTTGCTCCCAGTGTTCGACCTCTACACGTGCTTACACCTATACACATTTGTTGTAGAGTTATAATAAATTTTAACTCCACATTTTTGAGATTTTATTTCTTTATTCATATTGTGGGTTATTTGTTGATTAAACCAGGGATTTTCACCGCGGGTCGCCACAACGACTGTGTCTCCGCCTTGTGTGAGACATACTTAGACTCGCGATGAAGGTTTTTGTAGTTGGAGCCTATTTTGTTTTTTTGTTATCTCTTGTTCATTCATTTGTTTGTCTCTTACGTTATTTATTTATTTATTTTTCTTTATTATTTGATATTGATTGATTAACTGTTCTGACCACCCTTCTTTGTTTGTCTTTGATGCGAGGGACTACTGCGTGAAGGAGGACTTCCTAGGAAGGCCTATGCACTCAAGCAAGGCGGGGTCAACCTTTCTTGCTCGGCTAGTAGGAGAGAGCATCAAGGGCAGATGGAGAAGAATTTTTGAGACAGTTTGTGAGCTTTATTTTATTTCACATTTTTCAAAAAAAAGATGTAAATTTATGTGAGAGAGTGATACTTGGACTGTAATAACACAGGACTCTCAGACACTCCAACTTCCTGAGGTCCATTGCCCAAGGGATTGTTCCCTTGGGGGCCTCGACAATTTTGACGCTTTTTTGCTTTTTATTTTATTTTCCTTTATTTTGTGTGAATGAGCCCTAGCTTAGGATGTGCTTGCTCGATAGACTAAGGCCAAACATCTAATAACCATTGTATGTACCTATAGAGGCAGCTTTGGACTTAATCAAATTTTGCAAAATAGTGCTTCACGTTAATAGTATATTCTCATCTAGGGCGATTTCATCGGATTGCATCTCATATAGCTTGGGTTTCCAATTCTGTTATGCATCCTGCATGGAGAGTGGGAAGCATTGTAAGTCCTCTTACTTGGCATGCATCATGGATTTCTGACTTGCATGGCTTTTCTGATTTTCTCCCTCTGATTTTGTTCACTTAGGATGCTTAATAGAAATTGAAAACCCATGTAGTCACGTGCATTGAAAATATCCAAAAAAGTGATAATCAAAAATAAAATTAGGACTGCTAACTCTATTGGACTTAAAATAAAATTGTAATGGATTCCTCATCTTGGGGAGAGCAACCTAATTAATCTCGTATTCATCATGTTAAAAGCCACTTATTAAAAACCCTGTCCTAAATAATCCAATAAAATCACCTTTAATTCTTTGTTTTTATCGTGTACTATATTGTGTATAAATTACCATTAATTTATTGTTTTTATTTCCCTTTATTCTTCTTGTAATTATTTTATTATTAAAAACACCTAAAAATTAGGTAGATTAGTTGTCTATAAATCACTGACCTTTAAAACCACTAAAAATACAAAAACAAATCAAAACCACAAAATCGGTGTTTTTATCCCCTTTGAAAATACCCCCAAAAATAGCTTTTGTATAGTTGACCTCTTTTGGCTTTTTGACCAACATGAAAGTTGTTGATCTCGTTGAGACGAGCAACTTTCATGTTTTGACTTTTTCCAGATTCGGCCTCTAACTATTTATTTTCTAATTTTCTTTGTAATTTATTTTGAATTATTCTGATTGGGCCACGTGGCGCTCTCTGGATCCGCCACGCGGCCCGCTTCTTCTCGCGCCACCTGGCGCCCAATCTGGGCCGTAGGATGCTCTTCTTCTCACCGCATCTGGGCCCTCCATCACCGGTGCCTTTCTCAGCCATCAGATCAGATCCCCTGAGCTAATCTCGACCGCCCCTTTCCGCCTTCATATTGGTCGTCTGATCTTCTTCCTATCCCATGGCCGAGCTCGTGCCACGTCATCCCTTCATCATAGCCTTCAGATCACCTCTCCATCTAACGCCTATCAACTTGCCACGTCGCCTATCTATCCCTCACCATTAGATTCCCCCCCCCATCTCCTAATCCGATCCGTCCGCAAGCGCTCCAACCGCAGCCGTTGGATCGTTAGATCCAACGGCCCTCCTTCGTCTTCTACCTCGTAACCCCCTCGCCCACAGTCGTTTCATCCAGCAGTCTCTCTGCCACATTCCTTTTTTACCCGACGACCAGACCACCTTCCCCTGCTCTTAACGCCACCTCCACGTTGCCCTACCCTCCGCCATCCTCGTGCCTACTATAATTTCCCTCGCCATTACTCCGTCGCCCTAAAAACCTCCGTCGAAACCGTCCCCTCCATCTCATAACCTCCGACCTCCGTCTTCTATAAATCGCCACCTCTGCCACCTGAGAACCTCGTCCACCATTTTTGGGCGTCACCCTAGCCTCCTCCACCCCTCCGGTGACAGCGGAGGGGTAGAATGTTGAGGCGACGATGGGTTTCGCCTGGTGTTGACCCTCGACGTTTCCCCCGCTGAGTAGAGGCTCCTACGGCAGCCACCGAGCTCCGTGCAACGGCCGCGCACGCTGGGCGAAGACCCCGAACACCTACGGTGCTCAGCCCAGGCCTCCTCCTCCGCCACACCTCGCTCCGGCGAGGCGGTATGTTTTTCCTTATTTTCTCCTATTTATATCCCCGACTACAGACCTTCTCAACTCCATTCGACCAGCTCCTTAGCTCCACCCAGCCACCCTCGTCTTCGCCGACCATCCCTCCCCTTCTCCAGACCCCCAACCGCTCCAACCCACCTCCTCCACCACCTCGTCGGAGGAGGAGCTTTGGCCTCCACCTCTGATCACCCTAAGGCCACCACTCACCTCACAACCACTCGCACACTCCCCGCTTCGGCTATACTAACGTTTGCAGGTTCATTCTCTTCAATAGCCGGAGATCGCACCTCCCCGCCGATCTCGAGCTTATCCTCCGACAACCATGCTTCGACGGGGAGCTCCAGACCTCCAGGGAGCTTCGCCATGGCTCCAGCACCTCCGCCAGGCCCCACGCAGTCTTCACCGATCGTCAAGCAAGCTGCAGGAGCTCGGTGGAGCTTTCAAGGGCTTGCCGGAGACCCGCCTTCTCCGATGGGCCAAGGCGGAGAACGAAGATACATGCTCCGCCCGATCTTCCTGATCGGACGGCTCTGATAATGCCACACAGCGACACCAGACGCCACCCGAGCCTTCACTCTGAACCTATAGGCTCGGGTGGACCGAGCCTCGCGCCGAACCTCCAGAAGGGTCCACGTGGCCCGAACCTGCAGGAGTTGACCCTAGCCTAGCCCTCGCGTGCCTAGTACGTGAGATGTTGGGTATTTTGCGCGAAAGACCCCGTAATATCTGCTATTTACATCTTGGTCCCCAGGCACGTGCCTCACGTGCGTGCCTGGGTATTTTACAGGGAGCCCCTCCGAGGTTTTCAAAATTGCATAAAGGCCCCCGCGCGCAAATGGACAAATTGCAACTGGGCCCAGGCGGTTTTTGGAATTTGCATTTAGGTCCCTCCAGGGACCTAAATGCAATATTTATCCTTTATTTTTATTGCATTTTTATTACAATTATGCCATTGCACTGTTTTTAGCATAACTTGAGCATCGTAGGTCCAAATTGCATGATTTTAGTGTTTTTTTGATCCTTATTTTGTCCTCTACATTTTAGCATACTTATTCGTCTCATTTGACACTTTTAATTAAAGTGTTTTTTATGTGAAAAATGGGACCATGCTCTACTTGTCTTGCTTGATTTGATGACCACTTTTTAATGATGGATTAAATTGCCTTTAATTTCATTTCTATAATAATGCTCATAATTTTTATGGTGTAATTGTAGTGTTTAATCTGTGTATAAATCTTCTCACATATTTGCTCATGCATCATCTTTAAATTGCATAAAAACCTATCAAAAAATGCCTGCATCATAGCATTGCTTTATAATTTGCATATGGACCTGAAATTGAGATTAAATCACTTTGTGCTTCATGAATCGAAATTCAATACTCACATTACGCAGCCGTGTCCCTGTGTTCGACCTTGGTAGACTTACCAAGTTAAAATATTCCACGACATTCAAAGATCGTGGTTTTTACTGAACTGAATTCGCCTCCTGTACTACAACATAATTTTACAATATTGTAGAGGCGAATTTGACGTTTATCAAATGGCATCGTTGCCGGGGATACGACTTTGCTTAATTTTTGGATTTTGATTTTTTTTAAATTATTTAAAAAATATTTAGGTCCTCCTTTCATGCATCATTTCTTTGCATATTATTTGCTGATTTAATTTCTCTGAGTTTCTAACTTTTTTCTTTTGTGGCAGGGCCCATGAAAATCGGGGATGCCTGATCGTCATGGAGGTGCGAAGTCGGGAGCTTCCGCTGAAGAGGCCGCAAAAGAAGCCGTGAAGAAATTCTAGGATTTTTATCAATCAAATTGCATTGCATGTTGTAAAAAAAAGAGAAGAAGAAAAAGAAAAAAAATATTGCATCTGCATATTTATTTTCAGTTTTTGCATATTGTACACAAAAAAATACCCCCCCTCCACACACACCTACACTTGCACATACTCACTCCCACCTGTTCCCTTGTATATTTCTCTCTCTATCTCTATCTCTATCTCTCTCTTTGTATATATTTTTCATGAACCCCCTCCCCCTCACCCTTTCACCATAGAACCCCCCCTAACGCAGACCTTACTTAGGCTATTTGTAGCCTTAGTATAGGGGGGCCTGCCTGCTCATCCCTCCCTTGTTCCGTCTTCTTGTACTTAGGCCAATTTTGGCCTAGGTATAGGGGGACCCTCCTCCTCAGTTCCGCTATATCACCCTATATTTGAACTGAGCCTTGGCTTCATGGCACTTGTGCTATGAGGACATAGAAAAATTTAAGTATAGGGGGGTATACAGTATATTATTGTATATTTACTTTAGCCTTAGCTCGTGTTTTTAAAACTTTTTGAAATTTTATTTTTCGGGCTGGGTTTTGGTAATCTTGGGAACTGAGTAAAAACCTTATAAAAATTGTTCATTAAAAATTGAGGGATTAATTTTTGTAAATATTCCTGTATTAAAAAAAATTGAAATACTAAAAATCTTTCTTGGAATTTGATTCTGACTACTAGGTTTAGTAGGCATTTTCAGTGAGGGAACCTCGGTCTCCCTTAGCAGAGTGGGTGGTTTAGAGGACATTGCATACGGCCTCGTCCTCAAGTAACACAGGCCTCGGCCCGTACTTACACCCATACTGGCTGGAAGTGTATACTTTTATTTGAGCCTGGGCCAGTCATTGTCTCTCTGAGGAATTAAAAAAATTAAAAATTAAAAATTAAAAATTAAAACCCATAAAAATCTGCAAAAGATAAAAATCACACAAAAATCACTAACCTAAGGAGATTGGTGTATTCCTGACACATTCACACTCACGCAAGGCTCGAGGATTTTGAGGACACTGGAGCTCTGGGATCTTGAGAGTCTAAGTTAACATGCCTTAGCCATTAGGGTTTTTAAAGACTTAAATATCCACACTTCCCTGGTTTGAAAGATTTAAGTGCTATATTGCACTCTTCATCTCTACCTTCAAGAAAATATGATCAGCACAGTCACTTCCACAACTGCATGATAGATGAGTTGAGATGAGATATCACTTGAGGAACTAGGACTAGAGATTTGAGTTTAGATCCGATCTTATGATATTCGAGGATGGGATAAAGTTAATGAAGGCTTCAGAAAACCTGAGTGTCAGCAAAACCCTAGCCAGTATGTGAACAAGATTCATATGCTATCTCTTTGATATTTACCTAAAAGTGCCAGGGTGTGATGAAAACTTAAAACGAATTTGTTGATCAGTGTGCGTCAATTTTTGGTAAAAGCAGTGGAGCTAGCCAACAAAAGAAATGAAAGGTCAAAGAAAAAGCTCTGAATACCAAAGTCAAAATACAAATGAGCTTCCACCAATGGCGAGCGCTCCCAAATATTTTCAAAGTGTCCATTTGGACCAAGAGCTAATTAGGACCAAGGAGTCGGGCTGACACCACAAAAAGGGCCCTGCTTCGTAAGCGATACAAGTCTGGGTGTCGAAGGTATCTTAGATACTCAGAAAAGACACACCCCAGTGTACTCCCAGAAAAACAAGTGCAGATGACTCCAACTCTTTTGACGGACACATTGATCAACACAATAATAATATACATGTGTTGAGTAAAAGGCACTCGAGAGGCCCCTTGTTCCAATGTGAGGGTGAGAAAATTAGACACAATCCCAGTACCTCCATCATCTGGCCTTCCATCAACATTTCAAGTCTGGAAAACTAATGAGACGGTGGACTGAAGCAAGAACAGACTTATTCCCTAGTATTGAGGATTAGGTCTAGAGGAGGATCTTTGGGACTGGAACTTTGAGTGATGCGTCGACTCGGCTCTCAGGAAATGCAGTACACTAAATGTCATATCCTTATATTATATGTACAAAAAGAGAGTCTGATAATCAGAGAAGTTGGATTCCTTCTGAATAAGGCTTGGATAAACCCGGAATTTTAGGATCACTTAGGTCAAGGGTCTTCGAAAGATCAAGCCTTGAAATTTTTCACGCGCACTGTCAAGAATTAATCCTACTCCTTCATTCTTTAGATGCTCGAGGACGAGCATGGTTTAAGTATAGGGGTATGATGAATCTCGTATTCATTATGCTAAAAGCCACTTATTAGAAACCCTGTCTTAAATAATCCGATAAAATCACCTTTAATTCTTTGTTTTTATCGTGTACTATATTGTGTATAAATTACCATTAATTTATTGTTTTTATTTCCCCTTATTCTTCTTGTAATTATTATATTATTAAAAACCCTTAAAAATTAGGTAGATAAGTTGTCTATAAATCACTGACCTTTAAAACCACTAAAAAATACAAAAACAAATCAAAACCACAAAATCGGTGTTTTTATCCCCTTTGAAAATACCCCCAAAAATAGCTTTTGTACAGTTGACCTCTTTTGGCTTTTTGACCAACATGAAAGTTGTAGGATCTCGTCGAGACGAGCAACTTTTATGTTTTGACTTTTTCCAGATTCGGCCTCTAACTATTTCTTTTCTAATTTTCTTTGTAATTTATTTTGAATTATTCTGATTGGGCCACGTGGCGCTCTCTGGAGCCGCCACGCGGCCCACTTCTTCTCGCGCCACCTGGCGCCCAATCTGGGTTGTAGGATGCTCTTTTTCTCACCGCATCTGGGCCCTCCATCACCGGTGCCCTTCTCAGCCATCAGATCAGATCCCCTGAGCTGATCTCGACCGCCCCTTTCCGCCTTCACATTGGTCGTCCGATCTTCTTCCTATCCCATGGCCGAGCTCACGCCACGTCATCCCTTCATCGTAGCCTTAAGATCACCTCTCCATCTAACGCCTATCAACTTGCCACATTTCCTATCTATCCCTCACCATTAGATTCCCCCCATTTCCTAATCCGATCCGTCCGCAAGCGCTCCAACCGCAGTCGTTGGATCGTTAGATCCAATGGCCCTCCTTCGTCTTCTACATCGTAATCCCCTCGCCCACAGCCGTTTCATCCAGCAGTCTCTCTGCCCCCTTCCTTTTTTACCCGACGACCAGACCACCTTCTCCTTCTTGTAATGCCACCTCCGCGTTGCCCTACCCTCCGCCATCCTCACGCATACTGCATTTTCCCTCGCCATTACTCCGTCGCCCTGAAAACCTCCGTCGAAACCGTCCCCTCCATCTCATAACCTCCGACCTCCGCCTTCTATAAATCTCCACCTCCTCCACCTGAGAACCTCGTCCACCATTTTTGGGCATCACCCTAGCCTCCTCCACCCCTCCGGCGACAGTGGAGGGGTAGAATGTTGAGGCGACGATGGATTTCGCCTGGTGTTGACCCTCGGTGTTTCCCCCGTCGAGTAGAGGCTCCTCCGGCAGCCACCGAGCTCCGTGCAACGGCCGCTCATGCTGGGAGAAGACCCCGAACACCTACGGTGCTCATCCCAGGCCTCCTCCTCCGCCACACCTCGCTCCGGCGAGGCGGTATGTGTTTCCTTTTTTTCTCCCATTTATACCCCCGACTACAAACCTTCTCACCTCCATCCGACCAGCTCCTTAGCTCCACCCAACCACCCTCGTCTTCGCCGACCATCCCTCCCCTTCTCCAGACCCCCAACCGCTCCAACCCACCTCCTCCTCCACCTCGCCGGAGGAGGAGCTTTAGCCTCCACCTCTGATCACCCTAAGGCCACCACTCACCTCACAACCACTCGCACACTCCCCGCTTCGGCTATACTAACGTTTGCAGGTCCATTATCTTCAATAGCCGGAGATCGCACCTCCATGCCGATCTCGAGCTTATCCTCCGACAACCATGCTTCGATGGGGAGCTCCAGACCTCCAGGGAGCTTCGCTATGGCTCCAGCACCTCCGCCAGGCCCCACGTAGTCTTCACCGATCGTCAGGCAAGCTGCAGGAGCTCGGTGGAGCTTTCAAGGGCTCGCCGGAGACCCGCCTTCTCCGGTGGGCCAAGGCGGAGAACGAAGATACAGGCTCCGTCTGATCTTCCTGATCGGACGGCTCTAATAATGCCACGCGGCGACACCAGACGCCACCCGAGCCTTCACTCTGAACCTATAGGCTCGGGTGGACCGAGCCTCGCGTCGAACCTCCAGAAGGGTCCACGTGGCCCGAACCTGCAGGGGTTGACCCTAGCCTAGCCCTCACGTGCCTAGCACGTGAGATGCTGGGTATTTTGTGCGAAAGACCTTGTAATATCTGCTATTTACATCTTGGTCCCCAGGTACGTGCCTCACGTGCGTGCCTGGGTATTTTACAGGGAGCCCCTCCGAGGTTTTCAAAATTGCATAAAGGCCCCCGCGCGCAAATGGACAAATTGCAACTGGGCCCAGGCGGTTTTTGGAATTTGCATTTAGGTCCCTCCAGGGACCTAAATGCAATATTTATCCTTTATTTTTATTGCATTTTATTACAATTATTCCCTTGCACTGTTTTTAGCATAACTTGAGCATCGTAGGTCCAAATTGCATGATTTTAGTGTCGTTTTGATCCTTATATTGTCCTCTACATTTTAGCATACTTATTTGTCTCATTTGACACTTTTTTAATTAAAGTGTTTTTTTATGTGAAAATGGGACCATGCTCTATTTGTCTTGCTTGATTTGATGACCACTTTTTAATGATGGATTAAATTGCCTCTAATTTCATTTCTATAATGATGCTCATAATTTTTAGGGTGTAATTGTAGTGTTTAATCTGTGTATAAATCTTCTCACATATTTGCTCATGCATCATCTTTAAATTGCATAAAAACCTATAAAAAAATCCCTGCATCATAGCATTTCTTTATAATTTGCATATGGACCTGAAATTGAGATTAAATCACTTTGTGCTTCACGAATCGAAATTCAATACTCACATTACGTAGCCGTGTCCCTGTGTTCGACCTTGGTAGACTTGCCAAGTTACAATATTCCACGACATTCAAAGATCGTGGTTTTTGCTGAACCGAATTTGCCTCCTGTACTACAACATAATTTCACAATATTGTAGAGGCGAATTTGACGTTTATCACAACCCCCTCCTTGTCTGAGCATTTTATTCCTACGTACACGCTAAGGATTAGTGCCCTAATCCCAAAGCCTAATTCCGGTGTGTGCAACTTTTTATGATCACCTACCTCTAAAATTGACAAGATAAAAGACCACATCTCGGTCTTCACTGTGTTGAGTAGGTGAATCGGGGGTTTGCTTTGAGTATTGATTGTGACTTGGAGTCCATTTGCATTTTCATATCTCTTTGAGTTATCGGTCCCATCCGTGTGAGACATCCTTTTTCATCTTTGAGTCTTCTACCTCTCTTATACACATATCTCCTCATTTGCATTGAGTCGAGATATTGGCTCTTGAGCTCAATCATCTTCGCCAGATCTTTCAATCTCTCTTCTTGCCCACCTTCCTCGTGTCCCCCATATCATCTCTTGTATTACCCGGGATTGCTGTGCTGGTAGGTATCGCCCGCATCGAGGATTTTGACTTACATTAATTATTGGAGTAAGTCGAGCATGTTTTGAGGACTCTGAGATTGATACCTTACTCTTGGCGGATTTGACTTTCGATACATGCATAGGAGCTTATTGCGGACTTGGATGATGCACGATTATTAGATATGATTTTTTATTTGATTTTTATCTCGCACACCGAAGTGAGGATGTGATATACTTTGATGATTTGATGATGATTTCATGAGCGTTGATGGATCTCTCTTTTGAGGTTCCACCTATCTTGTTTTGAGGATTGATTGATTATTTTGATTTGGACTTCTCGGCATAGGTGTGCGGAACCCACATGATGTCTCTCATCTTCTTGATTGAACCGTCCCCGATCTCCTACTTCTATTATCCACATGTGACACTTTGAGGATTCATGATTATCTTTTGTGCCATCTCAGCTAGATTGGATTGACCTGAGGGACGTATTGTGATTAATATGATTATTCATCCCTCTATGATCTTATGCCCTCTTGATTATTGATTGATTGATTGCTATTGAGGACCTGAGATTTGATGCCAGCAATCCCAAGACTTGATTGTCCTAGTTCGTATTACTCCCCAAGGACTATCTGCGGGAGGATGCGACACATTCTTTACGATCGGTTTCATACACTTACTCTCTCTCCATCGTAGTGGAGCCCGAAACCGTATCATCTGATTTGACTGATCGACCTCCATGTCTGAATAGGTGCCCGATATGTCGGTGCATGAGGTCAATGTCACAGACTCCTTTGAGTCTCCTCTCATTGACGGTCCTTACAAGAATGAACATCACTTTTCTGACTATCCCTTGCCTAGTTCATAGTGCTCTCCGAGGATTATCTGTGAGAGACTACGATTCCTTGCTAGATCTGTGGTCTCTTCTGTTGGTAGATGATCCGTCGTTTACAGAGACCATTTTGATTGACTCCTTTGAGTTCTCTCTCCTTGACGACCCTCGCAAGGATGAGATCTGATTTGTTATCCACTGCTTAGCTTGCATTGTTCCCTGAGGACTATCTGTGGGAAAATGCAACATTTTCTTTACGGTTGATTCCCTTGTTGACTGTGTCTCCTATTGGTGGGAGCATGGAATCGAGTCGTCTGATTTATTCTTCAGTCCCCATTGCTTTATGGTCTATCCGATCTGTTGGATCTTGGGACCCATATGGTTAGACTCCTTTGAGTCTGCTCTCCTTGGCGCTCCTCACAAGAATGAGCCCTTCTGCTCTGATTATTCCTTTCTTAGTTGGCAGTATGCTCCCCGAGGGTTGTCTGCGGAACACTATCACACTTTCTTGATTTGTCGGTCTCTTATGTTGGTAGCCGGTCTGTCGCCTACCGAGACCGCTCCTGTGATCTGTATGATGGATCCGGCTCCTTTGAGCCCACTCTCCTTGACGGCCCTCACAAGGGTGGGCATCTGTTCTGATTATTCATTGACTAGCATGTATTACTCTCCGAGGGTTATCTGCGGGAGGGTACATCATATTTTAGGTACTCAGCTTCACTTATGGTGCTTCCTTTCTGGAGGGGCATGAAGTCGAGTCTGCTGATTTTGGTACTCGGTCTCCTCCCTGGTTGTGTCTCCTCTCTAGTGGAGCACGGAGCCGAGTCTTCTTATTACTCTATAATCCTGCTCACCTTGAAGACCCTCGCAGGGTTGAGCCATAGTTGGTGGTGTTCGGTATGCTCTTTGACCCTCTGACTTTTATGATCACCGGATATCACACAGTCTCATGTTCTTCACTTTTTATACCTCTCTGAGACTTTAATTAACTTATAGGAGTTTGTACTGTTCCTTCTCCCTCCAAGTCTTACTGTATCGGCTCTGCTCACTCATTCAATCCTTATGAGCCGATAATCTGATTCACGCTATCGATCCTTCCTTTAGTTTTCAATCTCTTCTCCCCGGTAGCTGACACCCACTTGATTGCCCATCACGGTGTCTTTTCACCTTTTGATTGCATCACCGTTCTCACAGGGAGACGATGACGAGAGTACGGTATTTACTTGTTAGATACCGCCCTGCACTTCACAAGTATACCTTGTTGTATATATGTGTTTCGTCTTTCATTCATTTGTTCCCCCATATGTCACGTGTACCCCAGATCTTTCGTCATATCTGTGTGACTATACTTGGGATGCACTTTATCCTAAGTATAGGGGGTACACACCGTGTTGTTCTTACCCTGTCCTGTTTCATCACTAATATTGTTGCTTATACTTAGGGAGCTTTCACCCTAATTATAGGGGGGAGTGACGCGTATATTCCACAATCTTTTCATATATCTCTCTTTCCTTTCTTTTCTTCTTTTCCTTCTCATTTTTCTTTTTTCTACATAAAAGGTATCGCTCCTTTTTGTCAGTTTTCTGTACTTAGGACGTACTTTGTCCTAAGTATAGGGGGGTATGCACTCTTGATTATTTCATTCTTTGATCTCCTCCACTGTCTCCTCTCTTTATCTGTTTTGCTATACTTAGGGATACCTCACCCTAAGTATAAGGGAGACGGCCCAAGCTGTGATCCATTTATTCCCACCCTTGACTCTCCCTACGTTGTGTACAATTTGTTGTACTTAGGATTATTTGATCCTAAGTATAGGGGGACGGTCCTCTTCTTATTCATTTATCTATTCATTCTTTCATTTCTTATTCTTTAGTCGTTGTAGTATAGGCTTTTCTATACTCAGTACGAGTTATGACTTCTCTTTCTCTTTTCGATCTATGCGGACATAGCTCATGCTAAGTATAGGGGGTCATATATATTCTGTATATACTTTAGCCATAACTCGTACTTTCGTATAATTATTAATAAATATGGCTAAATATACTATATATATATACATATATATTTCATTAAAAATTATTTAATAACAACGGTCATTCCACTGATTAATAAATCAGGTTAAAATATTTTTGCAAAATGATTTGAAAATGGTGTGAACCGTTTGGAAAACCTTTTGTGAAATGTTTTCAACCATTATAAAAGTATTTTTATTTGCAAAATTCTTTTCTTTGTGTGAAATAAAAGCTTTGAAAATCTATTTGCAAAGGATTTGGAAAATGTTTTGTAGAAATATTTTAAAAAATGTATATATAAGCGTGAAAAATCTTTACAAAATGGCTTTCAAATGATTGTAAATATTTGTAAAAATTATTTTGTACGATAGTTTTGAAAATTATTTTCAAATAAATGTGAGAAATCAATGTATCATTAAAATAGGAATAAAATATGTATATAAATCAAAATAAAATTCTTTATCAAATGTATATATGTACCTACAATAATAACTTTGTTAAAACCTGTAAATTCTTCAAATCTTTAACTATTGTAAAATAAAGAAGCACGCCCGTGTAAATAGTTGTAAATATTTTATACTATATGTGCCAAAATCCTTTTTATTTTCCAAAATTCTTTATGTAAAAATTCTTTTCAAATTCTTTTTGAAAAGTTGCATCATTTTTCTGTATTGTGCATAGCATTTGCATATTATTCTTTGATTAAGCTTGGTGATTGAACTACTCCAATAAAGTCGAAGATTGGAGCTTGGTTGGACCTTACTGCACCTAACCGCACTGGAACCTTATGGGAACTAGGTTTAAGGTACCAGGTCCAATATGACTTAATTCTTTGAGACTCAGGGTTAGGTTCAAGTCACCTCAACTGACTAACTAGAACTTTTCGAGACACACGCATGACTCTTGTCGACCGTGACCTAACTTGGATACTTGCACCTTTCACTTGGCTTAACTCGGTTGGAGTGGTGAGGGGTTGGATTTTTTAGTCTGAGACGCATACGAGTGGAAACATTCGTCCTCGTCTAGGGAGGGAAGTGCATCCCAACCTGGTCCAGTTGCCATGAAGTCGAATGACAGGAGAGTGTGGGTTGCAATAAAGCTTCAAAAGGAGGATAGTCTTCTGGCTCAAGAGGAAAAAGTCCTTATGTAAATGTTGGTGTATATACTATTAAAAAAACTCCAAAAAAGTGGCCATGCTTGAAAATAAAAAATAAAATGCCTGCCGGAGTATGTGTATACGTTGATAGAAAATAAGCAAGCTTGAGCATCAAAGTTATACCATGTGAACCTGCAGCTGGATGACTTGACTATACTGGTCATGCATCCCAGGATAGGTAGCTACACTGGCTCTTGTCCATTCCTTTCTTCACCTCCTCTTGAGTTGGATGCCGCTTGAACTTAGAAGGGAATACCCCGCTTCTCGAGGACAGAGTGCTGGATTGGGGAATCATTGGGTTGTCATTCTAGAGAAACCAGTTCCTTTGTCATTTCAGTTGGGAAGAGTCACTATCACTTACACTGTACAAGTCAGCTTCATAGTCATAAGGGTTTATGTATGATGTAGGCTAGTTCTGACCTGGCTATTGAGGTGATTTGAACTAAGTTTTGTGACTCTTGAAGGCTGTTTTATTTTAAATTTGGTTCCCGACCAGGTTCCACATACATTTTCACATCAAGGTCTAACCTGAGATCCAAACTTTGATTTTATACAGACCAGATTATTTATCAAAATCAATTATATTTATTCTTTATTCTTTATTCTTTCCTTTTCTTTTCTTCTTCTTCTTCTTTATTCTCTGTGTACTTATTGCATAAGTGTTTGCTAGGGACTAACAAAGGCAAGTATAGAGGGATGATGAATCTCCATTCGTCATTCTTTATTATATCATTTTGACCTTAAAAACCCTAGCAAATGCATGTAAATTGCCTCAATTTGTGCATAGTAGCATTCATTATTTATTGCATTATTTGTATATAAAATAAGGTTTTTAATGCCAAAAAATTATAGAATAAAGAGAATAAAAGAAATAGGAATAAGATATTGAAAATATTTATGACCCTAAACCCGGAGACCAAGTCAAGAATTGAATTGATCGACAAGGAATAAAGTAGGGGGAGATAAGGGCCATAAAATAAAATTCCTATTTATTTATTTATTATTTTATTATGTATTTTTGACACCTATTTTATTTTTTATTATTTATTCATCAAATAAAGAAACTGTGTACATGAAAGTTGTAGATAATAATGTAAGTAAAAATACAAAATTGAGTTTGTACAAAAATCATACATACTGTGCATTTTATACACAAAATAAAAATCCAGAAACCAAACTTCGCATATCCATATCTTTTAAATAAAAACTCAAAACATAGTAAAATCACTCTAATTATATATAACTTTTCACAAGCTATTTAATTGTGGTGCTTTTATATTTTTTGGAGTTACTGTGTGAAAGTTAGGTTTTTGACCCCTATTGTACATTCTACCGATTAAAATATTCAATTTATTCAATATTCATTATTTTTACAAATTCATATTTATATATTTTTGTAAACATTATTTATTAAAAAAATTTTGTATTAAATTTGAAATAAAACCAAAAAGAAAATGAAAATGAAAATAAGTTTATGCAATTATATAGGCAAAACACCTATGATTATACCTGGATATAAATAAAAGGGAAAACTTATTCTTTAATTCTTTATATTCTTTATAATATTGTAAATATTGTATATATTATATTAAAAATACAAAATCAAAATAAAACCTAATAAAATACATTAAAAAAAAAGATGTATATAAAACACATGTGATGTACCTATAAATATACCTACATAATATACATATCTATTTATTTAAGTGTACAAATAATATCACAAAATAGAATAAAAGTATATTTATACTCAAAAAATAAGTTATAAAATATATATAATAAAAGAACAAAATAATAAAATAAAATGTATAAAAAATGTACAAAATATAAACAAATATACCTATAAATACACTATTAAAAAAGCCAAAAAAATAAATAAAAATCATAATAAAATAATAAATAAAATAATAAACATTTTTATTTTCTACATAAAAATTAATAAAATCATCTATTATTTTTAAATAATTATTCGTTAATAAACCCGCAGTTTTGTCTTTTAGCGGGCCGATGTGGCCCAATGGTGGCGCATCAAGAGTTGACCCTCAGTCAACTCGCCTTCCAGCCTCTGACTCTTGTCAGGACTGTCTTTTCCCATGATTTCAAGAATTTTTACCGGTCGATCTATTCATCAAATGATTTCGATCTATTCACCAGATTTGATCCTCATTCCTCCAGGATCCACCTCGAGCCTTCAGATCCTCTGTACATAATTTGATTTCTTTGCAAACCTCCGGTCAATAAGGGTGTGTCTCATTGTTGATAAATAAGAACCTCCTTCCTCCATGAATAATTTGGTCATGTTCTTATCCTTGAAGCCCCGTGACTCAGCCAAAGCGAGCACCCTCATGATAGGAGGGGATCCCTTGAGATCGCGACGGTCGATGGAGGGCGGAGATGCACCCAGGCCGTCGCTCCGGCGTGGCCCTGCTCCTTGACCACCAGGTCAGGTTCGAGCTGCGTTTTTTATTTCCTTAGATAGTTTTTAATTCCAGCATTTCATTTATGCAATTAGATTAGCCTTTAGCCCGTAGGTTTAGCATAATTAGCCGGATTCGTAGTTCGCCGGAGCGAAATGATTCCACTTGTGCCCGACCGTTTTTCGACCACGCAATCCACCTCATCTTCTTTCCCGCATGCTTCTCGACTTCCCAGTCACCTTAGACCAACCGGAACCCCCTTCGGTCCGCGAATCGAAGCCCATCTACCACCTATCGTCGGAGCTTCGTCGCCCACTCCATTTTTGACGCGTAACAGCTCCACTTCCAGTCTAGGAGAACCGCCTCGAGCCGTATTCCCTTCCTGTGCAGGTTAGGCGCGCAAAGAAGCACCAGGAGCCGATTGCAAAGACCGCCGGAGGTACCTGGGGCTCCTTGTCTTCCCCGACCTCACGGAGGAGCTCTGGTCGCCCTCGTGCCATTCTGAAGCCTATAGCATGTAGAGCACCTCACCAGGAACGTTTAGAGCCGCCTTGGAGCCTAGAAGAATGCTGGAGAAGGGAGATCGGGGGCGGGGAAGCTCAGCTTTGCCGGCCTTCTTCCATGTTCTTCCCTATCACCTTTCTGTCGTCGGATCAGATGCAGCGACCCATATAGAACCTCAGTCGTAGGATGCCGTCATGTCTCCACTGTCAGATCAAGCCCCACCGATCTAATCTCCGCCGTGCAACCGCGAACCGTCATCACGCAACGCAGACGTGCCACGTGGCTAAGTGAAGAGATCTGAACCGTCCACAAGGGGTAAATTGCATATTCTGCCCCGAACTTTTTGAATTAATTATTTAATCCTCTAAATAAAAGATAACATTATAAAATAAGTGGATATTTTGCAAATGACCCCATGTACTTATTTTAATTGCATTTTGGTCCAGTCCACGTCACCTCATGTGTCGTCCCATGTGAGGTGGCAAAATTGCATGTAAGCCCCTATTTTTTTGTATTTGTAAAAAGTCCAATAAATTGTAATTAAGATTATGTATTTTTTGTGAAAATTGCTTGGAGGTCCCTGAACTTTATGATATTTACATTTTGGTCCCTCAAGCATGAGTCACGCGTTGTCCCACGTGATGGGTAATTTGCATGAGTACCCTGACAGGTTTTGTAATTGTAATTTAGTCATTAAAAATTAAATAAACATTGTATATTTCTGGTGTTTTTGCATTGAGACCCCTGCACTTTATTTTAATTGCAAAAAATGCCCTTGGTAGGACATATATTTTCATAGCTTTTATCTAATTATTAAAAATACCTATTTAGCTCCTAAAAATACGAAAAAAAGGATAAATGCTTCATACCTTATAGTTTCACGCCCATATTTTTATTAGCATTGTTTGCATTTAATCTATTTATTAAAAATAAAAAGGAGCCTAAAACACTGTCTAATTTATAAAATACCAAAAAAATAAAAACCTTTTGAAAAAATCCAAAAAAAAATATGTGGTGTATTTTGATATTTATTGAGTTAGAAAATAAAAAAAACCTAAAAATAAGAAAAAGAAAATTAAAAAATCAGAAAGCTCCAAAATCCAACAAAAAATATAAAAATTCTATAAAAATACCAAAAATATGTTTTCCTATTTTATAATTATCTATATATTATCATTTATCTATTAAAATAATTTGGATAATTTTGGGACTTATTTATTATTTTTAAAACCCAAATCAATTTCGATTATGTGTTAATTCTATATTTGGGATATTTTGACTTTAAAAATACATAAAAATTAGTAAAAAATCCTGTAAAAATACAAAAGCATTAGAAAAATATTAAAAACCCAAAAACAATTTATTTTCTGAATTGTATCTATATTTAATAGTAATTATAAATATATTATTGTATATTGTGTAAATCAAGCCTTTTGTGTTTAGGTAAAAGAAAAAGAAATATAAAAAAGACAAAAATATAAAAAGGAAATACAAAATCATAAAATTGAAAACCAAATAAAAAATATAAAACAAAAATAAAATGAAAAATTTAATTAAAAATTAAAAACCCACAAAAACAAAAACATGGGCAACCGATAAAAGATGAAAATTTTGTGCATTCATTTTGCCTCCTCCCATTTGATCCCAGTGTTCGGCCTCTACACATGTTTACACCTATACACATTTGTTGTAGAGTTATAATAAATTTTAACTCCACATTTTTGAGATTTTATTGCTTTATTCATATTGTGGGTTATTTGTTGATTAAACCCGAGATTTTCACCGCGGGTCGCCACAACGATTGTGTCTCTGCCTTGTGTGAGACATACTTAGACTCGCGATGAAGGTTTTTGTGTTTATCAGGAGTCTCCCTCAACCCAAAGATGAAGCTGAAAGCAAGGCGAGGCGATCGGGCGGAGGAGCTCCGATGTAGGGTGAAAGATGAAGCTCGGTTAACCCGGATCTTGCAGATTCAGGGTGGAGATGATGGGGTATCAGTGAAGAAGCGAATGGGGATGAAGATTTGGACGAAATGGCGGATAAAACATATGTAGATCATAGTGAATAAGAGTTGGAGCTCTAGGCTCCAGCAAACTAAAATCTAGAATTAAAGCTAAACTAAAACCTAATTTCTATATGTAAAAGCTACACTAAGATGCGAAAAGGAATCTACGCTAGAAAAACAAGAGAAATCAGCTCAAACCTAGGGGTTCCAGGGAGCATAGGGTCCTTCACTGGAGGTGCTCTGATGATGAAGATTTTGCCTTCTCCAACCTTGTACACGCTTGGAATTAGGGAGTATGCCTTCATGTCACCAAGGAAAACTCAACCCTGATGACTCTTTGGGGTTCGGAAGGTGAAGGGAGATCAAAATCAAAACTAGGGGCATATGGGGTTATTTATGGACATAGCGAGGGCTTGGGAAGATCACAAAATTGTAAGAGATGACGTGAATGTACAATGATTATAGGGTGATGGCGAGATAGAGGAGAGTAAGGGATGCAATGTTGGTGAAGAAACCAAGGGCCATCGAGCTGTGAGATTTTTACAAAAAAATCGGAGAAAGCAGGGGGGTTGGTGAACTTTGACAGAAGTCAGAGGGAGTATGTACAGTTGACTGCCTGGTCAACAAAAGATGAGCCCTGATTGGTCCACGTGGACCAGTCATGAAATAACATGGATTAAATCCCTTATTAAATCATTTAGAAATAGTAAATGATTTATTTATTAAAATTAAAAATATAAAAAATTTTCTTATTTTATGTACTATTTTATGGGTATTTTATTTATTTTTACATGCTTATTTAATATGTACTAATATTTACATGTATATATAGGTATATTTACCTATATTTGAGGTATTTTTATGTTTATCTTATATTCTATATTTTATTATTATATGCACATATTTTATATATTTATAATATATTTATTATGTATTTTTGTTATGTTTTTCTGTTTTTATTCATATACTTAGATAAATAAGGTGTGTATATATATTATAGGTATAGTATACCTATATAATTTAATACTTGATTTCATTTCAAATAATATTTA
Source organism: Ottelia alismoides (assembly GCA_037367405.1). Classification (NCBI taxonomy): domain Eukaryota; kingdom Viridiplantae; phylum Streptophyta; class Magnoliopsida; order Alismatales; family Hydrocharitaceae; genus Ottelia; species Ottelia alismoides. The sequence goes on from JAZKJV010000159.1 coordinate 214,972, forward strand.
CAAGTATTTTAAAATATAAGAAAGCTAAAAATATAAAGGATGAATAAATTAAATAAAATATACTGGTTTACATTACAATAGGGATCTAAAAGCCAACTTCATTAGATAGTAATTAAATTTTATGAATAATAAAAGATGAATTTAATCAATTCTGAGTTTGTATGGAGGTGATACAAGTTTGTGAAGTTTTGCTTGCGGCATTTTGATCTGTTTATCCCAATTACATTGTGAATTATTTTTATATGCAATTAAATTTATTTTTCTTTGTATTTTATGTACAGGTTTCATGTTTAGGGTTTTATTATTTAAGATATATAAAATACATAATAAAATGGGGTAAAATTAGTTGTTTATTGATGAATAAAATTAGGATTTTGTGTGTAATTTGTACAGTTAAAGGGCCCTATCTCCCCCTACTTTATTCATGGTCGACCAGGTCAATATTGACATGGTCTCGAGGTCTAGGGTCATTCAGTGTTTTTGACACTTCATTTCTTTTTCTTTCTTTCCTTTATCCTTTTATTTTGGAATTAAATACATGCATTTATACAGTATTTCTAGGTCAATAATTAATGTTATTTTGTACAAATTAATGATATTTACATGCATTTAACTAGAGATTTAAGGCCAAAATGAAAGGATAATGGTCATGAAATGGAGATTCATTAGCAACACGGCCGCTTTATTCTTCTCATCGCAAAGTAAAATCTATGTTTTATTCAGACCACTCTTATGATTAAATAAATGTTCCTCTTCTATGAAAAAAGTCTAAGCCATTACGAAATCAAGAATGACTTTTCCCTCTTAGTTTTATCCCCGGAGTCATGGCCTCCATGAGCACTAGCATACCATGATGCATCTTTTATCACATGTCCATTAAGATCTCCAACTAGGCAAATCATTTCTCTTTCCGGGATTCCTTTGCGTAATTTTATCCAAATCTTCCCAAAAAGCTTGTTTAATCCTTTCCTCTGAACCAATTTGTGATGCATAAACTGAGATGATATTCAGAATCTCTTTTTCAAGCACCAATTTTAGCAAGATAATCCAATCCCCAAATCTTTTCTACTCAACCACACTATCTTTTAAATCCTTATAAACAACCACTTCAACAATATCTCTGTCCTCTTTACTTGAATAGCATAATTTAAATCATGCTTCTCGATCTCTCTTACTTTCCCTCCATATCATTTTGTCTCTTGGAGACATAGTATCTGAATCTTCCTTCTATCACATTTATTATCTCCATCGATTTTCTAGTCAAAGTACCAATAATTCAACTACATATCATATCTACAACTTCCTTTGCGACATCTTTTGGGTTAACTTCTTTACTCGAATGTGTTTAGCATGAGAGAACGCTTACAAATTTTGGACTGCTTTCGGGCAAAAAGATGCGACAGAACTAGCTCATTTACTTGCATGTGTTCATCATGCATGAACCCTTGCAAATTTTAAACTACATCCGGACAACAATGGAGTGACCCTTGTGAACTTCTCATTGCATTCGCATGATGGCAATGCGTCATTAGTAAGGAATGCTCCAATGAATTTATATTTTCAACAAACAGGAAGTCACAAACTTAGAAAATACTTTGTCCTATATTTATATAAAATGGATAAGAGGTCGTACATTATCGAGTTGATAATATAATAGTATATCCAATGATAGTAGATGGCAAAAAAGAAGTGGATCCAATTATTCAGATTCGATCTTTAATATATTATTAGAAAAATCTGTAAAAATAAGTCAAAATAATCGTCATCATTTCTACATATATGAGAAACATAAAAGTGTCATTGAAAAGGGAAAAATGCAATTCGATGGAGTCATTGTACATACTGCAAAGGGTCTATAAAGGAGAATTATGAAACCTAATACGTATAGAATACGTAAAGAATACCCATGTTATCGCAACAACATATTCGTGCACCAACAACTTTTTCAAAAAAGGAGAGTGTGTCATTAATGTGCTCCTCCAAAAAGCAAAAATATTAAATAGAAGTGATTTTCATGAAGTAGCAAAGGAGCTCACACAGATTAGGGCTGAGCATCGGGGCGGGCTCAACCCAGTCCAGTTCGAGCCTGGTTTATTTATTCGTTCAGGCTCTCGGCTCATGCTTGAGCATGCTCAAAAATCACAATTGAGATCCAAGCTCGAACCCGACCCGCTAGGACATGGGCTGGGTCGGGCTGGCCCATTTTTTTAATCTAGGCTTTAAAAAATCGAATATAGGAGCTAATTTCAGAAAAATCAAGACATGATTCTACCAATTTGCAACATAGGATTAAGACTTTCACAAACAACATAGGATTTCTTTATAGATGACCAATATGACAAAATGCTAGCTGATTATTAACATGCGAGTAACATCACTAAACGCAGATGAGAGATATAAAGTAAAAAAAATATCCATAACTTGTTCAACATATAATATTTAAATAAATTAATATTGTACATGAGATAAATCGAGTTGTAATTTTTACCATGATACAAAATATCATTGGTTCCACACCACTTACTCTCCACTTTTCATACATTTGTTTCTAACTAATACAGATTTATTGAGGATGCTCAACAATTTCTTCTTCTGAGCCTCATATAGTTTCATGCCGTCTCTTTTTAGTGTAAAACGAGAAACGACCTTGTATTTAGGTTGTAGATTTCCTACGTGACTACGAAAGTTGGGATTTTCTACAACCGTAAATGACATTTCTCCATAGATTACCCATTTCATAAATTCTTTTCAGCTTTGTTCTGGATCAAAAATCCATGCAGAAATTGTGTTCCCTTAGTTGGATGTAAGCATGTCAACAAGGTTTGAGATTTCTCATCCTTCTTGTAATAGAGACATGTATTCTCTAGATATTGTTTGAGATGACTTATGCCGCTTTTCGTTTGGCAGGATAGTGATTTCTTACAGTGATTACAACGACGCATTTCCTTTCTATCCACATTACCTATCTTGTTCAAATGATTCCAAACCCACAACTGCAACTGTCGTGAATGTTTGTTCGACCCTTCGGGTTCGACCAAGTCGTCTTTCTCCTGTTCTTCCTCCTCTCTAACAAACTCCTCCTCTGTTGTAGGAGTTCTAACATCATGTTCATTTTGTATATTTGACATCTATTAAAGATTGATAATAAAATCACAATCTCGCATCAACAACATGCATAATGACTCATTGGATACATTTATACAACCAACAATACATTCAACAAAACAACAAATAGAATCAAACTGACAACTAAGAATCTAAGATGTATAACAAATATGATGTATAACAAATATGATCATCAAATATATATGGACTGAGGAGGGCTTCGATTCCAGGAAGTGCACGGCTTGAACACATGTGGTTGTGGATGGCGCCGCACGACGCGGGGATGGGTGGGGAAATGAGGTAGGGAGGGTCGGCCCAAAGCGGTGGCGATGCGAGGAGGAAAGAGGGGAGGAAGCTTGGGGATGAGGGGAAGGACATGGGTCGCACGACACCACGACGTCTGGGCAGTCAGGAGGGGGAGGGGTCTGCCTCCTGCGGATGCGGGGGGTCGAGGCGATAGCTGACAGGGCCTCGCATCGAAGGGGGAGGGGCCAAGGGTGTCGTACGATAGGGCTCGCAGCCTCGCACTCGAGATTTGGGAAGAGGGAGAGGGATCGAGATGGGAAAGGGGAAGGAGGCGAAAGAAGAGGGGTTAGGGTTTAATCTGGCAGTCGGGTGGTCAAGCTTAACCTCATGCTTGTTTCTGGCTTGGTTCGGCCCTAATCCCGGGCCGACCCGTGGGCTTCGGGTCCGGGCCCGTTAACAGTACATGAAAATACCTTGTATGTGACGACTATTCATGACGGGTAGCTGATTGTCACATTAAATGATTTTTTTACCACAGACTAATCATCGAATATGAGAACAGACTTTCCCTAATAAATTGTCGTGAATAACTTCGACGGGATCACTAATTCCTATTTCTCTCGTAGTACAGTTTCCCTCCACCTCAAAAAAATCCCAATTGATTTTCCCTCTCTACAATACTCCTCCTTCTACCCAAATATCCTCTAGAAACCATTTTCCCCTCCGTATCCATAAACCCAAGCATCTACGGAGGTCTATGCCGACGGCCTGTGCCATGAGCTTAGCGAGGATGTCTTTGGATGCCCAAATGTCATACATGTCTCCATAAACCCTAAGCACCTAAATGTCATACAAGAGTCTATGGAGGTCTCCGCCGACGGCCTCAATGAGGAGATCTTGGGTCAGGTCTTCTGCGAGCTCGATGGAAAGTGGTCCTACCTCATCATCTCCATCAAGCCCTTCTTGTTTGCTCGTCGACTTCCCAATACCTTGTCTGTCATTCCCTCATCACTCTTTTCATTTCCATCTCTAGCTAGTAACTAGCAAAGAACTAATATGTAATGTATACCATTGGTGTGAACTTCTTCAAGCTTCTATACAAGAACATATTCACTTTCAAGAAAAATGAAATTACAGTACTTTTGTGTACCATGTTATCGAATAGATAGAGTTTTTGCTAACCAAAAGTTTAGTATCATAATAATGTGACTTATGGTTTGTCTTTTCTAAATAATCAGATAATCATTCTTAAGAACTTGAAGTACAAATTAAGTACTAGAATTAGGGGTATTGATTGTTGAGGTCTTAGAAATACCTCATATTTACTGCAATTTCACGTTATTCTTTAAATCTACTTTTTTTATCATACATGGAAGAAAGTAAAAGTGCATGTCATACTTTTCTGGAAATTATTTTTAGTGAAAATATAATTATCTTCTAGTTTTATTTTATATAGTTAAAATTAACATGAAAAGGCATGTTGGTATATTATATTTGATGGTAGTGAGGGCCATGATTATCCAAAAGATGGATTTCTTTGGGAAATCTGATCTTTATATGAAGCTTATCCTAAGCAGAAATCAGCATTAGCCAGCAGGCAAAAAAATTTAAATCCTGTGGGATGGGCAATTCATGATTATAGTAAAAGATACTCAAACTCGTCATCGAGCCTCTCGTCTATGATTGGGATAAGGTCCAACCCTTCAAAGGTTTATTCCATTTGATAATTGGAGTGCACAGTACCTTTCCATCCTTACAAGTTGCTTTTGATGTATCTATATGCAGAGGAAAAGTGTGGAATACAAGAAGCTCCTCTTAAAATCCTGACACCCAACAAAACGAAGAGGCTTACATTGAACCTTCTCAAGAATAAGAATCAAGGCAATCCTCAAAATAAAAGGAACACAAGTGAAATCAAATCCTATCAAAAAAAGAAGTTATGAGGTATGGATCCATCTTGTCAATGCTTTAAGATATCAAAGTCTTTTTAGAAGATCCGTCGAAGACTTGTCATCAAGCAGGGAAGTGATATCATTAGCGGTAGAGAGTATGGAAAACCTTGAAAGTAAGCAGGAAAGTGGTATCACATTAACCTTCATGTTGCAGTCCTTTTCAAAGAGGAAATGGGAAAAACAAAGGTTAGCAATACTGACAATCCCATATGGATTATAGATTCTTATTATCACATAATGGATTGTTTTCTTTTTCTGTTTCTTTAAGTTTATGAATGTATTTTATTTTGATGAATAAGAAATTAAGAACAATAGAAATCCTAGATGGAATTGAGAATTTGATTACATACTCAAAGACGCACTAATAGACGAAGAGGTTCATGCAGTAGTCATAAGCAGCAATAAGCTCTCCTTGTTCCCCATGGTTAGTATAGGAGAAATTGATCAGTACCCAGCTCTTTTTTGTCAGATTTTTGGTCAAAATATACTTTCTCTCGAGTACCCCAATATATGCAATTCTCATCATATTATATACATGTTATGGAAGAAGTCTGTAGGTGTTAATTAAGTTTCATTCGAAATTATATTATGTACAGAGTTTATACATGATTAGATATTATTCCTATGCTTTAATTGAGTTGTTATAATATAGAAAATCAATTTTTTTGTTTCAAAGGACAATATGATACATGTTGATGTAAGTTAGAGCATTGTAATGGATCAGATGAAGTTACTATTGGATCTTTCTATATTCTTTGTTGCGGTTTGTCATACAAAAGGTATGTAACTCCATGCCTTTTATTTATGTCATATTCATTGGAGAAAGAAAAATGCAAATAGCATGCAAAAGATTATAATTAAGGATAGGTATTCTATAACTATTCCCCCAACAGATTATTGAGGCATCAATTGTCACCATTCAAATGTTCAACATCTCCTTAGAGAATCATGTTGGCAATTTCTGCTCCAGAAATATGATGGCTTCGTATTATCTTTCAAATATTATCTTTAGAATTTAGATTGGAGACATTGGTTCTAACTCAACTCTCGAGTGTTTAGAGAAGTTAAAAACAAATAACAGTTTTTCCAATCACAGTTAGTGTTGATGGATTAAAGTTTAGGGTTGTCAACATATAGTCGCTGCATAATCTAAAATCTTTTAAGTGTATTGTAAATGACGATTAGTCCTAAATACAACTAATTGTTCTTGTGTTAATTTGTATTAATTTTCTAACGTTTGATTTTGGTTTAGAAAAATAGAAAATCCATTAACATGGCTTGAGGTTTTGTTTTCTAAACTAAAATGAACAATTATATATATTTTTTTCTTTACTATATACGACTGAATTAAGGATTGTTTTCATTAACAGGGTGGAACTTTGATCTTTGAAGGAAGTAATAAATCTCATCAAAATCAAGATGCTGATAGTGTGGAATACTACTATGTGCCTTATAGATATAGAAATGCACTGATCTTGGCCAGTTTATCTATTGTTCAATTTAGTGTGTATTTAGATCATGTTAAAACTATAGAGATTGTCTATATGTGAGTTATCAACATATATTTTGTACATAGTTATTTTATTTAATAAAGTGTTGTTTGAACCCATTCTGTTTGGACCCGCCAATTGTTGTGGAAATCCTTTTGTTGAATGATTTGGTTCTTCATGAATTTAACTTTTTAAAATGACATGAGCTTTTTTATGTTTTATATGTTGGATCTTTTAATGTGTTTGTTGTTATATGCCAAAGGCCTGAAGTAGAATAACGATTGATACAAAAAACTCCATTGATTAGAATCATAAGGCAACTAATCAGTTTTATTTAACAATATGTAGCATCTTTTTTGTGACAGATAAAAAAGTATTTGTGATGTCTACGGAGTTTTTTCTAAAGGATTATTTCCAACGACTTATCCGTCATCAAGCACTTTTGCTGACAGAATAGGCACTATATGTGACGGATTTTATTGTAGGGAAAATGCATTATTCCTGTAGTATCGGCCTGAAAATCCAATCGGGCCTAATTCAAAACCCATGCACGCCCATTTCCATTGCGGGCTCGGTCCATAGACGGGCTATGTCGGGCCGGGCACAGGGCTGGGCAGGGCCGGCCCGAGATTTTGCTCAGCCCTATCACAGATGTGCACATTTTCCCCCGTATATGAACAGTTACTGAAGTGTTTCTATGTAATGCTTAAAACGGTGTACGTACGTAGAAAATTTTGACATTCTATAATAAAAGTAAGATCATCTGAAACTCGAAAAATTGGCGAGTGCTCGTTTATGAGATTTGTGCCGACATTGATAATGTCATGCGTTATCCCGAGCTCCTGTATTTGTACTCTGTTTAGTTGATCATAGATTAAATAATCACGAATGGACTTTGTATACATTAAGTCAGAAACGTCGCACTCAATCCAAAGGGCTTGTTTGGTTGCAGGGTTGGGTAGGGTTGGCCCAACCCTGGTTACTATTCACAAGGGTACTTCCTCCTCACAGATTACTATTCACCCATCCCAATCCAGCCCAACCCAACCCTGCCCAACCCTGCAACCAAACAGGCCCAAAGGAGCATCATCCTTGGGTTGACAACTTGACACAAGTGGCCCGTACGTGATCACGAAAGTTGTGATCTGGATCGTAGATTTCGTGCATGATCTCCTGCGCAGCCGTCGGATTGGATGAGGGGCTGCCCATTGGGGATATGTGCATGTGGGCCGGTGGGCTCTTACTATGGCAGTTGGCGGGAAAAAGTAGGTGGGCCCAAACAGGAGACGATGGGCCCCCAACAACAGGACCTGACCCAACTGCGGTCAGTATCTAACTACGGTCGGTACAAAGGCTTGGTCTACCACGTCCCAATCTCAGACGCCATTTAGCCCGACATGCATAAAATAGTTAATATACATAAAAAAATCTCAAAATTTTGGATATATGTGAAGAAAGGTCTAAAAAAATGACGACGCCTTAGGTTTTGATTAGTAATGCGCGGTCTACTGTAAATCATCACGTTCTTATTGTGCTTTGATGTCCTTAAGGTAGTGTTCGGCTATCGAGGTAAACTCCCCCTTTAACTCACATCCCCTCTTTCCGTGGGCCTCATTTTATTCCTTTTCAAAAAAATTAAATAAATTAATTTTACATCATCAATCCTATCAAAAAATAATATATTATACTATCATATCATATAAAAATTATAAACCAATACAATCACATCACAATAACTACTCATTTTTTCAAACTTCAATACAATCATATCACCCCAAACCCACTTCTGACCCACCCTCAATTTAACCTTCTATCCAAATACCAAAATCCAAAAACGGGTTACCCTCTACGGTGGTGTTTGGTTGGTGGGTTATCCAGCGGTGGATAACCCGGTTTTGTGTTTGTGTGTTTGGTCGGTGGGTTAATGGTTGGGAGGGTTTGTGTGATGTGATTATATTGGAATTTGAAAAAGTTGGTAGTTATAATGATATGATTGTATTGAAATTTGAAAAAGTTGGTGGTTATTGTGATGTGATTGTATTGAAGCTTGGAACAGTGAGTAGAAGTTGAGTATTTTATGATTTTTAGATGATATGATGGTATAATATATAATGTTTTTGATAGGAAGAGAGTGGACCTCATTAGTGAGTTAAAAGTGGGGGTTTTGGGGGGTTACCCACCCAAAGTGGAGGGTAACCCCCCAACCAACTAGTTTAACCTATCTTAACCCGCCAACCAAACGCACCTTATACATCTCACATATATCAGATCAGAATATATAGATTTCTTTAAACCTCTTAGTATGATGTAATTTACCTTGCGATCATAGATCCGGAGCTATTGGATTTTCATCCGACGGCTCCGCTGTGCACAAAAGGAGTGCAGCACAACATCGGATCCGGTTGGAACAGGATTTTTCAAAGCTGAGGACCGTTTGATAAAGATCCAACCGTTGGATCTTCGTCGGTTGTGGACGGCAGTGTATCACAGGTTTTCTGGTCCCCTCCTACAAGGAGGCGTCAACTTACCCCATCATAATAATAACCTGAGCAAAGTAATTGTGAGAGAATCTGTATCTATTCCACTTGGGCGGAAACGTGTTCGTGCACTCCAACAGTCCCAACTTGTAACGCCCTCCCCCCTTTGCCCATTTATCTCCTTCTCCGAACAGCAGAGCACAGAAGAGATAGCAGGGTGGAGGAGGAGAAACCATGGCGCCAGGTGGAGCAACGCCGGAGAATGCAGTGGTGGTCGCCGTGAAGGCCGAGCGCGAGATCTCCAAGTCCGCTCTCCAGTGGGCTCTCACCCACGTCGTCCGCCCAGGCGACTTCGTTACCCTCCTCGCCGTCATTCTCCCCCCACCAAAAGGTACCCAACGCAACAAGTTCCTCCTGCATTCCAGTTTATTGGTACCAATGGATGTCTTCGCGTTTCCAAGGCCGGAGGTGGCGCCTCTGGAGCTTCCCCAAGTTCACCGGCGACTGCAGCACCGACCGCAGCCGGAATTGCGTCGGAGACCGGCGGCGGGGGGAGGTTTCCGCGTCCTGCTCCCAGATGGCGCTCCAGTTCCATGGTGGAGAGAAGGATGAGGTTTGTATGGATTCCTATTATATACAGAGAGAGAGATATTAGATTAAAGATCTGATGTGAGCGAGCAAATGTTGTGAGTTGCAGGTCAACATGAGGATAAAGGTGGTAATGTCCCCGGAGGGGGAGGCGGCGGGCGACGGTGCAGTGGCGGCGGAATCCAAGAGGGTGGGGGCCAATTGGGTGGTGATCGACAGGTAATCTAATCTCTGGTTGCATTCTATGTATACTATGCTGCACGTCTGTATTTTCTACAGCTTTCCCTGGCATTAACATATCTTAGAACACGACTCCCATTTTTGACGTGTTCCTCCTTAAGCATTTGGGGACCATCTCTGTAAATTTATTGGAATATATCATTACGACTGCCAATTTGTTTTCTTTCCCTGAGATTGAACGACGGTTTCTTATGAATTGTCACGGAAATTTGAGGTAATAGATGCATGGATTATAAAATGGAAAAAAATAGATTGCTTACGTATTTAGAAGTCCGATATGGGAGATATTACGTGGACAGAAGGAAGTGGAATAGTCGGCATTAAATCAGAGCATGTGGTGTTCATGTGACCTGCATGATTCCAAGACCTTCCTTGTGATGTGCTGTAAGCACACTATTAAATAAGATAGCGACAGATTGACCCCCACATGTACCGTCAAGAAATGATGGGTGCAGTGTTGGGATATCGTATGATTTGAGTTAATATTGAATTTTGTCAAAATACATTGTATATTTTGTCTCCAGTTATGAACTTCTCTTTGTCCATTTCCATCATTGTCAGTAACAGGCGATCTTGGTGGCTCTTTTTTTCCTTTTCTTTCCTATCATATCATGAGACTGTTTACAACTGCTCAAAAAATTATTCCAACAAGACAAATTAAACGTTCGCATATCGAGACAGAGATCCATCAATTTCTCCTCTTTTCCATTCTTTTGGACAATGCTTACAAGATTATTAGGAAGGGTTAAAGCTCGGAAATTTTTGTATCTAGACGATAAGGTGTCGCTTGTCGAGAGCATATCCTCTGCCTGCATTGATTCTGATCGAGCGGTTCACACGAAGTCTCTGTTTTTGTGGGCCCTTATCATGGGAATTTGTGTGAACTGCTCGATCAAGATCGAGCGGCTTAGATGCACCACGGGTTCATTGTAGATCTTTGCAGTACTGCAAAGGATCTGCTCTAATCGCTTGTCAACAACTTGTTTAACCATTGGAGATAATGCGTTTAATTTAATACATTGGAATGGGAGTTATTGAGCTGAAATACTTAACAGGCAGCTGAAGCAGGAGGTCGATAAATGCATGCAGGAGCTCCAATGCAACATCGTTCTCATGAAGCGTAGCCATGCCAAAGTACTCCGTCTAAACCTTGGTGTGCTTCGCAGCAACAGCAACAATGTCAATAGTTGTCTTCCTCCACCATCACAGATGCCTCTTTCCCTTGATTCACCCCCAGGACCAGAAGAGAAGTTGAGGCATTCCACTCCCATAAGCAGTCCAGAGCCAATAATAGATCAAAAGAAAGCTTCAAGCAACCAAGAATGCCGCTTCTCAACAAGGAGCTCTAACACCACTACTACATTCTGCGAGAGGAACCCCCTGTTTGATAGCGTACAAAAGAAGAAGTTGATCTCCAATGAGACTGACAAGAAGCACCTAATTCCTTCAATTCAACTTGCTGATAGGTGCCATGAGCATTGGGTTGGCCATAGGCATAATTATGAGGATGTCGCATTTTACCAGAAATTCCAGACAAAGCATGCCACCAATCGCTCCATTGATGTGGATGAAGATGTTGCCGTCGGAACCCTCCAGGAGATATTTGTTGAAGCAGACCGAGAGACTAATACGGCAACATGGTTGGAGAACTATCCGAACCGTGTTAGAGATGCCATCTCCTTGTTCAGGGATTCCCCTTCCATGCCACCACCATTGTGTTCTGTTTGCCAGTTCAAGGCACCTATTTTTGGGAAACCACCAAGGTGGTTCACTTATGGTGAGCTTGAGGATGCCACCGATCAGTTCTCTGATGACAACTTCCTCGCGGAAGGTGCGTTTGGATTGGTTTACAGGGGTGTTCTAAAGGACGGGCAAGTTGTAGCAGTGAAGCGGTTGAAGGCAACAGGCGGTGCCAATCAGGAGGAGTTCAGAGCAGAGGTGGAAATCTTGAGCAGAGCACAACACCGCAATGTCGTGATGCTTATAGGTTTCTGTGTAGATGGGTTGGAGAGAATCTTGGTCTATGAATACATCTGCAATGGGTCGTTGGAGTTAAATCTTCATGGTATTATCTGACTGCTTCAAATAATCACATTTCCATCAGAATAGAAGAATTTAACATTTACATGTGAAATATAACATCTGCAGATCAAGAAATACCGCCACTTAGTTGGCATGCACGAATGAAGATTGCTAATGGAACAGCCAGAGGGCTCCGTTACCTCCATGAAGATTGCAGAGTAGGGTTCGTCCATCGAGACGTGAGACCCAACAACATACTTCTTACTCATGATTTTGAAGCACTGGTATTATTTACTTTGGCAAACTTTCCCTCTCTGCATTTCCCTCTTAAAATTCCATCTCAATAGCCATGATGCAGGTTGGAGATTTCGGCTTAGCAAGATGGCAATCACAAGGAGCTATGTGTATTGATACGCGGGTAGTTGGGACCTTCGGTTACTTGGCACCTGAGTACATCGAAACAGGGATTATCACAGAGAAGGCTGATGTGTACGCATTTGGAGTAGTGCTGTTAGAGCTTCTGACAGGAAGAAAAGCAATGGACTTGTCCAGGCCCAAAGGTCAGCAGTTTCTGGTTGAGTGGATCAGGCCAGTCATTGCTCCAACCGTCGAAGGAGGTCGGCCAATGGCAATTGACCCGTTCGTGGATCCACGGCTTGATGATGACGAAATTCGATTCTTTACCCATCAGCTACATGCTATGGCTTACGCAGCAGCACTCTGCCTCCGCCGTGATCCTCAATTGAGGCCCAGCATGTCTAAGGTTACCTCATACTCTTATTTGCTGCTATATAACAAATATAATCCATTATAGTTTCATGAATTGCTTGAAGCATTGTGTTGGCATCCCAGGTCCTGAGGGTTCTGGAAGGAGATGAACCCATGGATGCAGATTATGGTACGTACTCAATCAGTATGGATAAATGTGTTAGCCGACCAAGCCCCCAGAGACATGTTGGACCAAGGGGCAGCCAATCACAGAGATTCGCCCAGCATTCCAAAGCCAACATCACATCGACTGAAAGAAACATGCGTAATATTTGCTGAATTTTCGAAGAAATGGAATGGTTATCTCAATTTCTGAATTTGGCATCGTAGAATGATTTCTCTTCAAAAGCAATTTTCACAAATATGATTCAGGGTCCCCAATTAAAACATCAACCACAAAGGATATTTGAATTGTATGAACTGAATTTTTTTTGCTCTTCTCTTCATAATTTCTCATTTTTGTAATTACATGTATATGCCTAATGACTGTCAATTGAATAGAGATGTAAACCAAGATATAGATGAAAAATCAATGAGAAGTAGATGATGTTGTATCTGTACTATATGTCGATGCTTCTTCAGAACCAAATGTTGTATTCGTTCTAATTTATAGTGATCTTTCTTCTCCGGTGATCGCAAGAGGTGACCGACCGCCATTATATCTTATTGTTCTTTCTTTCGAGTGCTTCCATGGTGGTAGTCGATTGTGCATCTGTATTCGTATGGTAGTTTGCATCCTAACAACTGGTATCTGAGTGGAGACGATATCGGCTTATGTTCCAACAACTGGTATCCGAGCAAAGTTGGTGCCGGATCATATCTCAAAAAGATCTTCATAGAATTCAAGATTTCTTTTCTTTTTCATCATATCATGAGGCCATTTACATCCAAGCAACATATAATTCCAAGAAGATAAATTGAGCGCTTACATATCAAAACAGAGATACATCAATTTCTTGTTTCTTCCATTCCTACGATAATGACTACAAAATTATTAGGAAAGCTTAAAACTCTGAAATTGATGTAGCTTGGTGATGGAGCCTCGAGTATATTAAGTAAAGACAAAAATGCTTGTTTGTTTTATGTGAAATGGGTTATTATTTAAAGCTGCACACAATCTAAGTATCGTTTGTCAAAGGTAACCTCTCGAGATAATGGCATTTCAACACCATTATACAAGTGCACTTTTAATACAATGGAATGGGAGCTAATGAGTTGGATTAAATAACAAGCAACTGAATGTTTTGCAGAAGCAACGACAACAATAGCAATCACTGTCTTCCTCCACCATCATTGGTGCCTCTTCCCCCCTCTGATCCATCCCCAGGACCAAATGCTGTCCAGAGCCAGTAATAGATAAAAAGAAAGCTTCGGGCAGCCAAGAATGCCACTTCTCAACTAAGAAGTCTAGCACCACTACTGCATTCGCATAATGCGAGAGGAACCCCCTATTTGAGAACATATAAAAGAAGAAATTGAGCTCCAATGAGACTGACAAGAAGCACCTACTTCCTGCAATCCAACGTGTTGATATGTTGAAGGGAGTGTAAACGCCACATATTACGGAAATGCGGAATAAACAAATCAAATTTATAGAATAAAGTGCTCATTGTATAAGCACCGATGCAATCACATAAACAAAAAAGTGATGGTAAATGTGAAACCACATTGTAACAGAAAATATTTCCGCATTGTTTTGCAAGATCACAAAAGTATAGAGAATGCCTTTTGAAGCGTAAGTCTCTAAATAAGAGACGTCCTAAATCAAGTCCGATCCAATGGTGCTTGCACTAAGGGGCACAATGATGAGTCGTGAAACATCTTGTAATCTTGAGAGATCTTCTCCAGCAAGTTGTCCGCATAAATAGAGATATAGAAAGATCTCCGCCTCATGATTATGCCTCACGAAATCAAGTCATACTCATACGTGAAGCACAGATAAGAAGGCGACCCCTCTTACAATTGGTCGAGCCAACGAAGAAGAGAAGAGAGGGACTATGGGAGGACGACCAATGTGATTTTGTGGGGCTATATGGGACACGACCATGGAGAATTTATAAACAAAACATTTCTTTTATATTTTCTCCTCTCTCCTTAGGACTACAGAGCGCTTGATGGAAATTCTTTCAATTCAATTGAGTTGTTGCAAAGAAGAGAACCCTAGTCCTTTTATATGGCAATGGACGTTTATGATGAAGTCCTACTCCATGCATGAACAACCAAGATGGAGAGAGATAGCAAGAGAGTCCACTCTTTCCATTATCTCTTCTTAAAATGAATTATTGAATTAATGAAGAGGATAATAGAGAACACAATTTTCTCCTATTATTAATGGTGGATGTCCACCATGAGATACAAAAGCGAAATTCATATCTTAAATTTTTCTTTTCAACTAATTTAATTTCTCATGATTAATAAGTTATTAAATTAAATATTTTATTCAATAAATAATTTCCATCAACAAGTATGGGATAATTATCACAATCATCCAACCAAAAATGAATCCACTTTATTTAGACCATAACCAATGTAAATCCAATTTACATATATTTAATTATGCCAATCACATTCACATATTCCTAACTAAATGTGAATCATATTCATATTAATATTACTATTATGGATCTTTATCCATATTAATAATTTTCAATAATGTGAATCATATCCATATATTATTTTTATCAAGGGTAGTAAGTATTATTATTTTTTAAATGTGATATCCCAATGTAAGACTCATAATCCAACTAGGATTCGTAAGAAGCACTTTTATACTTGGAGATACTGTTAGGAAGATTATATAAACCATGTGTAATGACTTGAAAATTAGATTTATATCTAATATCAAGGGCTAAACCACTTTAGGCAATTCCAACAGGATACTTTCGAACCATTTCGGACCAATTTCCAACTCTTGGGATCTAAAAATGAGTTCTGTGAATTGAGATTTGATCCAGTTAATTCTCATTCATTTAGCCAAAAAGTTGAATCACAAAATCCATTGGTTTCATTATTCCCTCAGAAAGTATCATGGTATATAATCTATTATGATTGCACCGGAGTATTTTCAATATTTAAGCATCCTACATATTGGAAGACTTTGATAAAACTCGAAGTTCAAATCCATGTTTGATTGTCTCCTTCAAGAGTTTATCAATATCTTTCTAAATTGACCATTGGCTAATAATATTAATCATATTCTTTCCAAAAGCATATATTACTTTTCTTGAATTATTGTCTTGTTTCATAGATAATCATGAGTTGAATTCATGGTGACCCCCTCCATCCCTCAATTCAGAAGTATGAATTTGTATGATTCATTTAAGAGATTATACCTCTCATATTTCCCCATATGTACACCAGCTCACCAATATATAAACCTTGTTAGGTCAACAACGTAATGGCTTGTCAAATGTGCATACTTGGACATGAAGATGGATATCTCTGGTTAAAGGATGTGTGCATGTTCGTATCAATATACGATACAACTATTTAGTGTCTCGATCTCTCAGGGCAAAAAACTTCGACTTAAAGTTAACATTCTGACTTTTGATCAACAATTTTACTTTTTGATTGACATTTGATCTTCGGTTAACGTTTTGTTTTTTAGTCAATATTTTGACTTTTGGTCACCATTTTGACTTTTGATCAACATTTTGACCTTTTGTCAACACCTTGACCTAACTTATATGATATCTTCAAATCTTTATTTCTACGCATAGGACCTGCATCAAGAGGTCAGTCGGATGTCAACCTTTGGAGAAATATTGAAATCTCTTTCTCAGACTGGACAGGTCATTCTTGAATATCAGTTGATGATGTTGGTTGTGTCCTCAATTTAATTCGTTAAGTCTACAACCCTACATCAACCTCTATGATCAAACTTTTTAGATCGATAGTTATATGATATCAAGATGGCAATGGTAAATTACCCTAATTGTTCTAATTGAAATTATAAGTGCAAATATAATTTATTCTTTTAATTCAGAAAATAAAATAAATCGTAACAACTTTTATTGCATAATGGCTCTCCAATGACTTACATGTCTAACATAGGTACCATGAGCGTTGGGTTGGCTAGAGGCGTGATTATGAGGATGATGCATTCAATCGAAAATTCCAAACAAAGCATACATACCACCAACCACTCAATGTGGATGCTGCCATCAAACCCTCCAAGAGATATCTGTTGACACAGACCGAGAACCTGACACGACAACATCGTTGGAGAACTGTCTGAATGCCATCTCCTTATTCAGGGATTTCCCTTCCATGACACCATCATTGCATGTGTTTCCTAGTTCAAGGCTCCTGTTTTCGAGGAACCACTAAGGTGGTTCGCTTATGGTGAGCTCGAGGATGCCACCGATCAGTTCTACGATGACAACTTCCTCACTGAAGGACGGTCTGGATGGGTTCACAGAGGTGTTCTAGACGTGCAAGTACTAGCAATGAAGCTCTTGAAGGTAGCATGGGATGCCAATGAGGAGTTCAGGGTAGAGCTGGAGATCTTAACTAGAGCACTCATATCAAGAAATGTCGCCGCTTGATTGGCTTGCACGAATGAAGATTGCTAATGAAATAGCCAAAGGGCTCTATTACCTTAATGAAGATTGTAAATTAGGATTCGTCCATAGGGACGTGAGACCCAACAGCATACTTCTTACCCTCGATTTTTTATCATCAGTATTATCTACATTGTCGAACTTTCCCTCTCGAAATTCCATCTCAATAACCATGACAGCAGGTGGGAGATGGCTTAGCAAGATGGTAGTGACAAGGAGCTCTATGTGTTGATACTCGGGCATTTAGGACCTTCTGTTAATTGGCAACTTAGTTATAAAAACACAGATTATCACAGAGAAGGTTGATGTGTATGCATTCAGAGTAGTGTTGTTAGAGCTTCTGACAGACAAGCGTAAGAGCAATGGACTTTTCTAGACCCAACTATCAGTATTTTCTGGCCGAGTGGGTCAGGCCAGTCATTGCCCTGACCCAACGTCTAGGGTTACCTAATACTCTTATTTGCTATTATACCACAAATATAATCTACAATAGTTTCCCTAATTGTTTGTAGCATGCGCTGTCATCCGTTTAGAATCTCTCTTGCATATCTAGACATTACTTCCACAGTGTTTGAGTCAAAATCATTGGCTAGTATAGCATACACTCGTCTGTCGGTGAGCGAAGCAAAGAGCGTCTTGAGCTTGAAAGCAATGTAGTGGGAAGCCCTCTCTGCAACAGATGTAATCTTACTGCTATCATTTGACTTCTTCTTTCGAATGAAATCACTGACCCACTCACACAATGTTAGCGGAGCATGGTTTATCTTCTGCTAAAGCAAGTCAAACTTCTAGGAACACTGCCTTTTCGCTTAAATAAACACACTAGATCGGTTTTACTTAGCCTCAAACAATCGAATCTTCTCCTGTAGTAGAACTATCTGTTTAGATATGGCTTTTATCGAATTTGCATTCACTTTGCCTAAAAATTTTTTTGATTTAGTTATGCATCAGGCATGTGATGAAATCCAATTTCATCATCTTAATTTCGCATTATTAACACCTCTTGCTTAAAGATTGTGTCAATAAAATCTTGTTAAAGTCCTGTAATTATCAGAGTCCTTAATAATTAAAAACCACAAAAAATGGCAAAATTAAAATCTGTGGTAATTTTAGCCTTAAAAATACCCCTAAAAATATTTCGAGTCTTTGTTTGATCTCATCTCCAGTTTTGGTCAACATGAAACTTGTAGATCTCATCGAGATCTACAACTTTCATGTTTTGAGTTTTCTCAAATTCGGCCATTATCACCCTCAAAAATCAATTTTACTTTTGCAATAATCTGATTGGGCCACGTGGCCCGTTCTGGGAGAGCCACGTGGCCGCCTATCCTTGCAGCATCCACCCACGTCCCCTGGCCGTTGGATTTTGTCTTGAATCCAATGGCCCAGATCTCTCCACGCCTGCCTTTTTCTTCAATCGTCCGATCAAGTCCTTGGCCCCATCTATGCCCTCCGTTAGCGCCTCATGTCCTCTTGCGCCATGTGTCACTGGTTCAACCGCCCGATGGTCGTCTGGTCTTAAGATCACCACCGTCTATGCCTGCTTCATTCTCCCATCGTCCGATCAAAGTTCTGGGTTCATCTCTATCGCCCGTTAATGCGGATCCCACAGCTTGCCACGTGTCACCTTGTGCGCCCTTCGATCGCGCCTTCATCCACCCATCTCCGCCGCTAACTCCGCAGTCACCATCAGCCGTTCGATCTACTCCCTAAACCCATCCTCGCCATCCGCCAGCGCCTTAACCATATTCCGCCACGTGGCAGCACTTGCGCCTTCAGATCTCTCCTATAGCTCTTCGATCTACACCGTCCACTAGCGTTATAATCCCAACCGCTTGATCGAAGCCCTAATCTAATCGCATCCGTCCGCTGGCGCGGCGCCTTCAATACGCCACATGGCAGCTCCACAGCCCTTAGATCACGCGCCCTTGATCTTATCGGAACCACTCGTTGGCGCTTCGATCTGGGCCGTTGGATCTCACGATCCAACGGTCCGGACCTCGTCTTCCTCCTCCCGCAAGCTCCGCCCGAGCCCCGCGCCTCGCAGACCTCCTCCACCCTTCTAATTTTAGCCGCTTCACCTTACCACCTCTCCTCTGTCTAACCACCCCACGATCGAGCCCATTCATCCATGAACACTGCGGGCATGAACACCATCCACGATCATCCTCCAATCGCCCCACATCTCCCTCGCAATCCTCGCCTCTCACCACCTGTATCCGTCACCCCTTCCTTTAAATACCTCGCCTCCTCCTCCGTTTCCGGTCGTCCATCTTTACGCGGGGCATGGCCCAGCCCTCCGCCTCCTCCCTGTGACTGGGGGAGGAGCGTGGATAGAGCGAAGATGACCGTGCCCTCGATGAGACCCACCGCCGATCACGGCGGTGTTGCGGAGGCTCAAATCCCCGCTCGAGCTCGCTGGCAAGGCCGTCCAGCACGTGTGAAGACCCCGAGGTCCTCCGATGACCTCGAGCCCAGGCCACTACCTCCATCTCCAGCCAGGTAAGGCTTCTAATCTCTTCTGTATTTTTCCTTGACTTTTCGTAATTTAATAGGTCACTATCATCTTCTTTACCGCCACCTGATCATCCTACGAGCTTCACCGCATGCCCTTCACCTTCGCCAGCTACTCCGATCATCTCCGTCTTCCGTCAGAACCCCTATCGTCCCAGGCTTTCTCCTCCGTCGGAGGCGGAGGAGGACACACTAAGGGCTCCGTTTCTCCGCCCCCCTAAGCCCTCCGCTCACACGCACACACACCTTGGCTGTCACCTAACCCCCTTTGCAGGTCCACATCTTCATTGGTCGGACCTCGGGCGGAGCCGAGTTCTAGAGCTCCGCCTCTGGCGATCAGGCATCGGCATAGGATTCCAGGCACTCCGGCATCTTCTCCGACTTCGGATCTTAATCGCCAGACCTTCAGCGTCCTTCCCCGAGCTTCACCGAGCTCAGAGAGGCGCAGAGGAGCTCTAGGCCTCACGCCGGAGCTTCGATAGCGCCACCACCTTCGAGGAAGAAGGAAGAGCAGATACTGTTGGATCTCGCCCCACGGCGGAGATCCAACGGCCCTGGAGCAGACACGTTGCCATCCCGGAGCACAGAGGCTCGGTGGGACCGAGCCTCGCCCGAAGCAACCTCGAGCCGCCACGTGGCCCGAGCCACCTGCTACGGCCGTCCGAAGCTGCGTCGAGCCTCGCCCCCACCCGAGCCTAAACTCACGTGCCTCACACATGTGGGTTATGGGCTTTTTGCATCGGTGCCCTCGCAAGTTTCGCATATTACATCCAGGTCCAGCGTCATGTGCATCACACGCGTACTTGTGGGCATTTTGCATTGATACCCTCGCGGGTTTTCAAATTTGCGAAAATGCCCTTGTGCGTTAGGGTAATTTACAGGGAAGGTCCCGATCTTTTTCATAATTACATTTTAGTCCCTCCTAGGGACCTGTCTGCAATTTTATTTCATGTTTTCTTTCAGTTATGCCCCTGTCTTCTTTATTGTATATCTTGAGCATCGTATGTCCGATTAAGTTGATTTGAGTTTCATTTCGTAGCTCTTTCCGTTGTCTTTCTAATGGCATGCTTAAATTTGAGATTAGATACTATGAGCTTTAATGCAGTATTTTATTGTCTAAGTGCCTGGCTTTCCATGTAGCTCATGCCTAATTGCCACTAGAATGAATAGTGCTTCTTTAGTTGACACTGATTTGACTCATCTTTTTAATGGCTCAAGTAATTATCATCTCGGGAATATGTTCATTGCATCTCATTGCATTTATTTGCATGATAAAATAAAATTAAAAAAATGCATGTTTATTCTTTCCTTTAATGCATTGTCTTGTTTTGTCCTCATGCATGAATTGACCTATATTCTTTCAACTCAACGCTTAATTAGATAGATAAAAATCCGAATAATTCGAGAAAGGCTCGTGTCCCTGAGTTCGACCTTGGTATCTTGCCAAGTAAAAATAATAATAAATACGACCATCTCATTTTGGTTGCTATATCTAAATGAGATGGTCTTTGATGAGCCCATCTCGGCCCGACTGCGATGACATTATCAAGTGCTAATTCGGCACTATTAAAGGGTCGATTTGCCGGCTCATCAAATGGAGCCGTTGCCGGGGGCACGACTCATTTCTTATATTTTTTGGATTTGTGTTTATTTATTAAGTGTTCATTTTATAGGTCAAGTTGTTCACATATTTTGCATTATAAAATTTTTCTTTTTTTTGATCTCTAATCCTTGATCCTGTGGCAGGGCCCTTGATCAATCAAGGAGGCGAGGAGCTGGTGTCTCCCGATGCGAGAATCCGCAGGAGCATGCTTGGAGCATATAGAAAAGAAAGAAAGAAAATGTGTCGCATTTTTATTTTCATGCCATACTTGTAATAATTCGTCTTTTACAGCGGTCTTCGATTGAAGGCTCGTGATTGTAATCGAACGATTATATGTGGTTATGTGGGGATTGTCCCCACTTGAGTGTCGACTTAGGACCAGGCACGCGGCTCTTTGAGCGTTTTTCATTCTTCATCTTTTACGTGCTTGCTCGTAGGTAGGACACACTAGTAATCAAAGACGCACTTAACCTCGCTTCACTTAGTCAAAATCAATAGATATTTTTCCCGCTACTAGAAGCATGTTAGGTGCGGCTTTTATCGACTTGCATACATATCATGATGGTTTTCAAAACAGCCCCAAAATTTTTACATAATTTTTGCCAAGTCACTGCATGATTTTTCACTTAGCTTAGATCATGGTTTTATCGAATACGCGGTTTTTCTCGGTTTCCCCTCCTAGCTTGATCACCTAGGTTAATGGAAAATGGGAATGAACGGTAGATGATGATTGCTTGAT
This sequence comes from Ottelia alismoides, assembly GCA_037367405.1. Classification (NCBI taxonomy): domain Eukaryota; kingdom Viridiplantae; phylum Streptophyta; class Magnoliopsida; order Alismatales; family Hydrocharitaceae; genus Ottelia; species Ottelia alismoides. The sequence goes on from JAZKJV010000159.1 coordinate 237,278, forward strand.
TTTGTGCTAACCTTAATTCAGTGACAACATTAAATAATAAATGGGATTGTTAATTGCAAGTCAACATAAAATGGAGTAAAAATTTGGTTTTGGGAGAGCAACACCCTCGTTTACGCATTGATTTTCACTTAACATTTTTCTCTGCGTAAAATATCAAATGTTTTATCACCAATAAAACTGACAAGATAATAAACCAACCTCGGTTGGTTTCATGTGTGAGTTGGTGAATTTGAGGGTCTTGCTTGCTTGAATTGAGCCATGTTTGCTTCGATACACTCCCCAGAACCTTAGTCACTCCATCCATCTCCATAGATTCATCCGCTCGCTTGTATATCCACCAATCTTCTTCGTTCACCTTGGGTCCCTCCCAACATCAATTTCCATCTTTATACTTAGGCTAATCTCAACCTAAGTATAGGGGGGACCCGAGTCCCCGTGATCTTCTCTACTCTCCTTTCCTTGTCTTTATACTTAGGTTATTTCTAACCTAAGTATAGGGGGAGCCCCTCTTAGCTCCTGTATATTCCTTATATTTAAATGGACCTATGTACTTGTATCATCTAGTGCTATGAGGACATACCAAAGTTTAAGTATAGGGGGGCATGCCGTATATACTGTATACTTACTTTAGCTATAATCTGGAAAATTTGAAAAAATTCAAAACTTTTTGGCTAAAGTAAAATCTTTGGACTAAGTGGACTCAAATGTTTTTCACGGCTTTTTCTATACTATGTTACGCTACTTTAATAAAAATATTTTCGAAAATGATTTTTCCTTGTTTTGAAAACTTTTTATTTGCGTGACGTGGTTTTGAAATTTCTTCTATCTCTTTTCAAGGAAAGTTGAGTCTAACTTGTCTTTTAACTCTCAAATTAAAATCCTTAAAAATTAGAAAAACCCAAAATCCTTTAAGAGTCGATAGTGACTACTAAGCCCAATTAAGTAATCCGCATTCAGTGAGGGTTCGCCCTTAGCAGATTGGATGGTTTAGAGGACATCGCGTAAGGCCCCGTCCTCAAGCAACGGGCTTCGGCCTGTACTTACATCCATACTGGTTGAATGCAGATGCTCAATTGAGTTTAGGCAGTCCTAATATCTCTTGAAACTTAAAAAAAAGTTTTTGAATGAAGGAATTGGATTAATCCTCTACACTTACACTTCCACCCAGGATCTGAAATGATCAAGGAGATTTAGCTTTTTGAGGTCTTTGAGATTTTAGGTTAACCAGCCTTAGCCATCAGGGTCTTAGACTTAATCATTCACATTCCCCTAGGTTTCTAGATTTGCATGCTATATTTCATGATTAGTCTCAGACATAAAAAATATGATAAGCACATCACATGCACGATTGCGGTTTTGATGAGATGAGTTGATTTTTCACTTGAGGAATTGGGATGAGGAAGTCGAGATTGGATTTGATCCAATGATGCTCGAGGATGGGATAAAATCTTTGAAGGCTTCATGAAACCTGAGTGTCAGCAATATTAGCCAGTATGAGAACTCGGTTCTTATACTAATCTCTTGATATTGACCTAAGTGCCAGTGTGTGAAATAAATAAAAAATGTTGATCAGTGTGCACCAACTCTTGGTAAAAGCAGTGGAGCTAGCCGCAAATTATACAAGTCAATAAAATTTCAAAGAAAAGCTCTCATTCCACAAAGTTACATATCAAAGAGCTTCCACCAAAGGCGAGCGCTCCCAAACTTTTCAAAGTGTCCACCTGGACCACCGCTATTAGGACCAGGAGTCGGGCTTGCACCAAAAAAGGGCTCTGCATCGTAAATGCTACAAGTCTGGGTGTAGAAGGTACGATAGGTACTCAAAAAAGGCACACCCCAGTGTACTCTCGGGAAAACAAGTGCAGACGGCTCCAACTTCTCTTGACGGACGCACTGATCAACAACAAAAACAACAAAAAAATCTGTTGTGTAAAAGGCACTAGAGAGAATCCTTGTTCCAATGAGAGGGAGAGAAGAAATGACACAATCCCATGCCCTCCATTACTAGCCTTCCAACGACATTTTCTAAGTCTGACAACTAAAGAGACGGTGGATCGAACGCAAGATTTGATTTATTCCCTAGTGTTGCGGATTGGGTCCTTAGGAGATTTTCTCGGACCAAGACTTTGGGTGATGATTTGACTCTACTCTCAGAATTGCAGTCAACACTAAATTTCATACCCTTTAGATTATACGTACATCAGAGAGAGTCTGGAGAATTAGAGGAATTGGATGCCTCTCGGTTAAGGCTGGGTTGAACTCTAGGGTTTTGGACTTCTAAAGTTGAGTCGACTTGAACAAATTGGATCATGTATTCACATGCACAAGGGGGTTAATCCAGCTTATTCATTGTTTGGTGCTCGAGGACGAGCATAGTGCTCGAGGACGAGCATAGCTTAAGTATAGGGGGTGATGAAACCCAATTTCATCATCTTAATTTTGCATTATTAACCCCCTTGCTTAAAGATTGTGTCAATAAAATCCTGTTAAAGTCCTGTAATTATCAGAGTCCTTAATAAATTAAAAACCACAAAAATGGCAAAATTAAAATCTGCGGTATTTTTAGCCTTAAAAATACCCCTAAAAATATTTAGAGTCTTTGTTTGATCTCATCTCCAGTTTTGGTCAACATGAAACTTATAGATCTCATCGAGATCTACAACTTTCATGTTTTGAGTTTTCTCAAATTCGACCATTATCACCCTTAAAAATCAATTTTACTTTGTAATAATCTGATTGGGCCACATGACCCGTTATGGGAGAGCCACGTGGCCGCCTATCCTTGCAGCATCCGCCCACGTCCCCTGGCCGTTGAATTTTGTCTTGAATCCAACGACCCAGATCTCTCCACGCCTGCCTTTTTCTTCAATCGTCCGATCAAGTCCTTGGCCCCATCTATGCCCTCCGTTAGCGCCTCATGTCCTCTTGCGCCATGTGTCATTGGTTCAACCGCCCGATGGTCGTCTGGTCTTAAGATCACCACCGTCTATGCCTGCTTCGTTCTCCCATCGTCCGATCAAAGTTCTGGGTTCATCTCTATCACCCGTTAACGCGGATCCCACAGCTTGCCATGTGTCACCTTGTGCGCCCTTCGATCGCGCCTTCATCCACCCATCTCTGCCGCTAACTCCGCAGTCACCATCAGCCGTTCGATCTACTCCCTAAACCCATCCTCACCATCTGCCAGCGCCTTAACCATATTCCGCCACGTGGCAGCACTTGCGCCTTCAGATCTTGCCTGTAGCTCTTTGATCTACACCGTCCACTAGCGTTATAATCCCAACCGCCTGATCGAAGCCCTAATCTAATCGCATCCGTCCGCTGGCGCGACGCCTTCGATATGCCACGTGGCAGCTCCACAGCCCTTAGATCATGCGCCCTTGATCTTATCGGAACCACTCGTTGGCGCTTTGATCTGGGCCGTTGGATCTCACGATCCAACGGTCCGGACCTCGTCTTCCTTCTCCCGCAAGCTCCGCCCGTGCCCCGCGCCTCGCAGACCTCCTCCACCCTTCTAATTTTAGCCGCTTCACCTTACCACCTCTCCTCTCTCTAACCACCCCACGACCGAGCCCATTCATCCATGAACATCGCGGGCACGACCACCATCCACGATCATCCTCCAATCGCCCCACATCTCCCTCGCAATCCTCGCCTCTCACCACATGTACCTGTCACCCCTTCCTCTAAATACCTCGCCTCCTCCTCCGTATCCGGTCGTCCATCTTTACGCGGGGCATGGCCCAACCCTCCGCCTCCTCCCTGTGACAGGGGGAGGAGCGTGGATAGAGCTAAGACGACCGTGCCCCCAGTGAGACCCACCGCCGATCACAGCGGTGTTGCGGAGGCTCAAATCCCAGCCCGAGCTCGCTGGCAAGGCCGTCCAACACGTGCGAAGACCCCGAGGTCCTCCGATGACCTCGAGCCCAGGCCACTACCTCCATCTCCGGTCAGGTAAGGCTTCTGATCTCTTCTGTATTTTTCCTTGACTTTCTCGTAATTTAATAGGTCACTATCGTCTTCTTCACCGCCACCTAATCATCCTACGAGCTTCACCGCATGCCCTTCACCTTCGCCAGCTACTTCGATCATCTCTGTCTTCCGTCAGAACCCCTATCATCCCAGGCTTTCTCCTCCGCCGGAGACGGAGGAGGACACACTAAGGGCTCCATTTCTCCACCCCCCTAAGCCCTCCGCTCACCTCTGCTCACACACACACACACCTTGGCTGTCACCTAACCCCCTTTGCAGGTCCACATCTTCATTGGCCGGACCTCGGGCGGAGCCGAGTTCTAGAGCTCTGCCTCCGGTGATCAAGCGTCGACATAGGATTCCAGGCACTCCGGCATCTTCTCCAACTTCGGATCTTCATCGCCAGACCTTCAACATCCTTCCCCGAGCTTCACCGAGCTCAGAGAGGCGCGGAGGAGCTCCAGGCCTCACACCGGAGCTCCGATAGCGCCACCACCTTCGAGGAAGAAGGAAGAGCAGATACCGTTGGATCTCGCCCCACGGCGGAGATCCAACGGCCCTGGAGCAGACACGTCGCCATCCCGGAGCATGGAGGCTCAGTGGGACCGAGACTCGCCCGAGGCAACCTCGAGCCGCCACGTGGCCCGAGCCCCCTGCTACGGCTGTCCGACGCTGCGCCGAGCCTCGCCCCCACCCGAGCCTAAACTCACGTGCCTCACGCACGTGGGTTAAGGGCTTTTTGCATCGGTGCCCTCGCAAGTTTCGCATATTGCATCCAGGTCCAGCGTCACATGCATCACACGCGCACCTGTGGGCATTTTGCATTGATACCCTCGCGGGTTTTCAAATTTGCAAAAATGCCCCGGTGCGTGAGGGTAATTTACAGGGAAGGTCCCGATCTTTTTCATAATTACATTTTAGTCCCTTCCAGGGACCTGTCTGCAATTTTATTTCATGTTTTCTTTCAGTTATGCCCATGTCTTCTTTATTGTATATCTTGAGCATCGTATATTCGATTAAGTTGATTTCAGTTTCATTTCGAAGCTCTTCTCGTTGTCTTTTTAATGGCATGCTTAAATTTGAGGTTAGATACTATGAGCTTTAATGCATTATTTTATTGTCTAAGCGTCTGGCTTTCCATGTAGCTCATGCCTAATTGCCACTAGAATGAATAGTGCTTCTTTAGTTGACACTGATTTGACTCATCTTTTTAATGGCTCAAGTAATTATCATCTCGGGCATATGTTCATTGCATCTCATTGCATTTATCTGCATGATAAAATAAAATAAAAAAATGCATGTTTATTCTTTCCTTTAATGCATTGTCTTGTTTTGTGCTCATGCATGAATTGACCTATATTCTTTCAACTCAACGCTTAATTAGATAGATAAAAATCCGAATAATTCGAGAAAGGCTCGTGTCCCTGAGTTCGACCTTGGTATCTTGCCAAGTAAAAAAAATAATAAATACAACCATCTCATTTTGATTGCTATATCTAAATGAGATGGTCTTTGATGAGCCCATCTCGGCCCGACTGCGATGACATTATCAAGTGCTAATTCAGCACTATTAAAGGGCCGATTTGCCGGCTCATCAGCATGAAGATAGCGAGGATGATTGTAAGTATTCTTACTTGACCATGTGTTATTGTTTTCCACTTTGCAGTGGCTTTCGTGTATCGTTTCTTTTGTTTTTTTTATTACTAAGAAGTAAAAAGGAAATTAGGACTAGTCGATTGGCATAATTGATCGTGGATTAATGCAGAAGTGATAAACGAGCTCTTAGAATCGGAACTCATAAATATGATTGATACCAAAAATGGAATAGAAAGCATTCATTGATTGTGGGAGAACAACGCCGACCTTGTCCACAAGTACACTCTAGACTTGAGAGCGTGAGGACATACCCACTAAAGTTGGAGGCCAAAACCTTGGACTTGCACCCTAAGTCTCTGGATTCTAACTCTCGGGTCCGAGAGGTGCAAACACTTGCCTTCGATCTTAGAAAGACATTTTGATATACATCTTTTTGATGTATCCTTGCGGGCTTGATATAACACAGCAACCCGAGCAAATAGTCCTTATGATTGGGGTATAGCAGAAGCGTATGCTAGGCATCAGGACGACTCACCTTACCTAACATAATTGATTGAAAATTTCACCTAAAATCGAAAAGATAAACGATCGGACCCCTGCGGCCTTTACGTGTTGAGTAGAACTTGGGGTTTGCAATTGTGTATTATTTTGTGTGCATCCACAGACCGCACTCTTCATGACTTTCCGCATCATCTCTTGATTCAAAGTCGTGCTCCCTTTCATTTTTCTCTTGACATCAAAGATGGATAATTGGAGCGATATTTGTCCAGACTTCACTAACCTTTCCCTGAACACTCCAAATCTCATGTCTTCCGAGGTCCAAGATGACTCTTCCCGGACGTCCCTGGACTTAAATGACCCTCTTCTTAAGTCCATGTTTAATAAATGACCTCCGGTGTTTATTCAGACCTAGACCAATCTTTTCCTCTCTTCTTTCCTCATCGAGGATGACCGTCACCTCGGCGTCTCTACATATTCGTCTTCTTCTAAGATTAATTCAGATCCTTTTGATTCTGAAGGTAATGAACACTTTGCGAAGATGCCTCCCAAGAAGAATTATGATGGCGAGGTTGAGAACAGAGATGATATACTTCATGCCATTCTAGAGAGACTGACTCAGGTGGAGTAGCAGAATGAAACACTACATGCACAAATGGGTCGGAGAAGATCCGTAGAGGGTGTTGATGAGACGTTGAGAGAAGCATACAATCTGAGCATACAATCCAAGGTTGAACCAGAATCACAATTATCTTAGACTCGTCACACCCATAGATGTTTTTGAGTTGAAGCCTCATTTTCTAGCATTGATGCCTAAATTCAACGGAAACGCGGTAGAAGATCCCTTCGTGTTCCTCTAAGAGTTGGAGATGGGTGGTGATAGCTTAAGTCATCCTAAGATCAGTCAGGGCTATATTAGACTGCAACCTATTTCCTTTGCATTTGAAGATAAGGCATCTTATTGGTTATAGAATATGGGGATTGAGGTATTAACATCGTTGCATTTCAAAGACTTGTTTTTAAAAGTTCTACCCCCTCGGTAGGACTAATAAAATGAGATTGCATATTAAGAGTTTCACCTAACTCTCCTATGGTCCACTCTTGGAGACTTGGGAAGGATCCAAGGACCTACTACAGAAATGCTCATGCCACGACATGCAAAACCAATCTTAGTACATAGTCTTTTCTATAGTCTCACCCCTGAGATGCAGGGGTCAGTGAGTATTGCCTGTGGAGGCAGCTACTTGAACAAGAATGTGGATAACGTTTAGACGATATTCAAGCAGATGGCTGAAAGTAGCCGCCTACAGACCATGGGTAAAGTGTATAAGCAAACACCTCCCTCACTTGTACTCTTGGAGGTGGGCAAGAAGATTGTGACAGATCTAACAGAAAACTAGAACTCCAACATGGATATTTTTGCTAAGTTGACCATGACAGAGCATATCAACAAGAAGGTCGAGGAGCTTTAAAATCTCATCGAGCTCGAGAGCTTCACAAAACTGGCAAAGTTGATGGAAGAGCTAGCTGAGAGGGTATCCAAGCATAGGGTACCTGCCCCATCTAAACCTCCTATTGGTGACTCGATTCAACCACCTCTCCTCTCCGTTTGTGTCCCTCCCATCTTTTACTCATTCCTCCTTCTCACATAGGAGGAGGACCCATTGGTCCTCCATCTTCTAAGCCTTGTTAGGACCCCCAAACTCTACCTTCTCCTAGTCTGCTTTGCTAACCCCTGCAGATATAAGGAGACATCATTGATCAGAGTTTGGGTGACCCTATTGGTCTCCTTCTCCAATAAGCCTTCATCCACATCAATCTTCAGGCCTCACCGCAGCTTTACCATCTTCCGGCTATGTTCGCCATCCACTAGCAGGGTTCCTAGGCCCTTCAACAATGTCATAGGATCAAGGTGGAGCTTGAGGAGCCTCGATGGAGCTCCACTCCACCTCCACCTCACACGGAGGAGCTCATGTAAGACTAGGAGCAGCCACCATTGGATCCAAGCTTCTGATGTCTTGACCCAATGGTCCCCAAGAGATATCATCCCAGCTATCAGATCCACCCCCCCCCATTCGCATCACTGTCAACCATAGGCGAAGGGACCTCAGTCGTCAAATCCTCTAGCATCTTGACCATCGTCGTCCACCCATATTGAGATTTGGGTCATTGGATGAACTAGATCCAATGGTGTTGGGTTGTTTCCTACCTCGAGCCATGCCTCCAACCTTGGGAGCTCTGAGCCTCACCCATGCCTCCACCTCACGCCACGTCAGCCCAAGACTCTACCCGGGCCTTATCCTTAAGCATGGATCTTGTGCATGTGGCAAGGCGATTTGCAGCACCCTTCGGTTCTTCTTTATTGCAATAACAATCTGTACTTCCATTAGCTATGTGAGTTGTCTAGGCAAATTACGTCCAGGCCCTCCTACTTCCTAGAATGAAAAAACCCTCGATCATTGAAAAAATGCATAGAAGCTCCTCCAACTTTTCATATTTGCAAATAAGACTCTATTTGTGTGTTTTAGATTGGTTTTAAATAGCTTTCATTGCATTTATGTCCCAGTACACTTTATTATATAACTAAAGATATAGAACTTTGATTTGCATGAAATTGATGTCTTTTTAAAGCTTGAGTTATTCTATTTAATTTAGTATATAATAGAGCTTGATTTGACTTAAGTGGAATTATTTATTAACCAGAAAAGTATCTTTTTATATTGGCTTCTTTATTTCACCAAAAATTATGCACATGTCCATTTATTGCAAATTAATATCCATTTTAAAGTTTGATTCACATATAATTTATTTATAGGGTTATTCTCTTGAATTGAGAACTTTTTGTAAAGCCCTAAAAATCAACCTCATCAGATCCTACCGTTTATATAGAAATTAGATCCGTCTCGACGAAACAAATCCAATGGAACTTGTTACGCCTTAATCGCAGACCATTTTGAATAGTTATGAATTTTTAAAGCAAAGAGGTTGATGTCGTTTAAGTCGTCATTAGTCCTAATCACCATCATTAGTACTAACAAATCTTGATTAAGAATACAAATGGTCATTAAGCTTATTGATAATGGTTAAGGTATTGATTAGGGTTTAGTAGATGTTAATCATAGTTATGAATAATTAATCACGACCAATGTTATATAATCATGATTAGAAGTAATGAAGACTTATTGGAAAACTATAGGTTTTATGATTAGCTTGGGCAAAAAACCATGGGCTGCAAAACCATAGCATTGAGGGAACCATGAGTTTGGGCATGGGCAAAAACTATGGATTCACCATGGTTTTCAGGGTTTGGGAGCCTATAAATACCCCCCACAAATTCTACAAAAAAATACCCTCCACACCTCCATTCACGTTGACATTCATTCCATCCACCACCATCCTAGGGCTAGGCTTGAGAGGTTGAGAGAAGGGGAGGGAGACGCGGAAGAAGCGCTAGCGAAGCGCTGTCGGGAAGAAGAGAAGAAGGAAGACAAAGCGCTTCTCTCCTCGACAGCTTTGTAAAGGAAGTAAGTAGAACTTTTTAATTCGTGTTTCGATATGTCTCTTTGAAGACTCGTGTTTTCTTTCAAGTTTCTCTAGATATAAGGGGAGATACTACATAAATTTTCCTTGAAATATCACTCGATGTAGAGGGAGACTTTGTCAAAAATTTCCTTGAGATATCACCCAATATAAGGGGAAACTCTACCGAAATTTTCCTTCAAATATCACCAGATATAAGGGGAAACTCTGATAAAATTAAGAGAATTCATGTTCTTTATTCGTTCTTCGTGTTCTTCATTCGTTCTTCATGTGGTATGCGTGTTCTTGACAGTAAATAAAATTTAATCATTTTAGGAGCTAAGAAGCCCCTAGTTGAACACGAATAAGGTAGATTGTTCACATTTTGAAGTTAACACAATAAGGTAACAAAATCATACCATTTGTTATAGGATTTTTAAGTTAAACTATATAAAATTAATGTTTATTATGTTCTTTATTTTGAGTAACGTTTACATGTTTGTTCCATTATTTACTCTAAAATAACTAGTAAAATAAAGTTGGTGAAATGAATCATCCTTGAAGTTGTTGTGATAATTATGTAATAGTATACTGATACTAGCTAAAAATTTATATGGCATAAATGCAATCCGATTACAATTTTCGTACTATCTTTTACGATAAGGATGACTTGGAGTAGATACTACAGATCAGGTATGCAACCTGTAGATTTATCAGAAGAACATCTGTATTGGCATGCCATACCTAAGTGGTACACAGTTTCTATGATATGTTGAGAGTGTGAAATAAATTATTTGCAATGCGTGGTACTTAGCTGCCATTAAGCGGGTTGACTGGCTGAAGATGCAGTCATGTCAGGTGGAGGCACAGGTGGTTTAATAGTAGTTGGGTCACGATAACATGTATTTAAAGTCGCTAGTATATGTGAATAAAGGTTATCATGTGGTTTTAAGCTATTGAGTCCTCGAGGATGGTGTGCTTCCTTATTTGTCAGCTGAGGGTTTGGAACCCTATATAATAAACAAAAAGGAAATTATCATGATAGTATTAGAGGATTAGTTGAGCGACGTGCAGTGGCATAAGATCACTAGATCAATGCAATCTCCAATTCGGAAGTGTGCACATCTTCAGAGTCCATGAGAGGTGAGGTAAACCACCTACACTAATCCCCGACGGGGAATAAAAGGAATATGACTTGATCTATGAGAAGAAATGAAACTTTTTGATATAATAAGCTTTGATAAACTAAACTACTCATTTACTTTTATCTTCATTATTTATCACTCGCTAATCTTTATCATATGATTTCTGAAAATCCAACAGGCATCGATGAGCCATCGCAAGGACCTTAGTCAGCCAGCCAACAATAGTAGCTTCTAGTTTAAGATAGTTAGCAGTTTTTTAATCATTTTCCTTTAGTTCAATATACATGTATAAAAAATAGTGGGACAGGTGATAAAGCGCTCAAGCAAGGTTCCTAACGTCATGTTTTGGAGGGCCCGCGGTGTCCAACAAATTGCATTCGACATCGTTGTATCAGTGCATCTCTTAGCTCTCGGAACTCAACTCGAGCATGTTAGTCAATGATTAACCCACAACAATGATTAAGAAATAAATGTAGATGGGCTAAAATTTACTATACATTATAAAGCATGTGTATAGTACGGAAGCAGTAGGGGTTGAACTACAAAGGAGCACACGAGCTAGAGCAACAAAATTGAGTAGACAACTTAGAGATTTTTTGTGTTTTTTATTTTAAATGTTTATATGGGTTTTTGGATTTTTTATATTTTTTAAGTTTTAATTATGCAAATTTTTTATTTAAATTTTTAAATATAATATAGATTAATATATAATAGAAAAATATATGTATAGAATATATAAAGAAAAGGATGGAAGAAACTTTTTTTAGATTTTTCAGATATAACAAATAAACTTAAAATTTTAGAAATAAATACTTTTTGGTTTTATAAAAATTTCATTTATTTTGGTAATTTTTGGATATTTTTTAGATTTTTTAAGAATTTTAAAATAAAAAATACACAAAATAAGTAAATAGTAAATCAAGGAACTTGATGGAGCGTAATAATTATCTATCAATCCAGATTGAGCCCAACTTGAATTTTCCTGAATACTAGATAATCAAAAGAAAATTCAAAGACTTGAACATTATTTTTTGATTTTTCTATGAGTTCTTAGGATTTTTTATACGGTTTTTATATTTTTAAATTTTTAGGATTTTTCTTAATATTTTGCAAAAATATTTAGTCAAGAAAATAAATATTTCTAGATAAATATACATGAACATTTAGAGAATTTTTTAAGTCAATTTATAATTAATGCTAAACTGGAGAAAATGCAATATTTTTGCATTTTTTATAAATAGGAAAATAAATTTACTTGCCTTCAGAAAAATATATGTGATGTAATATGGTTTCAGACACTTAAGATAATTTTCCTATAATTTTTAGATGCAAGATGTTATTTTTAATAAATGAAATACAATTACAAAATTAAATTTGCAATACAGGGACCTAATTGCAATTTTCAAGAAGTATCAGAGCATTTGATAACACTTTCAACAAGTTCAGAGGCATACATAAAATATTTCCATATTTTAAAACGTTATCTGCACTTGCAAGGGTATAAATACAAATACCCAGAATAATAGAGCTAGGTATACAAATTTACCAAAAATAAATACACTGATATTTAAAGTTCTTAGACCAAAATGAAATACACAAACCTGCATGGGTATCCAGGAAAAAATCCTTCCCCCTCACACGCATAGGCTCGTGAGGTGACATGGATTGGACTAAAATGCAAATGGAGGAAAACTTGGCAGATTTAATATAAATAATATATAAAATATTACTCTTGACATGACAGATTTAGGACTAAATAAAAAATACAAAAAAGTGGAGGGTAGAGAATGCAAAATACCCTATCCTTTACGCGTTGATGAACGGTGTAATGCCCATCACTTAAGCGATCGGACGGTGGAGATCGCACGATATTCCTTCGTGGATGAGCGCTCAAGAATATATCTCGCTGAAGATCTGACGGTGGTTGCTCGGCTCGATCCAATGGTCCGCAACAAAACTGGGGCGGCCTCCTGATCGAATGGATGGGAAGTTGGTTGGATGAACTTGAAAGAACGCCAAGGAGCTGCTCCTTCAATCATCGATAGCTCGCTCCTCCGGCCACCTGAGAGGCTCTTGACAGGCTCGAAATGGAGCCAAAACTCCTCCAGAACTGGTAGTGTGCTCAGAGATGTCCAAGACCCATCGATAGGGTCCTGGAGATGCTACAGAGTCGAAGCACCTGGAATACCTTCCGCTGGACAAAATCGACCCAAACCGGGTCTACAAGCTCCAGTACCTGCACAGTTAGCTCACATAAGGAAAAAAAGAAGGTTCCTGAGCTGCATTGAGGTGCAATTAGGCGAAGATGCTTCATGGTAGAGATGCTCCGACGAGAGGCAGGGGAGGAGCACTCAATCTCCCAGATTTGAGCAAGATCTGAGGTGAGCAGGCGAATGGATGAAGATGTGGAGGTGGTTAGGCGGGTGGTCAACAATCGAGGATGCCATGAACAGAGGTTGGAGCCTAGAGCTCCGACCAACTATGTTTTTTTTTTATTTTTAAGATAAAATAGATCAAATCAAATGAAATAAACTGCAAAACTAATATACTGCTACTGCTAGGATTCTAAAAAGCAAAGAAAGAAGCAGCTCACCTTCCTGATGTAGCCAGGAGCAAAGATCACACAGAGGTGCTCTGATGAGGGGTTGAATCACCTTCTCCTCATTGTGGCTCGGTGGGGACCTCTTCATGTTACAAAGGTTAACTCCAATATTTGATCCAAGGGGTCAAAAGTGAGTCAAGAGGGATTAGATTTCCAAATGGGAGGAGAAGATATTATATACAAGTTGCCTTAGAGAGGAACTTCGCTTAGGATTTTTTTTATGGAAACGAGAGTTGACTGGCGTCGATTCTTGATCTGCATGAATAATCAGAGATAGGTGAAGATTTCAGAAGAACAAATCAAGGGCAGGAGTATGGATTGATCAGTAAAGTGTGACAAAATTGGGGGAAAGCCCATGAACGGACCGGTTCAAAGAGGGAGCAGGGAGTTGACCGAGGTCAACTAGGGCCGCTCCCTGACTGGTCCATGTCGGTCGCAAGAGGAAAAGAAGAAATAAAAAAGGAAATATAATAAAATAAATTAAAATTAAAATAACAAATGATTTTATAATTTTTTCTTAAAACATGAAAGTTGTTTCTTATTTTATATACTACTTTAGGTTATTTTTTTTACTTTTATCAACCTATTTATTATGTGTTAATTTTTACACGTATAATTATATGTATAAATACCTATATAATGTGTATTTTTTGTTTTTTATTTTATTATTGTATTATTTTATATGCATAATTTATGTATTTACAATATCTTTAAATATGTATCTACATAGTTTTATTTCTTTTTCTAAGTCTATTTTGTATATAAATAAATGTGTATATGTACATTATAGGTATAATATACATATGTATTTTATTGTAGTATTTATTTTAATGATTTTTTATTGATTTCTTTCTATATGTATATTTTTAATATGATTCAAATAATATTTACATGTATTTAAAAATATAAAAGAGTGAAAATATAAGGAATGTATAAAATGAATATAAATATATAGGTATATAATACAAGGAATCTTTACCCCGCAAATGCTATAAACTTTGTAAATTACCTTCTGAACATTTGAAACATCGATATTCATCCCTCTACCTCGTAAACTTGCATCGTCTTACCCCATGAACCATGTCGTTAAATTTACTTTAACTCGAGACAATGCCTTGGGTTAATCTAACCATGGGAGCATTGGATGGCGGATCTTCCACCTACTTATCTCCTTCTTCATCTTCATCTTCTTCCTCCATTCCTCTTCTTCTCCCTCCTCTCTTTATTTTCTCTCTCTCTACATCACATCTCCATACGTCAACCAAATCACGATTTTTTTCTATTTTCATGGATAAACCATGTCTTCCGATCATGGAAATGATTTTTAAATTTTTTTGGGACAAATTCTTAAACTAATTAATCAAATTTTTTTATGGTGCTAAATAAATACATTGCAACTCTCCTCCTCCTGGAATTCCAGCATCAAGAAGCTCAAGGAGAAGGGTATTGATCCCAACACCTACAAGCCAAGTGCATAGAAAGGACCTGCCTGTCTCCAATCACAACGGGCGCAACCTGATCCCGATGTTTAACCCTAAACTCAGCTTCCTTCAAGATAGATCTTTTGCTAGAGAAAGACTAGATCAAGATTGTGATTATTCCGCACTGAGAACCCGAAAATCCATGGATTCTGCTGCGATGGTGCTGCTTGAATCCTATGAGTTATGTTGCATGGTGGGGCCAAATCCTATGAGTAAGGGGAGGGTAAGGAGGCGGCTAGGGGAAAAGCAAGGGAAGGGTAGGTGGTGGAGGAGGTGGAGGGGGTAGATGAGCAAGGGGAGGGTACAGGTGCAGAGGAGCAATGGGAGGGTACACTGGCTGGGGTGGAGGAGCAAGAGGTGGGGGAGGAGGCGGCTCGAGACGGAGAAATTGAAGTGGAGGAGGAGGTGGTGGGGCGAAGGTGGAGGAACAAGGGGAGGAGGAGGAGGTAGCTGGGGTGGAGCAAGGGGATGGTAGAATGAGATGGAGGGTAGGGTGGAGGAGCAAGGGGATGCGGTGGAGGCGGAGGAAAGGGGAGGAGGACGAGGCCGCTGTGGGCAGAGCAAGGGAAGACGGCTGGGAAGGAGCAAGGTGAGGGGAGGAGGAGGTGGAGGGGAAAGGGAAGGAGGAGAAGGCAGCACATGGGAGGGCTGGGAGGTCGATGGCGGTGCGAGGGATGTCATCAGTGGCACAGGGGAGGGCTGGTAGGTCAAGGGCGGTGCGAAGGAGGTCGGGGACGACATTGGGGAGGTGGAGTGAAAGGGAATGTAAGGAGGAGGTTTAGGGAAGAAGAGGGATGTCATCTTTTGTAAATTCGCTAAACAAAGAGGATAATATGCACCTCTTTTAAATGGAATCCAGTTAAATTTAATTGGAAAATGGATGGGGGTTAACCTTGGGGTCTTTGAGGTAAGGGTTAAAAAGTTTACGGGGTCAAGGGAGGAATATCAATGTTTCAAAGGTCGAGAAGGTAATTTACAAAGTTTATAGAGTTCGTGGGATAAAAATCCTACAATACAATAGGACCCAAAAAATAATTTTTGTATCTTAACTTCAATTTTAATGAAATCACCTTCATTAGATAGATAATTTAATTTAGAGTACAATAAAGGTGAGTTTGTTCAATTTTGAGTTCATATGGAGAAGATATGGATCTATGAAGTTGTGTTTGTGACTTTTTCATCAATGTGTCCCATCCACATGGTGCATTAGTTTCATGTGCTATTATTTTTGTATTTTCTATGTATTATTATGTTGTTTTGTTTTGAAAACATATTTATTTGAAGTGTGTAGTAGTATGTGCAAATTAGTGTAAGTTTGAGCTATGTACAGTGTGTTGGGCACTTAGGGTTTCTAGGTGACATTATTATTTTGTCTGCATTTATTTGTTCCTTATCTCCCTCTACTTTATTCCTTGTCAACCAAGTCAATATTGACTTAGTCTCGGGGTTTAGGGTCAGTCGTTTATTTACAATACTTCCTTTATTTTTCTTTTATTTATTCATTTATTTTGTATTTAAATACTGGTATTTAAGCAACATTTACAGATAAAGGTCGGAGTGTTAATTTGTACACATTATCTATATTTACCATTTATCTAGGGATTTAGAGGCAAAATAAAGGAATAAAGCTGAATGAATGGGTATTCATCACGCCCCTATACTTAGCTTTGCTAGTCCCCAGCAAACACTTATTAGGAGAAGAAGTGATGCAAAAATAAAATAAAGAAAAGAAAAATAAAGAAGGTAGAATGCTTATGATTTTTAAGTTTGCCTTCACAAAGTCAAAGTTTGGAGCTCAGTTAAGACTTTTGGATTATTAATGTGTTCGGAACCATGTTACAGTTAGGACTTGAGACTCAAAAGCCTTTAGGTTCTATGCTTCTTTATTCAGTTCAACTCAACAGTCTGGTCAGAACCGTCCATTCAGACGTGTATTCTTGTAACTTTAAAATGACCAGTTCCAAGTGTGTGTATGGTGTTAGCTCTTCCCAGATAAGTCGTTGAACTATCCAGTGGTTTCCTCCTCTGGTAACTCCTCCTTAGGGAGATGGATATTTTCTTCTAAGTTCAGTACATGTTAGTGCACAACGAGTTAGGGAGAAGCTAGGAGAAGGAGAAAAGAATTGGAATGGACCGGTGTAGTCTCATTTCCTTGTGAAGTTCGATTAGTGTAACCAAGACTCCACCAAGAATCAGGCCTTTTCTGCAACTCGAAATTGGAGTTTTTGATATAGGCTTTTGTTTGAGCATATGTGTGATATGTGGTAGAAGGGTAATTGGTTCCTTCCAGGATCGAATTACCACATCAGTATTTAGTCCCACACCTACCAGTGGTGGGACTTGGAGGATCTGTGGAGGCTATATAACAAGCCCCAGATCTCCTGTATCAGATGAGAAAGTTCAATGAACGAAACAGTCGTTTAAGGCATTCTCCCTTGGTTTCATCCCGCTCCTTAGGGAGTAGAGTTCCACGTAAAATACTGGTATTCCTTATTGTTTATCTTTTTTCTCTGATTACGCTTCCGTATTTATCATTTTATAACTTGGTATCAGGGTGGGTCGTTCTTGGTTGATTTTGAAAAATTATTCTTAAAGATTTTTTATTGTTCAAGATCGATCGAGTTTGTGTTTCGGTTTTAGTATTTCTTGGAACCCTAATTTCCCGTCGTCATAAATTTCTAGAAGATCGATTTGTGCTGATGTATTGTTCGATTCAAGTTCACTACTTCCATAATTTCTAGGGTTTCAGCAACCATAGAAAAGTATCGGCTTCATCGTATTCAAAGTTCTGAAAATTCATGTCATTGTTCTGAAGATAATTAATTCTAGGGTTTTTTTGAAAACCCTAATTCCGCATCGCCAATCGACAACCTGAGAAGCCCCATACCTCTCTACGACTCTGGAAAGTACTGCATCGTATGCATCATCTCGCGCATCATGCTTTTTTTGTGCATTAATCATCGAGCGATAGCTCCAAGTCCCAGGTTCTAATCTGAGAACCCAAAAAAATCTTGGCAGCACTGGCGTCTCTCCAGATCCAGATCCTTGTGCATATCTCAAGGTGCGCACATCCAAGGAGCAACGCACCTCCAAGATCTCCACATCCAGGCAGCGATAGACGCATCTTCAATCTCAATGTGGCAAGCACCCTCCGTATCGTGCAGAAACTCGAAATTACAGTGATGAATATCGAAAACAAACACTGGTGGCATATTGTGGTGCCAAACTTCTCCACACACCTTATAGGTGCATCATATTCTTCAGGCACAACATATGCAACCTTCATGCGACACTGATGAACCTTACAGGAGCGAGACTCAAGGCTCCTCTCCTCCGCGTGCATTCATCTTCTCTAGCTACAATAGACGGCGTGCTCTCCTCTCCAGGCAGGCGGCACTGGAGGCGGGCATCCTCAACCCCAATCGTGAGGGTGGTGCAAGGGGAACCTGAAATAGGGTCTCCCCTTTGCGTGCCCAAGTGGGCCTTTATTTTGCGTCAAAAGAAAAAAAAGGGGGGGAGTAATTTCTTTGTTTAGACCCAAGTAAGGCATATCCCAGCCAAAGTGCGCCGATAGTTATTAGAATCAGATTTATTTTAGCCCAACATTAGGTTGTAGTTCAAAAAAAGGAAAAAATGTGAATGGCTTATTTTGAAGAAAACTCATAAAATGAAAGAGATGGCTATTAAAAAAGAAATAGTCGATAAAAATGAGAAGAAAAAAGCCAAAAAAAGTGTGAGATCAGCTTACGTGATGTTTTTGTTTCCCCATTTTTTGTTTCTTCTCCCAACTTTGTCGATGTCATTATGTTCCAACAAGTATGGGAGAAAGGAGTATTTTGTAGAGTTATATGCCGGACTCAGATTATCTAATTCTCTAGATTACAGGAAAGCCATATTTTTAGACTCTACAGATGTTCAGATTTCAGTCTCGACGATTAGATTTTGAGTCTTCAATTTGATGCGCACATGCTTGCCATCATCAGTTTTGTGATCCTCATATTTTATTTTCGATCTCAGAGTTTTCATGTGATCCATAGAGACTCCAAAGTAAAGATCACATTCCCTATGCCATATGAGCTAGGGTTTTCATGTGGCTTCATAGGGACTCTAGAATAGAGGTCCCATTCTATGAGCCACTATGGGAGAGATCCAGTTCTCCGATGAGGAGACTTTTCATACTTCATTCTCCATGGACCGTGGACTCTGACGAGGATGTCTCCATGATTTTTCAGTTCGACCCTTCAGAGATAGAGCAGTTGTCCACATGATTGTGGCGAGCCAGAGCACTTCAACGAGGAGACTCTTTTCAGTTTCAGTGACTCCGACTGATGCAGTTCAGAGCACACATTCTCCGACAAGGAGACCTAGTTTGACTCACACTCCAGCATGTTTGTTCCTCGTCACCTGCACAACATGAGAAGCAACATCCTCAACATCAACTGACAGTTGTGTTTGCATTGAGTTGATATTGTGTGCGGTATATTGTAGTATGAGTTTGAAATTTCTTTTTATTTGTCCAAGCTAAGCATTGCATGCTCTGGCTTGAAGGGGAGTGTTGGAGCATAGGCGTCATATGTGGTAGATGGGTACGAAATCCAATGTTTAGTCGCACATCTACCATTGGTTGAACTTGGAGGGTCTATGGAGACTATATAAGAAGCCCCAGACCTCCTGTATCAGATGAGAAAGTTCAATGAACGAATCAGCCCTTTGAGGCGTTCTCTGGTGGTTTCATCCTGCTCCTTGGGGAGTATGGTTCCACGTAAAATCATGATGTTCCTTATTGTTTATCATTTTTCTCTAATTACGCTTCCGCTTTTCTCATTTTCTAACAGCTTCTTTTTTTTATATTTCTTTGTGTGGCATTACACTGCATTCTTACCCCGACGGATATAGAATCTTTTATTATGCCCATGTTTGGAGTCTTAGAAAAATTGTGCTAGCAAACCATCCCTCATCCGAATCTTTATTTCAATCCAATCTCCAGTCGTTAGTTGTCCATTCTAGTAGAGAAACAACGGGTTGAAGTACCGATTTTGGCAGTCCCCAAGAATAGGTCTTAAGACACCCTTGACGAAGTGGCCTAGTATCATTCATACTTAGACTCCCAGATCTTTCAACAACCCATCTTGGTCGAGCTAAGTGCTGAGTGCGAGATTATAAGTTAATCCATTGTCTCAAGAATCATACGGATGGCATGGAGGGTTCTAGTTAGTCACATCGAATTAACTCATGAACTCAGTCTCATAGAACCTAAAGAATAAAGTCATAATTACTTGAAGCATCTCAATTCCAGTCCTTAACATGTTCATCTAAAAATAAATCGATTAAGGTTTAGACGAAGTTCCGATCTTCAGAGCTTATTCAGACTAGTTTAATTGTCAAAATCATTTGGAAAAACACAGATGTCAATATAGGAAAATATTTTGTGAAAAAAATATGGTTTTGAACTTTTTATGAGATTTTCAAAAAGTATTGCACATTTTTGTGGAATTTTGAAAATATTTTGCAAAATTTTAGGTTTTTTTTTGGTTTTTTTCAAAAATTTATGGGATTTTTAAAAAAGGTAAAAGAGTTCATGAGAAAGTAGAAGAGATAGTGTGTTAGTGGTATATGTGTTTTTGTTCACAGATGATTTATTATATACCCTTAACCAATATAGTATATTAGCCATATTATTAAAAATACAAAAGTATGATTTATGGCAGAAGTATATACAACATATATATGACCCCTGATGAACACGAAATCTGCCTCTATAATGATGGGGAGTTGTCGTAGCACAGAAGGCAGATTTCAGTCATGCAAAGACCACACTTTCGAATATGTGGAAAACTATTTTACTTAGCAAGCATACCAAGGTTGAACACAGGGACACAAGCCTCTTCGTCTATTTATCGAAAATTATTGATAGATTAATGTGTATCTTCTAGTTTTAGGTCTTCATGCAGGTATGATGTGCAATGTCGATAAAATAATGCAAAGACAAGTGATGCATGTTTTTTTATTTGATTTTCAAATGGAATTAGATGAGATGCAAGATGAATGCTATGCTTACATAGAAATGATATACAAATATGCCCCAAAAAGATCAAGTCAATGAGCAACAGATTATGGTTCAAATTCTTAGTCAATTGTGCAACAAATGATGAATAATGACTATTAGCATGAAAAGTAGGAGACATGGAGCACATAAAAATAGAGTCTATTTAATACAGTGTCCAATCATGAAATTAATAATGCCAAAATGAAATTGAAATTGTTCAATTTGGACTTAGAATGCAGAAGATATGCTAAAAACAGTGCAGAGGGTGGAATTGTAATAAAAATGCGAGAGAAATAAAGATAAATATTGCAAATAGGTCCCTGGAGGGATCATTTGCAAATACCAAAAACCGACGGGGCCCTTCTATAATTTATCCATTGTGCACAGGGATCTTTTATAATTTCCAAAAACCACAAGGGCCTCCCTGTAAAATACCCATGCGTGCATGTGAGGCAAGCACCTGGGGACCAAAATGTAATATTAGAAAATCCCAAGGTCTTCAGTGCAAATTTCCCAACCCCTCACTAGGGCACATGAGGGGGACAGGCTTGGGAGACTGCCCATGCTCAGGCCACATGGCTGCTTCGGATCACTTCGGTGCGCAGTTTGGGCAGCCCGAGCCTGTAGACTTGGCATGCAGGTTTGGAATGACAAGCATCTGTCTGGACCGTCCGATCGTGAGGATCGGACGGTAACTGCTCTTCGTGGTCCGTCGTCGATCACTGGAGAGAATTGCGCTCCGGTGACCTCCTTGGAGCTCCTCCATGCTCCAGTTGTATCCCTAATGATCGAATAGGCTTCTGGGAGCCTCGACGAGGAAGCTCGGATGGGAAGGAGGACACATGGAAG
This sequence comes from Ottelia alismoides, assembly GCA_037367405.1. Classification (NCBI taxonomy): domain Eukaryota; kingdom Viridiplantae; phylum Streptophyta; class Magnoliopsida; order Alismatales; family Hydrocharitaceae; genus Ottelia; species Ottelia alismoides. The sequence continues at coordinate 258,986 of JAZKJV010000159.1, forward strand.
GTCTGAAGCTGTTGTCGATGGTGGTTTGTCGGAGAGGCAGCTCGAGATCGGAGTAGTGGCACGCTTTCTGTCCATTGAGTACCTGCAGCAGTTAGTTGTAGCCAAAGCGTGCTCGTAAAGTGCAGGCGATTGTGAATCAAGTGGAGGTCCAGCGGAGGCAGAGGGAGTGGGGGACCTGGGCTTCATCTCCGATGGTCCATATATGAAATGGGGCGGGCTGTCGGGGCTCTAGAGAAGGGGAAGGGGTGAGTGGTTGGCGTGGATGGTGGTTGTGCGGTTGAGATAAATGGATGGTCAGAAGAAGATGGAAATTGAAGGCGATGGCGTATAAATTAATGGAAATCAAAAAAATGGAGGAAGAGGAGTACCTAATCGGAGGTGGTCTCCGGTGGAGGATGTGGTCTAGGCTAAGGACCTGGTGGTCATCGGGTCTTCGCTCAACCATGCCGACCGATACAGGGGGCTCTACGATGTCGGAGGTGCCGTGACATGGCCGGCTAAGCCATGGATCACACCGAAGCAGGGGAAGGCCATGATGGCCCTTCTCCAACCTCTGTTGTCACAGGGAGGCGGAGGAGGGATAGGGCTCGTGCTCGGAGTTGATAGATAAGGGATACCGAGGCGGAAGGGTGGGTTTTATAGGCGGAGGAGCTGACGATTTCAGATGGTAGCGGAGCATTTTTGAATGGGTAAAGTAAGGCGCTAGGGTTTATATCTGAGGCAATAATGTGTGCATCAAGACGAAGGAAGTATTGACTATGGAGAGCGGCCATTAGGGGGCTGAGAGAGGTGGTGGTGGCAGAGCTAAAATTGAAAGGGGGCAGTGTGGCTGCGATGTGTAATGCCTGGGGAAGGGGACGCTTAAGGTAGGGGATGAAGCCCTAGTCATTGTATCCCACGATCCAACGGCTAAGGTTGGGGAGCGGATGAGGGGTCTGGATCAGATCCCTTGATCTGATCGAGTGGCGGAGAGTAAGGCACGGGAAAATGGCTTGGATGAGATCTGGTGATCACATCCAAAGGTGACTAGAGGAGGGCTAACATGGACGTAGAGGTGGTGTTGGATGCTAGGGCATCCATGGCTCAAGATGAGGCAGAAATGGAGGGTTAAGATCTGATCTGGGATCAGATCTGATGGCTGTGAGTGAAGATGGGAGGGACGGCTGTTATGGAGGCAAGTAGAAGGTGATCAGACGGTCGGGAAGGGTGATGGGTGGTGTGAAGAGGAGCGGGCCATGTGAGCGGCCCAGAGGGCGCAACATAAATGCTCCAGAAAATTCGAAAAATAGGAAATAAAGAAAAATCCAAAAGAAATATAAGGAGGCTAAATCAGAAAAATGGTCAAAACATGAAAGTTGTAGATCTTGATGAGATCTACACGTTTCATGTTGAACAAAAAATAAAAAAAAGTCATTTGTACAAAATTGAATTTGGGGAGTATTTTTAATGGGTTAAAAAGCATTGATTTTGAGGTTTTGAGATTTTTTGTGTTTTAATTTCTTTTAAAAGCAAAATCAATTATAGACAATGATTAATCTACTTTTTATGGGTTTTATAAAATATAAAAAAAGGAAAATGGTTAGTAATTAAATTACAATAAATAGAGTTAGCAAATAGGTTAATTATACAGATAGGCTCGTTCTTAAAGATGCAGAATTAATGAAGATTTGTCAGGAAGTTCTTAGTAATCGAGGATAAAAATAGCGAGTAACGATGATCCAAGAGGGATTCGTCATACCCCTATACTTAAACTATACTCGTCCTCGAGCATCTAAAGAATGAAGGAGTCGGATTAATTCCTGACAGTACATGTGAAAATTTTCAAGGCTTAATTCTTCGAAGACCCTTAATTTGAATTATTATAAAATTTTGCGCTCAATCATGCTCTAGTCAAAAGGAATCCAACTTCTCTAATTTACCAGACTCTCTGTTTCTACATAAAATATAAGGATATGCAATTTTAGTGTACTGCATTCATGATAGTCGAGTCGAGACATCACCCAAAGTTCCAGTCTAGGAGACTCTCCTCTACCTGATCCTCAAAACTAAGGAATAAGTCGATTCTTGCTTCAGTCAACCGTCTTATTAGTTCATCAGACTTGAAAGTGTAGATGAATGACCAGATGATGGAGTGCATAGGATTGTGTATAATTTTCTTTCCCTCGCGCTGGAACAAGGGACCTCTCGAGTGCCTTATTACTCAACACTTGTATTTTTTGTATGTTGATCAATGTGTCCATCAAGAGAAATTGGAGTCATCTGCACTTGTTTTTTGGGAGTACACCGGGGTGTGTCTCTTTTGAGTATCTAAGATACCTTCGACACCCAGACTTGTATCACTATACGATGCAGAGCCCTTTTATGGTGCCAGCCTAACTCCTTGGTCCTAATTGTGTTTGGTCCAAGTGGACACTTTGAAAAATGGTTGGGAGCACTCGCGTTTGGGTAGAAGCTCTTTTTGAATTTGATTGTGTAATGATAGAGCTTTTCTTTGAACATTTCTTTCTTTCTTTGGCTAGCTCTACTGCTTTTACCAAAAGTTGGCGCACAGCGATCAACATTTATTTAGTTTCATCACACCCTACACATAGGTAGATTTTCAAATGATAGCATGCAAACTTGTTCACATACTGGATAGGATTTTGCTAACACTCAGGTTTCTTGAAGCTTCATTAACTTTATCCCATCCTCGAGCATCATTAGATCGGGTCTAGGCTCAAATCTCCAGTCCTAGTTCCTCAAGTGATAACTCAACTTATGTCATCAATCATGCAGTTGTGAAAGTGATGTGCTGATCATATTCTTTAGAAGGTAGAGATGAAGAGTGCAATATAGCTCTAAAATCTTTCAAACTAGAGAAGTGTGGATTATTAAGTTTGAAGCCCTAATGACTAAGGCTGGCTAACTCAGACTCTCAAGATCTCAGAAATTAAGTGTCCTCAAATCCTTAAGCCTTGAGTGATAGTGAATGTGTCACGAATATACTAACTCCTTGGTTAGTGAGTTTTTGTGATTTTTATCTTCTTGCAAATTTTTATGAATTTTAATTTTACATTTTTCAAATTCTTTTAAGAGACAATGACTGGCCCAAGCTCATATGAATAGTTACATCTACTTCCAGCCAGTATGGGTGTAAGTACAGAACGTTAGACGGACCTGTGTTACTTGAGGACGGATCCATAGACAGTGTCCTCTAAACCACCCACTCTGCTAAGGGAAATCGAAGCTCCCCTCACTGAAGAGTAGCTACTCATTTTCAAGCCTAGTAGTCAAAGTCTATATCAAAGAAATTTTTTGATTTTTCAGATTTTTATGAGTTTTGAAAAAGGTTACTTTTAATTACAAAAAGTTAATCCCTCAATTTTAAAAATATTTTTACAATAAATGTTCAAAAAATCAGTTCAACAATCAACTTAAACCAAGTACAAAAAGGTTTTCAAAAATTTTAAAACACGAGCTATGGCTAAATTATATATACAATAATATACAGTATGCCCTCCTATACTTAACTTTTTCTATGTCCTCATAGCACAAGTAATATGAAGCCATAGCTCTGGTCAAATACAAGGTGATATAGCGGAATTGATCGGAGAGTCCCTCTATACTTAGGTCAAAAATGACCTAAGTATAAGAAGACAGATAGAGGGATGATGGATGATTTCGGGTCCCCCCTAAAATAGCCTAAGTAAAGGATGGGAATTTAGAGCTGAGAGGGCCCGAGGTTGTTAGGGTTAGAGGGTGAATTTTTACAGATGAAGATGTGGTAAGGGGAGGTGTATACATTGTGATAGATGTGTGGGGACGAGGGGTGTATGTGTGTGAATATACAGAAATGGTGGTGGTGGTGGGGGTGAGTGGACGTACATATATGGATACGTGTGTGGGGGGAGATCATCTAGTGATCTATGTTTTTTCCTTTTTTTCTTCTTTTTTGTTTATTTTTTTTACTTATGTGAGACCTCAAATGAGGACCGCTAAAAATGCACATGCTACAAAATTTTTTTACAAGAAAATGCATGAATGAAGAGTTAATTAATATTCCTTAGATCCTTCTTCTTTTCTTTTGCAGCTCCTCGCAGTGGGATCTCCCAACTCCATGCCTCCATGGACCTCGAGCATCCTCAATCTCCATGGGTCCTGCCACAAAAGAAATTGTTAGAAAAATATACAAAATTTAATCAATGAATTGATGCAAAAATAACATGATGAGAAGATCTGAAAATTTTGAAAATATTCACATAAAAAAAACCATTTCAATAAAATTTGACAAATAAATAAAGGTGAGTCGTGTCCCCGGCAATGACGCCATTTGATGAACGTGAAATCTGCCTCTTTAATGGTGGGGAATTGTTGTAGTACAGGAGGCAGATTTTGGTCATTCAAAGACCACACCTTCGAATATGTGGAAAATTATTTTACTTAACAAGCATACCAAGGTCGAACACAGAGACACATGCCTCTTCGTCTATTTATCAAAAATTATTAATAGATTAATGAGTGAGTATCTTCTAGTTTTAGGCCTTCATGCAGGTATGATGTGCAATGCAGATAAAATAATGCAAAGATAAGTGATGCATGTACTTTTTATTTGATTTTCAAATGCAATTAGATGAGATGCAAGATGAATGATATGCTAACATAGAAATGTTATACAAATATGCCCTGAAAAGATCAAGTCAATGAGCAGCAGATTATGGTTTGAATTCAAGGTTAGATTGTGCAACAAATGATGAATAATGGCAATTAGCATGAAAAATAGGAGACATGAAGCACATAAAAATAGAGCCTATTTAATACAATGTCCAATCATGAAATTAATAATGCCATTAGATGGGAGAATAAAATTAGTAATAAAATGAAATTGAAATCATTTAATTTGGACTTAGAATGCTCAAGATATGCTAAAAACAGTGTGGAGGGCATAATTGTAATAAAAATACGAGAGAAAATAAAGATAAATATTACAAATAGGTCCCAAGAGGGATGCATTTGCAAATACCAAAAACCAGTGGGGCCCTTCTATAATTTATCCATTGCATACGGTGGTCTTTTTGTAATTTCCAAAAGTCGCAAGGGCATCCTTGTAAAATACCCAGGCACGCAGGTGAGGCACGCGCCTGGGGACCACAATGTAATATTAGAAAACCTTAGGGTCTTCATTGCAAATTGCTCAGCTCCTCGGTGTAGGGCACATGAGGGGGCTAGGCTCGGGAGATTGCCCAGGCTTGGGCCACGTGGCTGCTTCGGATCACTTCGGTGCTTGGTTCAGGCAGCCCGAGCCTGGAGGCTTGGCATGCAGGTTTGGAATGACACACATGTGCATCTAGATCGTCCGATCGTGAGAATCATATGGTAACTGCTCTTCGTAGTCCGTCGTCGATCACCGGAGAGGGTTGCACTCCGGTGATCTCCTTGGAGCTCCGTCGTGCTCCAGCTGCGTCCCTAATGATCGAAGAGGCTTATGGGAGCCTCTGTGAGGAAGCTCGGATGATAGGGAGGACACAGGGAAGGTCTAAAGCTACTGTCGATGGTGGTTCGCTAGAGAGGCAGCTCGAGATCAGAGTGCTGGCACGCTTTCCGTCCATTGAGTACCTATAGCGGTTAGTTGTAATCTAAGCATGCTCGTGAAGTTCATGCGATTGTAAGGCAACTAGAGGTCTAGCAGAGGCGGAGGGAGTGGGGGGCCTAAACTTCATCTCCGGCGATCCGGAGATGAAATGGGGCAGGGTGGTCAGGGCTCTAGAGAAGGGGAAGGGGCGAACGGAGTGGCAGGCGTGGATGGTGGTTGTACGATGGAGCTAAATGGATGGTCAGACGAAGGTGGAAATTGAAGGCGGTGGCATATAAATTAAGGAAAATCAGAAAAAATGGAGGAAGAGGAGTACCTAGTCGGAGGTGGTCACATGTGGAGGATGCGATCTAGATTGAGGACCTGGGTGGTCCTCGGGTCTTCGCTCAACCTGGTTGACCAATCCAGGGGGCTCTGTGATACCGGAGGTGTTGCGACATGGCCGGCTAAGCCATGGATCACACTGAAGCAGGGGAACGCTATGATGGCCCTCCTCCGACCTCCGTTTGTCATAGGGAGGTGGAGGAGGGCTATGGCTCGTGCTCAGAGTTGGTGGATAAGGTCTAACAAAGGCAGAGGGGTGGGTTTTATAGGCGGAGAAGCTAACAATTTCAGATGGTGGTGGAGCATTTTTCAATGGGTGAATTAAGGCGCTATGGTTTAGATCTATGGCAATAATTGATGCGCGAAGAAGAAGGAAATAACGACCATGGAAAGCGACCGTTAGGGGCGGAGAGAGGTGGTGGTGGCAGAGCTAAAATGGAACGGGGCAGTGTTGCTGCGAGGCGTAATGCTTGGGGAAGGGGATGCTTGAGGTAGGGGACAAAGCCCTAGCCATTGGATCTCACGATCCAACGACTAAGGTTGGGGCGAGGATGAGAGGTCTGGATCAGATCCCTTGATCTTATCGAGTGGCAGAGAGTAAGGCACGGGCGAACGGTTAGGATGAGATCTGATGATCTCATCCAAAGGTGACTAGAGGAGGGTTGATGTGGACATGGAGGTGGTGTTGGATGCTAGGGCATCCATAGCTAAGGATGAGTCAGAAATGGAGGGTTAAGATCTGATCTGGGATCAAATTTGATGGTTGTGAGTGAAGAGGGGAGGGACGGATATGATGGAGGCAAGTAGAAGGTGATCAGATGGTCAGGAAGGGTGGCGGGTGGCGTGAAGAGGAGTGGACCACGTGGGCGGCCCAGAGGGCACCACGTGGTCGCTCCAGAAAATTTGAAAAATATGATAATAAAAAAAGTCCAAAAGAAATATAAGGAGGCTGAATTTAAAAAAAGTCAAAACATGAAAGTTGTAGATCTTGATGAGATATACAAGTTTCATGTTGAACAAAAAGTCAAAAGAGGTCATTTGTATAAAAGTGAATTTTCGGGAGTATTTTTAATACTGATGTTGAGATTTTGATATTTTTGTGTTTTTATTTCTTTTAAAAACCAAATTAATTATAGACAATGATTAATCTATTTTTTATGGGTTTTAATAAAATATAAAAACAAGGAAAATGGTTAGTAATTAAATTACAATAAATAGAGTTAGCAAATAGGTTAATTACACAGATAGGCTCATTCTTAAAGATACGGAATTAATGAAGATTTATCAGAAAGTTCTTATTAATCGAGGATAAAAATAGCGAATAATGATGATCCAAGAGGGATTTATCACCCCCCTATACTTAGCGCGAACTATGTCCTCATAGTGATTAAAGAGAAAAAGGATGGTATAACTCGTGCTGGGTATAGAAAAGTCTACACTTCAACGACTCAAAGAATGTGAAGTTGGACATCCCCATATACTTCGGATTAACTAATCCTAAGTATAGCAGACTGTATACAAAGCAAGGATGATCAAGGGTTAGAATGTACAAAATCAATGGCTCGGCCTATCCCCCATATACTTAGGGTTCGTTTGGTTCGTGGTGCACCCCGGTTACCTCGAGGTAACCCGGTAAACCCCCCTGCAACCCTAGGTTGGAATTCCATCACATCACATTCCTTATTCCAACCCTCTACCAACAATCATACCATCCAAACATCTACTATTCACGGGAGGTTTACCCCAACCCAACCCAACCCAAAAACCAAACTAGCCCTTACGGTAAAATATCCCTAAATATAGACAGAATATCAACAAGTTGAGAGACAGATGAGGGATCAAAGCAAGGTTCATGAAAGCGGTATGTGTATGTGTTCGAACTGCTCACTAAATAGCGATTAAGTGGTATATGGGGACATATGCAGGGTATATGCAATTCTACGTGGCTTCTTAATTTTTTATCTAAAACTAAATAAATATATACAAAAGTGACTACAACTGAATTAAAATTATGTATAATTATGGTCCAACAGAAGATCTAAGAAAAATGACTTTCATATAGAGCTCAAACCAATCTCTATCAATCAAATATCAGTGCTTCAATAGAAAAGTTAGCACACATAATAATTGGCAACAATCACCAAAATATGCATGTATCCGAAAGAAAACCGAAATTTAACACAAATAACACTAGTAATGTACTAATTAAAATAACATAAGAAAATATAAATGATCAAGCGACAATATTCAACTGGTTCACTCCAATATGTGGAGGTGAGACTTGTAACTATGTATGTCTACTAAAATTCATGATACGATGATACGATGTGCTTCTTAATAATAAATTAAGTGGACTGATTTTATTGTAACTTATATACCAATATATGTGAATATATATTTGTATAAACGCCTCTATTGTTGAATTATAATGCCATTTACCTCTGTCATTATTTTTATTATTGATTCTCCATCAAAAGTACCAAACTCTACATAAACCAATATATTGCATTCAAAATTACTATTAGTTGACTAGATTAGTTTGCTAAATTATTGATACATTATTCTTTTTCTTCCTCATGTTTTTACTCCAATTTCGCAGTACGACTACTTTGAAGATGGATTTAAATGGTCATGGAATGCTTGATTGGCATAAATGCAAAAGAAAGGAATAAGGATAAAATGAGGGTTCAATATTATCCAAATTATGTCACATAATCAAATTCTGATAAGTGGCACAAAACATACAATAAAAACGTAGCATAAATAAAAAACGTGGCACAAATCATACTATAACACACATTTCATACACACATTTGACACATTTCAGAACAATAACATGAAATAGGTGGCTTAAAAAATCACATATAAAAAATCACATATAAAAAATCATAATAAAAATTACATATAAAAAATCACATTTAACCCAAAGCAAGCACACATAGGGCATATACGGCCGCACAACCCGCACATGCGGCCCGCATAAGTGCCATGGATGCATAATTGACGGCTCCATGAAAGCGGTGTGCTAAGGTGTTATGCACGCATATGTGGCCGCATAGGCCAATTTTGTGAACACTGGATCAAAGAATGAACACCCGAGTCAGTCACTCGCCCTATACTTAGGATGAAGCATATCCTAAGTATAGCAATAATGAAAGGGATGATGGAGTAAACCGAAGAATAGAAAAAAAAGAAAAGGAAATGAAAAGAAGAAAATGAAATGATATTTTTTGGATTTTCATATGTCCGGTCCTTCAGCATCTGGAAGCTCTTCTTGGTATATAACCTGAAGCGAATCAACAACGAACAAGAAGGTGTCATGCTCAAGATAGGATTTTAACAATTGTCCATTGACAACAAAAGGTTGTGCATCAGGCGACAAGCTAGATATGACAATGCTACCATTATCACGCATATTTTTTGTGATGAAGGGTCTTGACCACTTGCTCTTCAGTTTGTCTGGAAATAACTTCAATTTTGTGTTAAACAACCACCACCTTCTGGTTCGACTCCGTTGGAGGAAGAATGGAATTGTGGTTATCATCATTGAGACCTTAGGGCTCTCTTATATCTGAGAAAAGCCTTAGGTAAATTACAAGAGAGGTACATGAAAGAAAGATAAATAACAAATAAATATAAAAAGATATACATATCTCAACACCCCCTCAAGCTGGAGCATATATGTCTATCAAGCTCAGCTGGGAACAAAATCTCTGAAAAGGGCCTCTAGCAAGGGCCTTGGTGAAAATATCAGTTGTCTGATCTCCGGTAGAAACATGGGAAGTAGATATGAGACCCTTCTGGATCATGTCTCTGGGATAGTGGCAATCCACCTCTGCTTGGTTTGTTCATGAAATGTAGGGTTATTGGTAATAAATAGAGCTGCTTGATTGTCACATAAGTTACATGGGAAGAGGAATCTCAATAGCAAGATCAACCAAAACCAATCTAACCCACATCATCTTTGTGCTCCCCTGTGCCATGGCCATGTATCAGATTCTGCACTGGATCTAGCAACCATTGTATGCTTCTTGTTTTCCCATGACACGAGTGAGCTCCCAATAAAAATAACAAAGCCAAAAGTAGACTTCATATATCTAGGGCATCATGCACAATCTGCATCTGCACAAGCTACCACCTCAAGAGACATACCTCTGTTAAATATAAGACCAGTACGAAGTAAAGTCTTCAAATATTTCAAAATCATATATACCTCATCCATATGAACCTTCTTGGGTTGCTCCATGAACTGGCACACCTTGCTCACAACAAAGGATTTGTATGGTCCGGTGATGGTAGCATATAGGAACTTCCCAACAAGCTCCCTGTATCTCCTCTTACCTACCTGCTCAATGCCATCATCATATAATCTCATACTCGGATCCATAGGGGTAGTAGCAGGCTTGCACCCTGTCATACCTGTCTCTAGTAGAAGATCAGTCACAAACTTACTCTGGGTCATCACAAGACCATGTTGGTTCCTAGTGAACTCTAATCCAAGGAAGTATCGAAGATTTCCAAGATCCTGGGTCACAAACTACTAGCCTAGGAACTCCTTGGCAACCTGAATGCCCTGCTCATCATCACCCATGACAATAATATCATCGACATAGACTAGAATAGCAACAATACCTCTCTGTGTCCTATAAACAAAAAGCGAGTGATCCGCAGTAGACCGCGTAAACCCCTAGTGATCTATCAACTCTGAAAGCTTCTGGTACCAAGCTATCGGACTCTGCTTCAGGCCGTAAATCGCCTTTTGGAGCCTACACACCTTTTGAGACTCCTCCTCAGTAGCAAACCCCAGTGGTTGCTACATATATACCTCATCCTGTAGATCTCCATATAGAAAAGCACTCTTCACATCAAGTTGGTAAAGATGCCAGTCCCGTGAAACGGCAACTGATAGAAGAATGCACAATGTCAAATGTCCGTACACTGGAGAGAATGTATCATGATAGTCCACCCCTTAAGTCTGGGTGAACCCACGTGCTACAAGACTTGTCTTGTAGTGATCCACACTGCCATCTGCCCGTTGCTTCACCGTAAAGATCCATTTGCACCCCACAACAGAGGCACCAAAAGGAGAAAAAATAACAATCCAGGTACCACGAGACTGCAAAGCGACCACCTCCTCCTCCATGGCAAGTCACCAACTACTATCCTATATAGCTTCTTGATATGTTCGCAGGATAGTAACAACAGAGAGTCCCACAACAAACCTCATGTACTCCTCTGAACGATGGTCCAAGGAAACATGCACAGCTAGAGGATAAGTGGCACAATTCCGACGCGGCTTCCTTAAGGCAATAGGTACATCGAGGTCATCAACCTCTTTATTCTATGGTATTAGCTCCTCTTGTATAGTATCATGTGGAACAAGTATATCACCAGTGTCATCGGTAGAAAGAATGTGTTCATTACATACCCGAGGCGTGCTGGATGATAAGGAAGGCACGTGAGCCGAGGGGCGAGTAGAGAGGATCTAAGAACATAAAATCGTGGTAGGAACTTAGTTAGGGTAGTTGGAGGCGGAGGTGGGGGGAGGTGGAGGTGGAGATGACTGAGACTCAACATAGAGTGTTGTTGGTGAGATAATAGAGGCGGCGGGACAAAGACATCCTTGCCAGAGTCAACATTAGACAACCTATCACCTGTAGGAGAAAATACATAATAGACTTAAAAAATGTGACATCAACACTCACATAATATTTTCTCCCCACAGGATCAAAACATCTACACCTTTTTCTGGGTATGAGAATAACCAACGTACACACATTTTATAGTTATAGGAGAAAGCTTGTCATGACCAAGAGTAAAATTGTGGACAAATGCCACAGTCCCAAAGACCTTGGGAGTAAGGGAGAAAAAGTCCTTCTCAGGAAATGCAATCAAGAAAGGAACCTTTTCTCCAAGGATAGTAGAAGGCATGCGGTTCATCAAGTAACATCCAATGAGTATTAAATCACCCTACAACAAATGAGGAGTTCGACTCTAAATCAAAAGAGTCCTCGTGACATCCAAAGGATGAAGGTGTTTGCGTTTAGCAACACCATTCTTATACGAAGTTTAAGCACAATAAGTCTGATGAATAATACCAAGAAATCTGAGAAAGTCATATAGCTGTAAAGTAGAAAACTCCAAGGTATTGTCAATGCAAATAAACTTCACATTAGCAGAAAAATATTCTTAATCTCATAAGAAATAATTTAATAATGGGACTAGCTTCAGACTTATTCTTTAATAAGAAAACCAAGATAATCTAGAGAAATCATCCATTGCAACCATATAGAATCAATGTCCCCTATGATCGAGAACATGAATAGGACCCCAGATATCAAAATGAAACAAGCCAAACAACTGACTACTATGATGACTTTGACGACTCAGAAATAAAGAACGATTGTGCTTCCAAGCTGACATGCCTCACACTCCAAGGTAGTATGAGTAGAGATCTAAGGGAGAACATGACACAGCTTCTGCAGTGGAAGGTGTCCAAAGCGAAGATGCCACATGAAAGGAGAAATAGATCCAGATGGAATAGTAGCAACACGAGCACATGGAGGTTGAACCAATCTGTAAAGCCCTCTCTGTTCACAACCACATCCAATCACTCTGCTCTGTGAGTATGTCCTGAAACACAAGAGAAGAAGGATCAAATATGGAACATCAATGTATTTTTTTGTAATTTGACTAATAGATAAAAGATTCATCTGAAATGCTAAATCATATAAGACATTCTGTAGTTGCATCGATGGGTCTAAAACAATCTCCCCCTGACCAACAATGGGTAGATGAACTCCATTATCACTCACCACTGATCTACAAGTAGGGAGATATCTATAAGAAGTAACATGAGCCCGATCTCCACACATATGATGAGAAGCTACGAATTCCATGATCCAATCAGTCAAATCAGAACTGCTACAACTGGTAAGTGCGTAAGCAATACCTAACGAACTCGTAGAAGCTCCGACAACAACTGCAACATCTGAAGATCCTGCTGCTGGGACAGGTGGTGTAGTCATCATCTCTCTCAATCTAGAGACAATATCATCGAGCCTTTGTCACGAGAAGGAACTGGAGTAGTCTATGTTTGCTCAGCTACATGGGCAGACGCTGGATACCCATGCTTCAGATAACATGTCTCCTCCGAATATCCTGGATAGTGTCAATGTGTGCATGGGCCATGCTAACGTCCTCCTACTCGACCACGGGATCCGCGCCCGTGAAACTGTGAAGTACCCCCTCTACCACAAGAAGTTGTCATCGCAAAGGGAGTTTGGGCTACGGTAGTAGACGAAGTAGTGATCTTGCTCAACCTCTTGTAGACTTCCTCCATTGGAGGTATTGTCTCTCCAGTAAGTAGTTGAGTACGTGTTGCATCGTACTCTGAGTCAAAAGATGACAGAAAGACTCCCTTCATAGTTGGCATTCCTTTATACCTGTTACTTATTGCTCAGTACTAGTAGTAATGGGCATAAAGCTATGAAAACGCTCAAACATGCCTCGGAGATGCGAGAAGTGGGCATGAAGAGGCTGGCCATTCTGCTTGGTCGAGAAAATGCCATACTACAACTGGAGGATTTTGCTCTCATTCTTTGTTTTCCCATATGTATCAGCTAGGATATCCTACATAACCTTGGTTGTGGGTTGATTGAAGATGTCACTGGCAACTTCGTAGTGAGCGTCCTGGAGAGCCAAATCTGTGTATATGCATCATCTTGCTTCCATGAAGCATTAGCCCTGGTTTTTTCTGTCGGCTCTGAATCAGTCAAAATGTACTCCTTGTCATGGCACTGCATAAGGGTGCGAAACTGCATGAACCACAACTCGTAGTCGTTCCCATCCATCTTCACGATAGGAGCTAGGCCATTGAAGGCATCAGACGACGGGAAAATGTCACCCTTGTTCTTTGACATGATGAGAAGATTGTCGAAAATCCGAACCTAAATTGGGGGAGTAGACCATTTGTGCAAGTCTACACAATCATATGAAGGAACGATTGTATGTGTAGACTCATACAACCATCCTCTTCAATCCTTGTAGTCTAGGGCCGGAAAACATGATTTATACGTTCAAAATCATGTATCCAAGTCAAAATCAGACTATATAAGCCTGCAGAAGTAGCAAAACTACAACCACAGAGGATGAAACGACCCTTAAATCAGCAGCGGGCGACAAGGCCGCAAGAATGGGTCCGTCGATGATTGGGGAGGCCAACCGATGGAGGGATCGGCTGGGGCACCAATGGTGATAGTAGGTTACTCGGCCGACGACATGTAGGTGTTGGCTGACAGTCGGCACAGGGATCAGTTGTTGTTGTCGGCGACTGGGGGGGAGGGAGGGTTAGGGTTCGTGGGATATGGGAACTCCAGTCTAGGACCGTTGCTCTGATACCATGCTGGATGAAGAATAGAATTGTAATGATCATTATTGAGACCCTAGGGCTCTCTTTGTAGGAGAAAAGCCCTGGGTAAATTATAAGAGAGGTACATAAAAGAAAGAGAAATAAATAATAAATATAAAGAGATGTAAATATCTCAACGGGCTCAAAGATCTTTCGTCTGATATGTTTGTCATGTAATCGCTTGAAATTTTCTTTGTACATAAGCCTATTGGCGTACGCAGAGTTTCTGAATTCCAACAAATAAACAATTTAGGTCTAGCTTTCGGTTCTTCCCAGCTTTCTCTCTACCCATATTGCATACACTGACTGCTCACCATGATTTATGAATGAGTTCTACGAGAAAATGGCATGGTTTGTCGTAAACCATGCAGTAGGGAGACTTTCCTGAAGGAGACTTGTACTATACACGATAGGCCCAAAAATTGAGTCGAGCAATTGTGACCAGTTCTTTCTATCATGACGCATAAGTTTTTGCAGGATAATCTTGATTTCTAAAGGAGACTTGTACTATGTGTGATAGGTTCAAAAACCTGGTAAGATTGAAATTTGAAACTTCGAAGCCGAACGAAAACAAACTTTTGTTGTCTTTCATTGCAATTTAAAAGTATTTTACATTGTCTGCTTCTATATTACAAAGGGAAGCGATATTTTACATATTCATGCAATGTTTTACAAAGGCTTCATGCACTAAATGTTTAAGTGTATTAAATAATCACATATATTTTGCGTAATTTTATGTTATTTTACCAAATCTATATATATTTTTACAAACTAATGGTTTACAAATTACAATTGCAACTTTATTACTTTATTTCAATTGCGGGTCAATCTGTAGATAGTAAATGCGAGTATGAAACGTGCCTCTCTAGTGTGAAATTAACTTAAAATCACTTAATAATACAACTTAATTTAAAATTGATAAAACTTTTATTACTTTAGTTTATGGTGTAGATAGTTAATGCGGGTATAAAACGTGCCTTTCTAGTGTGAAATTAACTTAAAATCACTTAATAATACGACTTAATTTACAATTGATAAAACTTTTTTTACTTTAGTTTATGGTGTTTTATAATTTATTACTGCAAGTTTTTGAAGAAATCCAAATGTAGAAAAAGTCGAATAGAAATGTACATCACCAATAAAATAACTAAAAAAATTCAAAATGCTACATTATTTTACGATTTAAGAATCTTTTATTACAAAAATTGACAATATTTTACCTAGTAAGATTGCAATTTAAAACTTCGAAGCCGAACGAAAATGAGCTTCTGTTGACTTTCTTTTGCAATTTAAAAGCAGAAGTATTTTACATTGTATGCTTCAATATTACAAAAGAAAATAATATTTTACAAATGCATGAACGTTTTACAAAAGATTCATGTACTGAACGTTTATATGCATTAAATAATCACATATATTTTACGTAACTTTATATTATTTTACAAAACCTAAACATGTTTTACATTTTTGGAGGATAAATTATAATACCACTTAGATAATTGTTCTATCAATACGAAAGAAGAAGATAGCTCTTCTAAGCAAATAACTGTTATGTTAAATATAACACAAAGTTTGATTTTTGAAGACTATGATTAAGTTATAAAATATGGTACTTAAACAAAAACTATCAGTTAAATATTAATAAAAAATATACAGTAGCAAAGGAAATAAACGTATCTATCAGTGAAATTATGTTAGTAGTTTATAAATATTAAATTTTAATAAAATTAACTTAAGCAATACTATTAAAATACAATAAAGGAAATGTATATTCTAACATTTATTTCTACTTGATATTCTTGATTTAGAACATGAAATGCAAGATTGTAGTTTCAAGTACATTCGAGTTAATGGAAACGTGAATAAAATGGACGCTTGTAAGCCTAATTAGAGATACTGGAAATTCTTGATTTAAATTCGTGATTCTGGATTTTAATTTGTAATTTGTGATATAGTTTTCCAGTACAGAAACAAAGGACTCGTAATGCAAGTTGTGAATAAAATCCTATTCAATTGTGCAATGATTTTAAGTTTAACATGCAAACAAGAAATCATAAATTGTATAAAAAATGCTTTCCTTGCCTGAATTCTTCAAATGATTGAATGAATATACATTGAAACATAGTGTAATCACTACAACTATTCTTTTTAAAATTAAAAAATATTATCTGCAGATCAATGGATTTTTTAAAAAGTATATTAAAATATTGCATTTAAAAAACTAAAATGAACCGAGGATGAATACGAGAAAGAATACATGAGCTTAAAAAGAAGAATATAGCAGAAAAATTGAGAGGAAATCAAAAAAGCATTGGAGAAGATTGTACAACATTGCACAAGGAGAAGAGAGAACAATAACTTTTTTGGAACAAAAGGATATCAATAGCGGTGATAATGGTTTTAATGCATTCAAAAATCTGAGTACAATTTAAATTTCAAATTATTTCTATTAATAGAAAGTGCATAACTAAAAAAATATAATTAACATATATTCTGTATTGGGAGCTCTATTAAAGGGAGCATTTTAATAAATAACTAATTTGATTAGATAACAAAAATATTTAATTAAGACAAACAAAAAAAACTATTCTAAGAAAACTCAAAGAAGTCTACCTTCCTTGATAATTACCACGAAGACGGTGGTCGTGATAAGGGCTTAGTGAATTCATCCGAGTGGTTGCGTTCAGAAGCAGTGATTCAGGAAGAAGACATTCCAAGAAAGACAAGATTGAGGTATTGAGTTTGAGTTTTTGCAATATCGTGTTATTCGCATTACATCTCTAAAGTTACCTAAACTTCGAAATTATGTATACATACACTTTGCACCTTATAAGGATATATAGTGATTGATTCTGGAAATTAGACGGACTTAAGGTTTCTCTAACATCGCTACTAAATAGTCACAATTTTTTTTATTATATATATATATATATATATATATATATATATTCAAATAACTGACGATCTTAACTGGAAATGGTGAAAATGTCATAAGGAGTGAACAATGAATATGTCCAACTATACTATTCGATGTGTAGTTTAAATTTCCAATTGGAAAATATAGTTTTGAAATGTAAAATAGACACTATGTGGTTAAAATGTTATGTAATATTATCGCTATCAATTGATATCAGATATTATTATTTTTATGTTGTTTTATAAAAAGATAATATAGTCACCTATCTTATTTGAGAATTTCCTTAGAGAGTGAAACAGCTAGTAGTGCTAAAGATTAAGTTTGTAAGTCATTGGTGTGTGTATATGAATAGGTAAAATACTACAATGCTTTGTAAAATAGAGTATTGGATTGTAAAATACATTATTCCATTGTAAAATGAAGTTTCTTTATGTAAAAAGGAACATTGTATTGTAAAAAAGAATTTATTTATGTAAATTATACTATATTATTGTAAATACGGTAAATTTATGTAAGCTACTATAAAAATAACGTACTACAGAAGTATATGTGTATATAAAAAGGAACTATTAGTAAATTCCATATATGAATAAGATTTTAAAGGTGAAATTATAAGAGAATGGTCTTTTAGATGAATTCAACATAAATTGATAATATTCAGCAATTATGATTGATTATATGGCAGGTGACAAATGACAACTCAGGCATGGACGAGACTGAGAGGAAGCTTGATGAAGAATCTGAGGACAGTAGTGAGAATTCGAAGAAAGACCTACAGATCGTGCATCAACCTCATAACTCAAAAAGTAAGTGAAATTTATTTGCAAAATAAGAATGGTAACTATTATTTAGACAACAGAGCTTTTAATTAATAAAATTGAACATGAAGAATAGATAGAGGTGATATTTCAAGTAACAAGGGCATGGAGGTTGACTTGGAAAATGACCTATTCAGAGGAGAAGATAAGTTTGGAAGAAAGCTTATATGTTGATTGTAAATTTATTAAAAAACAAACACCATGCATGAACACTATGCATAGAAAATATTGTTATGGGCATGTTTGGTTGCCAGGTTACCGAGGGGTATCCCGACATACCCCCTGCTTTATCCTTGCATTCCTGGGCTGGAATTAGTTGCATGGACCATACAATTACTCTATTATAATATTTTTAAGAACGTTTAAATAAAAAATTAATATAAAAATATATTATAAGTATTAAAAAGTTGATATAACATGCAATCAATGTCACATCATATCACATTTATCATTCCAACCCTCTCAACCATCCAAACAGCTATTATTCACAGTACAATACCTCAACCCAACCCAACCAAGTTACCAAACATGTCTATAAAGTTTGATTAAAATTCTTTTGTTATTGTTTTTAGGCTAAGTTGGACTTTTCTGTAAATGTATCAATTTTTTATCTTTAATTATGAAAATTGTATTTAAATAGATACAGACAAGGGATATGTGCAACATATGTGCTACGTGGAACACTTTGTGCAATTTATTGACATCCATCGACCAACAAACAATCAACGGGCATTATTGTCGAAGACATCATTTAGTAAACTAGT
This sequence comes from Ottelia alismoides, assembly GCA_037367405.1. NCBI lineage: Eukaryota > Viridiplantae > Streptophyta > Magnoliopsida > Alismatales > Hydrocharitaceae > Ottelia > Ottelia alismoides. The sequence continues at coordinate 277,788 of JAZKJV010000159.1, forward strand.
TAATATTGACATATTGATATACAAAGGAAGAATCTTTAGTGGTTGGTTGAATAATTTTAGGGAGGTAGGAACTTCATGTTCAGAAACAAGGTAGTCATTTTAAGTGATGAAGAAGTTGGAGCGATTTTAGGCCTATCCAGCTCTGGGTTTGCTATTTTGATTAGGGGTAAACATTTGCAATGGAGAGCATTCATTTCAAGTGAATTGTTTGATGTGAGAATGGTTTTCAATAGGAAGAAGTTAGTTAGCGTGCTGGAAGATTATTATGATAAGGACGATGGCAACTCAATGTCTATCTACGTAATGTGTTTGATTCTACTAATGTTTGCAACATTCCTTTTCCCGGATAGTTCTATCTACGTAATGTGTTTGATTCTACTAATGTTTGCAACATTCCTTTTCCCGGATAGTTCGTACGCTTTCCCAAGAGATTTGCTGCACTACGTAGAATCTCTGAAGGATACGAGATTCTTCAACTGGTCTGGAGCAGTTGCGAGGATGATTTTATTCAATATGGATGATGTAGTTTATCGAGTTCAGAAAAGATGGGCTAGAGCATCGAGGGTGACATTCAGTTATCTAATTAGATGTGTTGTGTGTTTGTACGTAAGTTTTACTTTGATTAAAATTATTAACACTATAAACAACAAAAAATAGGGATTAATCCATACATACTTTTTGAAAGTATGGATGATGGAGTATTGTTGCCAAGATCTTGTCATGTGCAGGGATTTGAGACCTAGGATTATGAAGTAGGATGGACTGATCAAAGACCTTTCCAGAAGCTTGGTTTCGTTAAGCAATGATCATGTAAGAATTGATAACTATAAAAAACATATAATTAAGAGAAGATTATATTTAAAGACAAAAACTATATAATTAATCGTAATTCTATATTTGCATTTTTTAGTGGTGTAGATATTGTCAGCTTTACAGATACACAAGAATGAAATCGTAAAATTAGGTCCAGATGAATATATTTTCTCTTTTGATAAATTTGTGCTAGATGGGTTTACCGTGAGGAGACTCGTGATTGAAATTAGGAAGTCCATACCAATTCCAATTGATGGGCCAACTAGGAAAGTACGATTCAAGAAAGACGAGTTCTGTGCTATCAATTCATATAGTTATGTTGCGAACAATGACGATTGGCCAAAAAAGAAATAAAAATGGTGTATGTGTGAAGCATTCGCCGGTGAGATAGAGAAATTGAAAGAAATTACAAAAGAAATGAAGGAAACATCGGGAGGCAATAGTTGGGGAAATAGGAAAATCTAAATTGTTGGGTGAGATTGAAATCGAGAATAAACAACTGAATGTAAGGATAAAAAGACTTGAGGTCGAGAAGAAAGAAACAATGAAAAATATGATTCGGAAGAGAAAGACATTTCAAAGAAAATAAATCTGCAATTGATGGATATCAAGCTACAGATATTGGACAAAAAAGAGACATCCACTTCCTTTGAAGATGAAAAGAAAGACAGAGATCTGGGCAGAATTTTTTATCTTGAAACTTTAATTTCTGAATTATGTGATGCAAATTAGAGAAACCAATGTTGAGAAAAAGCAAAGATCGTAAAAAAACATTCAAATTCCATCTTTCTATTGGGCAATAGATGACAATACATCTGTAGATGTTGTGCCACCAGTAACAACACTAAGAAAGAGAAAAAGGGAGAAAGTGATCGTGCATCAGAGCTCGATAATAAGAAGACTAAGCAAGCGAAGAGAGGTGAAGAAAGCTTTGGAGGAATCTGTGAAAGTACACCATCACGATACAAATATTGAGGTTAGAGAGAAGGGGATGAAGATCAAGGGGGAAAAATAAAGAATCGGTCCTTGACGATTCAGCAAGTGAGGTACACATGACAAATACCATTGCAGCTTTTTAAACAAGGACATGCTTACAATATATCTATATGTAAGAAATTTTCAACAAAAAAATATTTTTTTACATAATGTATTTGCATTTTACAAATAGCAGCATGAAATTTACTTTTAGAGGTGATACTTTACAAACTTTGTATGTAAAATACAAACATGTTTTTTCTTTTACATACAGATACAATGGGAAGTATATTTTTTCCCATATGGTAAAAAATTTGGAACTAAAATTAGATTTGTTTACTTGGTTAAAATAATCAGTACCTATGCGATCTCGCAATGAACTTTATGAAATACGAGAGCGTATCGTAAGAGGATAAAAGAATAATACATGAATTTCTCCAAAATCCTACTGATAAGTAAGAACTATGGAGAATTTTTAACAGTGAACAATAGATGAAATTTTTAGAATAAAATATGATTAATATAAATTTGAAACATATTGAATGCAACTTATTTTTCGATGGGGAAGAGACATTGCAAAGGACAAGAAATCCACAATTTTAGTATGAAAGACTGACCGAAGATTCAATAAGTATCGGCTAAGTTATTTACTTATTTATAATATTTTTGGAAATCATTCGTATACTTTATTAATTGTAGATAATAGACATGTTCATGGACGTGCTAAGCCGTCGATACTGCAATAAGGATGATCATGTGCCCTTTTGTATTTACTCCAATCTACTGAACGGTGAGTTGTTAAGAACTCTACTTATTATTATTTTTATTATCAATATTAAATGGCAGAAGATGAGCCCATCCATACCACTTTCACCACTATCTGGTGAACTTAGTTGTAAATGGGACACAAGAGGATTTCGATAAGCTCGAAGAACTCTATAGAGATAGAGTAAATATATTTGAGCTAGAGAAGGTGTTCACCATTATACATACAAGAAATCACTAGCACCTTCTTATTACCGATTTTAGAACAAAGAAGTTCTATTCATACAATTCTATGAAAGGAACACGATTCCACAAGAAGATGTGTTGAAATGTATATGGATCCATGAAGTGATAAATTTATAGAACTAATTTATTCGACTAAGTATACTGACATGATTTAGTTTATTATTTAGCATGGGTGGATTTCGGAGTATTTCACATACAACGTGGTCGACGAATGTGTATCGAGGTGGGAGATAATATACATGTCGGATTGTCCACAACAACCCGCACAATATTGATTGCGGTGTCTATGTCATGAAGATGATGGAATACCTATGCGAGGGGAGGGTGTTAGATTTCAAGTACGATGGTGTGGACAGATTCAAAGTAGAGATATCATCTTTTGTTGACTTGCGATCGTGTTGAGAACTCATCAACCCAGTGAACACTTGTTCATGGACACATGACCAAAATATTTTCTTTTTGTTGTTATAGATATATAAAATTTATCGTGAACTTTATATGTGTAAGGATGTGTACTGACTAATTTTGCAACAATCTTCTTATGTCTGAAACATTGTGATAGAATTTAATTTGGAGTGTACTTTAGCTTATGTTTTGAATAGCTAATACATTTGAAGGTCAAATATGTCTGGCCGTTGCTTTGTGTAATATTGAACTTATAGAGTTGCCAGGCAATTAATGTTTGAATAATGGTGCTTATTCTGTAAAATATGATATTGATTTATAAAATATAGGAAAAAATGTAAAGTATCATTTCTCAAGAAAGTATTTTCAGATCAGAACCATTCAAAATAATTGAATGGTTTTGAAATGATGCGAAATTAATTTAAGTTAGAGTGTTAGCTGAAATTGACGTCTTACTGGAAAATTTTAGTTCAATATTTAAAGATGTATCTAATTAAATGATAAAAACCACAACTTACGACTTAGAGAAATAACAAAAAATGACTTCTTTAAATATACAATCAATTACCGACAAAAATGTGTGTATACACTTAAAGGTATGAAAAATCAAGTTAGGGAAATAACAAAAGAATATTAAACCCATCATTTATATTGAGATAAATAAGTTTTTTCAATGCAAACGAATCAAGAGATGTCAAAGTTGAACTACATTCCTGAAAAGTGTGGAAATAAGTCATTTAATATTGGAATATACATATTGTTAAGGCTATTTTTTTGAAGTGTATGAATAATAAAATTTTAAGTAACTATTATTTGAAGTTTATTTAATTCAAAACCAATTACTATTTTTGATAAATTATATGAAGTATTTTTTTAGAATAAATTAGATGAAGTACGGTGGATATTCAAATTAAATAGTAAAATATCGGTCATTTTTGTAAAAAATATAATTGTAAAATATATACAATGTTTATAAAAAATAACTATTATTTTGTAAAATGATTGGAAGTGTTTTAACTGAACAGAAACAATGAATATGCTTGGATATGATACTGATTGGAATAAAATATATCTAAATTATTTTATTTATGATAGAGAGAATTATACAAAAAAATTAACTTATTTATTCCAACGTTCCTTTACAAATCATTCTGGGTGAATCCACATGAGGTTATTGATAAATGCAAGATACTAAAAAATGTATAAAATGAAGCTTGAAGAGTCAAAATATTAAAAGCAATTCATAACATAAAACACCGAATAATACTTACAAAAAGCAAAATTCTTGAGTGTGTACAAATAAATTGCAAACAATTATGAATTGGAAAATAAAAATTTACAAAAGGTCTGGCTAACCATATCCAAAAATAGTAACAAGCAGTGTATAACAATATTTTTAAAGAGGGAATCTAGATATGTTTGAGCACAATCCAAAGATATCTGGAAAACCATAGCGAAATTGACATCATGCAATAACGAAAATATGTATGTGACTAATAAATAAAAGATAGGAAAAAAAATATACCAGAGGTAATAAATGTGCAGCGAATTTATAATCACACAAACATATATTGTTGTATATTCACCTGAATGGGGGAACATGGAATTGTGACTATTATATGGAAAGTTGTAGTAACAAGAACTTTGTAAATTATTTGAAAATAAAAAATTTTATGATATGGAAATTATTTTAAAGGAATTAAACGAGCTACAGGCATGAAAAAGCAACCAAGATACCTAAGAATGTAGAGATAAATTCCTATGTAATGTAATTCGAAAATATTATTCTTCAACTAAGCCAAGAATATTTTTTCCTGTCAATAAATACCTTAGGCAAATCGCATAGAATGTATGCGCTATAAGGTATCACATAGAATGTATGTGCTTCTTGATAGAGCATTGTCATAACACATATAATTCATGTGTTATGCTTTGTAGTTCGAAAAAAAAAGCAAACAAAACGACGATGCACCTTCCTTACTCATTAAACAGAAGCCTTCTGCCTCCAACGCTCTTCTGCAGTTTGCGAAAGCCTTCTTCATGAGCTCTGCCTCCGATGCATTCCACCTCCGACGCTGACGCCCTCCGCCACTTACGCCCACTGACGCCTCACGCGACCAACTCGGTTCTCCATCAGTCATTCTCCATCAAGTTTTCCTCTTCCAGGGTAATTTTCTCTGACCTTAAGAAAGTAAGGTTCTTTGTTTTTTGGATTATATTCACCAATCCTTGTTTTAGTGGAACATTGGTTTATGCATGACCTAAGGTGATGTGAATGCAATTTTTAGGAGGTCAATGTATTCTATATATTGCATGCTTGAATTGGAGTGTCGTAATGATCACTCTAGTTGTGCGGTCTTGCGAGGTCTGGGATTGCGAATGTCCATGTTTTTCGAAGAGTTGTTGTAATTGGTTTGTAGGAAGTTTTCGTTGGATAAGAGTAATCACAACATCAACATATCGCAATGTATTGGAACCAATTCCATGATGACATCCATTACATATGATGATGTCCAGGGTATTTTTCTTTACGCAAAGACAATTGCAAAGTTAGCTCCCATAGAGATGGTAGTAGATGCATCTCCGATTGAATGTGCACCCGATCACCACACCTTGGGAGCACATGATTCACCCCCTATGGTTGATCTATCTAGCGGCATCCCACCTACTATGGCACGTAATGATGAGAGTATCTATATTAGCGAGGCTTTGCCGAGGGAAGTGAATCGTGTTCTGAATGATTGTCCGTTGTAGGTCTATGACGATGAGATAGAGAATAAAATTGAGGAAGTTGAAGACGATGTTGTGCACGAACCTGTAACAGATGGTGCTCCTATTGCCTCTTCCAGACCATTCTACAACATCTTAGGCGGTGGTGAGCTTGTCAATTTTGATGAGAATTTTCAAAATGAAAGTGGCATTGATAACATTGGTCAATGAACTGCGTAAGGATCGCACTTTCAAAACAAAAGATGACCTTATATTTTCTGTAAAAAAGTACCACATATTTTTCCATCACAACTTTACAATTAAAGAATTTACCACATTGGTTTGGTCCATCTTGTGCACGATGGATTCCAAGGGTTGCAATTAGTTATTGCGTGGTCATTAACATAAATTTGATGGGATGTGGGAAATATCTAATCTTGGAGATCCACACTCTTACATCAATCTGTCTATTAGTCAGGATCATCCCCAACTTGACGGCAACTTCATGGCCCGAGAGGTACTAGACTTTGTGAGGGACAACCCAATTGTTCCAGTATCCACTCTCAGGACACATATTCAAAAGGTATACAAATATTGGGTTACAAAGAAAAGAGTCTGGAATGTTATGGTGAATGGAAGAAATCTTTTTGCAGATATGTCACATTTGTTACATGCTTTGCAGACCACCATTCTAGGGACTGAAATTGCAATCACACATACGAAGCATCCTGATCCAATGAAGCCATAATATTGTAGATTTGGTTAGTGTTTCCGGCATTTGGACCATGTATTGAAGCATTCAAGCATTGCAGGCCTTTGATTAACATAAACAGTACACATTTGTATGGAAAGTATAAGCATAAACTATTGTTTTCCTATGGGATTGAAGGTGACAAACATATTGTCCCACTTGCTTTTGGCATTGTGGATGAAGAATCTGCATCAAGTTGGAAGTGGTTTCTTTTGCTGTTGTATATCAAGGTTATTGGGATGCATCCGGGTCCAATTTGTGTTATATCATATCATCATCCTGGTATAAAGTCTGCAATGAATGATGTTGATGTTGACCTGCTTCCACCATTTGCACATTGGTGTTTTTGTTCCCGACATGTGGCGAGCAACTTCAACACTGTGTTTAAGAACAGGTCCATGAAAAACCTTGTGACTGCAGCTGTCTTACATACATTTGCATATTTCATGAGGAAATTACAAGAATGGAATACGGATGCCATTAGATGGTTTGAAATACATCATTGTCCGAAAGAGCAGTGGACTTTGGCCATGGTGGTTTTATGTTCGGCCAGTCGATCATCAATCTCAGTGAGAGTTACAATGTTGTGCTGAAGGATGCACGTTGTTTGCCCATTGCGACACTTATTGAAAAAACTTTCTACAATTGTGTTTTATATTTCAATACCCGTACCACCAACTCAAGGTTTACCAGGGGAATTTTTCTCCGTGGGAGATAGGGATACGTGGGAGTCCTTGTCTTACCCAGAGTTGAGACCTAACAAGAAGTTTAAGTGAAATAAAAGGAGATCCCAGTCCACGAGGATCCACAATGAGATGGATATAAGAGAAGTTTTGTAAAAAAAAGCGTCTTATGTGGAACATTGGGTCATAGCAAACACACATATCCAAGAAAAAACTCATCAGCATCTTCATCAACTACAGCTATATTACAGGTCTAAACAAAAATAAATGTGGGAAATGTGGTGGGGAAGGGCATAATAAGTAAAAATGTACTGACCTCCGTAAGTTTGTTATATTTCTCTTTACAACAACTGTAATACCTGCATAATAAACATAGTTTGTTGCTTTGAACATTTGGTATATCTTCTTTTTTCTCAATCACCAACGTATAAAATTGCTATATGTGTTATAGATGGATCCGGGTCCCATTGACACTTCTGTACTGACGCAACATGACCGACATCGTTCACCCGATTATGGGAGGGTGATGTAAGTTATGTTATTTATTTCATTCCATTTCATTTCCATGATTTGCATCTATAAATCTCAACAATAACACTTCATATTTATATGTTGTTGGCATGTATCATCATGGCTATGATGTCGACAAAGGGAGAAACAAGTCCGGTACATACCACTTGACGATCGCATTCGACCTTATGTTGTGCATGCAGGTTTTGGTGGTGTTGCTGAACTTGAGTTCATTGCCCTTAATTGGCATCTTTATAATAGCCTTGGTGGAAAGATGGAGGCCAGAAACACGTACATTTCATATGGCCAACGAGAAAATGACGATTGCACTTCAGGATGTAGCAATGCTAATGGGGTTGCGAGTTGATGGAATGGTAGTTACGGGTGCTACATCTACAGTAGGGAAATGGGTTGATGTGTGTGGACAACTACTAGGAGTTCGACCAACAGAGTCTGAGATCCAAGGATCAAGAGTGTTGGCGAGTTGGTTGCATCAGTCATTTTCACAGGTGCCAGCCCATGCAGATGACGAGACAATGATACGTTATGCGAGAGCATACATCCTGCAGCTCCTTGGGGGTGTATTTTCATGGACAAGAGCGAGTCTTTGATATCTATTATTACTTTACCGCTTTTGTCCGATCTTGATGTCACTGGGACGTTCAGTCAGGGATCTGCCACATTGGTATACTTGTACAAATATATCTGTTACGCCGCAGACATGGGGACCGCGGAGATAGGCGGTTCTATTATACTTTTGCAGCTTTGGGAGTGGAGAACTTTCTCCATACTGCCCATGTTATTAGAGTGAGACCCCAATGGCATGAGAAACCATTAGGTGTTCATTAGAGGGCATACTTTGAGAACAAACGCCAGCCAACACAAGTTGTTTGGCCATGTCGTAACGCAAATTAATAACCAATCTCCAGAGCAGGTATACCTTTTAAAAAACATAAATAATTTGCTATATCCATGAAGTGATCAAAATAACTTGTGTATAGTTGTGTGGATGTCGTATGGGGCAATATCTTGGAAGCTCTCTCACATTATTGCATCGATGGTCAACATATTTGGACGTCATGTGTTCCTCTCATCTACTTCCACGTAGTCGAGCACTACTTTCCGGACCACGTCGTACGCCAATTCGATGGTTGTCAGAGTATCCCATCTCCTTGTGGCACAGATGTGGTGTTACATGAGATAGATTTGCGAGGTAAGGTGGATGCAGATTAGAGAGAAAAACATGTTGATCACATCATTGATTGGGTGTCTCTTCACGAGAGAGTTCTCCACATAGACCAATCCACTGGGGTCAATACCTCTCCAGATTACATGGATTGGTATCTTCGGATCACTAGAAGATATTTGGGGAGATTAGGTGCAATCCTCGCATACTATTGAATCTATAAATAATTCATCTACATTATAAATAATTCAAATAGATTTCATTATGTTATAAATATCTAATTTCAAATTTATTTAAAATCTCCAGATGCAGAGATGAGATCTTGTCATGGAATTGGGAGGCAGAGATCCAAGACACTACCATTATAGAGACATAGCACGGGAGACCAAGTCTGAAATGGAGCTTTCATTGGCAATTCAATTTGCAGATGCTATGACCAAGAAGGAGGAGTATGCGCAACAGAAGCATGTCCATGGAAGAGTAAGAGGATGTGGGAGAGGAAGAGGTCGGGCTAGGGCACACCAACAACAAGAGGGTCATGGACGAGGTCGTAGACAAGGGCAGGAAGATTTTACGCATGGCGTCAAAGTGGGGGGAGAAAACCAGGATATGGATGAGGTCCCCGACTATGCTTGGAGACACAATTTGTCACACCAATCATTGAGCCTCATGACGGGGATACGACAACTCCACAAGCGCATGCAAGGAACATAAGGGGGAAGAAGCTCAATATACGTATTGATGCACTGACCACACCACCTGTGCTCACCTTCGACGAGAAAGAAGGCGTAGGAAGTTCGCAATTACAGGGAATTGATCTTAGATATGGGAAAACAACCTATTAAAGGAGGAGGGAGAGATAAATATGTATTCTGTGATGATTTTTGGCAATGTACTGTATCTTAGATATTTTATAATGTACCGTATCTTAGATATTTTATATTGTATCTTAAGATAAACTATTTTCTAATCTAATGGAGGATTTTGTGGATATCTTTTCTTATTATGTACGACATGAATGACTTTTCTATATCCTATTTGTGGATATATTTTTGGAAATCTTTTCTCTGATGACAAGGTTCGAGAATCATGTTCTGTTTCTTTTTTTGGTCCCAGCATCACATTCTGTTTATTTTTCTGTGAACTGCAGAGCATAGCACATGAATTCTATGCGTTATAGGCCCAGAAAGCGCATGGATTTTATGCGCTATAGAGAAGCGCATACATTCTATTCCCCTGTAGCGCATACATTTTATGTGATTTGCCTACAGTACTGATAGAAAAAATGTTGGCTTAGTTGAGTAAAAATATTTTTGAATTACATTGCATAGGAATTTTTCTATAAGAATATAAACACGAGGAAACATGCATTGCTGAATTGTAATGGAGATAATTACGTTGTAATAATATCAACCGATTCTTCAATGTATATGAAAAATATGACTACAATTATACTCCATATATAGGATCTTACCCATCTGAACTAGATTTGTTATTATGACAATTTCTGGAGTCATGTCCAACGTTTAACTTGAAGCATAATTTGCATTGTCTCCTTCTATTTTTTCTAATCTCAATATAAGATTTAAGACGATTGTCCACACCCTTAGGTCTTCCTCCACATCCACTTCCTTTTGTTCTTGCAACGTCTGGATCCCTGACGGATGGTTGGGGGATGATAACTGGAGTATTTAACGAATCGTTGCGTTGTGTAGTGGACATTCGTTTGTTACTTATAATATGATCAACATTAGAACATAGATTGCTGAGCTTGTCCTTTGCATATAAGAAGATATCATCATCTTGATCAACTTGAAGCTGCAATGATATGAGACCTGAACTGGTTAAGTTGGGTTGTTCTATCGTGCTGAGGATTATGCATATATATATATGATAATTCTCAGATTTTGTAATGTTTCTTGTCCACCTATATGTATTCAGAGCCCAGAAGTTTTACATTCTGAATTTTCATTACTACAAGTATGTGCATGCATGGGTAGCCAACGAATTGCATGGTCCTGCGATCACAAGATAGGTAGTTGTTCTGCCGCGAACATGAAACACATAATTTGTCATATGCTTTCCCAATATAGAATACAAAAATGGCAAAAATGAAAAGAGTTGGACTCACTACGTACATTCAAATCCTTCACTTCGTTGAGTTCACCACAAAACTTGTAGAAAAAAATGCTTTTTGTAAACACGAACCATATGATCCTCCATCTTCCACTAAAAACTTGTTTTGGGGGTATATACTTGACTGTCATTATCCATGTCATTTTTTCTTTCCCCGCATCATTGAATAGCATCTTGGAATCTACAAACAAATCCAACAATGAATTTTGTTTAGTAATGCGGTGTTGTAATAATGCATTCATGCTTTCACTCCTCTTTGTATGCGTTGTCCACACCGGAAATAATCCTTAGGTATAAGTTGATCCACTTATGTCTAATATTGTATTTCTCATTCAACCATAAATTGGATGATAGGCCATCCTGGTCGATGGCATTACACCATCTTTGCTCGAATTCCTTTATGGTTTCACTTTTCCAAACATCTTTGTTGAATGATGTGAGGACTTCATTAATGTCCTTAATCTTTCCTAGCTTACCTTTGAGCTTAGCCATTATATGCCAAGTGTAAAATTTGTGACACATTACATGGGAGAAATTCCTAATGGCTGCACAAATGGAGGGGTCTTCATCGGTGATTAAAGATATCTAATGCTTCCTCATTACTTAAAGGAATAGATGAAATAACCACAAAATGAATCAGACGTCTCTCTACTCAAGAATGCATTTGCGAAAAATATTGTACAAACATGGTGATTAACACTGCAGAAAGAACCAAATACAAGTCTGTATTCATTGCTATTGTAAGTCGTGACGAAGGATAATGTATCCCCAAATAACATGTAATCATCAATAGATGCACTATCACTTCAGGATACATTGTGTCATCCTATTGTTGTCATCAGTTAAGAAGGCATATAAAAAATCACGAGTCATTCTCTTTCCAACATTTAAAATACTCAATCAGTAAACGTGCATCCAATCCAAGACGTTTTTTCTTTTCGGTTGAGATTGTGAATATCTCTAACTATACTACCAACTTGACGACTGGATACGCATCCATTGCTTATGAAAGCAGACTACTTAGATAAGGTATGTTCACGTCACTCATTGACTTCACCAGCATCTTGGTGGCCTTTGAAAAACATTTATTTGGCTTGAGCTATCTGCATTTGGATGGAGAAATGACGTTATGATTGTGTTGAGGTTCAAAATGATAAACAACCCAGTCCTTATGAGCATATCTAAAGAAAATTGACATCAAAGTTTTGCAACCAGTCATTGCCAATCCAACGCGTCGCTCCTCTTTGTAAAATATAGAATCATCACTATCATAACTTTTTGCAATATCAATGGTCATTGGTTTAGGAGCAGCTCTAGTAAACCCCTCTTTCCAGCAAACGAATGGCTTTAAGTTAATGATTTTGTCCTTACTGACCTTGTCTTTACCAACCCTAGAGCTACTCTTTCTGACATTAAACCATATATCAGTTGCATATATCTCATAGAAGTTATATGCATCTTAAGTTGAACCTAAAATTTAGGAGCATGTACAATGGGATTTTCGTTGAGTGGAGATTTTGAACTTGCTAATATAGTAAAAAAGCTTGTATCATTTTACATACAACGACCGTAAAGATCATATTGTAACATGAAAAATGATAATGTAAAATGCGTTTAATGATTGTAAATGGCTATGAAATGTACATAAAGTTTATATTTACAGGGGGCCTTTCAAATAGGACTTGGTCCTTCCATCCTTATGGAAGGCCAATGATCCTAGCCGTTAGATTCAAATCTAACGGCATCATCAATTTATTTGCTCAAAAGGGCATTTTGGTCATCAACTTTTGCATTAATTATGCACACCAATTAATATTCCGAAATACTAAATTTAGCTATTTTTATTTTTGGTATTTTTCGCAATACCATAATTAGAAAATATCTTGTTTTGTACTGGACGACGTTAAATGGGACAATGTTTGTATCCTAATGTGTTTTTTTTGTAGAATTTGCAGTTCCTTTTGTAACGATTGCATGTTTTTTGTATTTACTGTGGTTCCTTCAAAATTAATCAGCTATTTGTAAATTTGGTTTGGTTCTTTGTAGAATACAATTAATATAAGCAATTAATATGTGCTTCTTTGTAGCGATTATATGATTTTTTGTATAATAAACTTTATATTGTTCTTTGTAAAAATGCAGTAGACATTCATGCTAAATCCATAAGTAAAATACAACCATATATTTACAATACTCATCCACAATGTATAATGCACATTCAAAATGTGTAATACACATCAAATATACAAGATATATAAAAAAATGACAATTTTCATTCGCACGAAATTGTTATGTAAAATACATATCAGATATGTACAATACACATCAAATTTGTATAACAGACATCGATATTGTATAATACAAATGAAAAATGTATTTCTACGTAACAAATCTGTGTCGCCCACTTCCACCTTGTTGATGACGACGCGAATGACATCGTTAACTGCTGCATGTCGATGTTGAAGACGGATACGAAGGGATGAAGAACTTCATGTCGACCATGCGTAGTTGTCCATGTGAGGACGAAGATAACACCGAGCTCCATGCCGACGTTGAAGACGTCGATGAAGGGCGCGAAGAACCACCCGCCGGCCATGTTGACAGTGAAGATGGAGACGAAGATGACGAAGAGGATGACAAACCTGTGAAGACGACAAAGACGAGACATGTGACGTGCACACGATGGAGACAAGCGACGACGGAGACGAGCGACGAGCGACGGTGGAGATGGAGACGAGCGGCGGTTGACATCCTCCTCTTCCTCCCGCGGTCGACGTCCTCCTCCTTCCATTTTCTTTGCATGCGAGATTATGAAATGAATGGAAATATGAGAGAGTTAATGAGATATTTTAGATGTACGCCTGGGATTTTTGGAAAGATTGGGAGAGATATTAATGAGGAGATTAATTGAGTTGTTACATACTATATTTAGATAATGAACAATGACCAAAATGGGTTTTTGGTTAATTAAATTATAATTATAATATGCCTTTAATAACAACCGACGGATTGAATATGGATGCATGAGATCGTTGGCCTTCCTTAAGGATGGAAAGACCATGTCTCATTTGAAAGATATCCTATATTTACAATAGATTTAAACTAAAAACAAACAAAAACACACAAAGAGTTACACGTATGTTTGGATGGATATGAATGTAAATTAAAGAATACCAACGTAAAATAAAGTAGAACAATATAAATTATTGTCAAACAATAAATAATAATAATGTTATAATTTTTGACATACCTAACTAGCAAAGAATGACCAAAATATGATTCTTGCCATGTTGAAACATTGTAAAACATAAATTAAAAGGTGTTATACAAATTAAATGAGAATGTAAATTGTGGCATTCATTATGGCATACAATTTGATTTTTTGACATGCTTTGGTAACAAAAATGACTTGAAAATTAATGATTTTTTTCTCATCGGCCTTGTCTTTACCAACCCTAAACCTACCTTTTCTGATATTAAACCCTATATCAGTTGTATATATCTCATAGAAGTTATATATCTCATATTCCAATACGTAGTAACCTTGTGGATAATTTTTGTGAAAGATGTAACACATGATAATGTGACCATGTTAAAATTAATAAACGACTGATACTACAAAATACCGTCAATATTATGTTGGTAAACGATCTTCTTTTTCTCTCATTCAATTTCATAAGGGTTTGTTTGTTTATTTATTTACCCGAAGGTAAATATGTTACTAGTAATATAATTTATATTTGTGTCCGGACTACCCAACTTCCACCTCTAATTTCTTGTGTTGGAATTTAAAAGATGTACCTCCATTTTTCATTTTCTTTCTCTAACTACCTTAACATAAAAAAAGTCAACTTAAAAAACATATTGCAATCAATATAGTCAACTCAACATATAGACAATATCATATCATATTTACCATTTCAATCCTCCGCACCATCCAACCAGATTTTAATGTGTTACACTTCTTATAAATTCTTAACAATCCATTTTAGGAAGCTTACTTCAACCGAACTCAACCTTCCAAGCAAATGGAAGGACATATCGATATCGATATCGTTTCGATATCATGTCGATATCGATATATCGACGATATATCGCCGATATATCGCTATATCTAGGAATCTTTCTGAAGAAAATGCATGAAATCGGATATATCGATATATCGATTTCGATATCGGTCACATGTCGATATCAATATATCGGCGATATATCGCCGATATATCGGGATACGACCTTCCATGGCAATAACCAAAAGTATTGAGTTCATGAGTGGGCATTAATTTCTTATATTGTGAAATTAGGAAATAATTTTTTAGCATTGAATCATGTTAGTAAATAAAACATCTCCGATTCACCCTTCTCACGAACTCTTGGTACCTGTTTGGTTGTGGAACCTGCCATAGTCCCTGCTTATAACTGCATTCATGGGTTGGAATTAGTTGTATAGACCACACAATTTCTTTGTTATAATATTTTTTAACCACGTTCAAATAAAAAAATTTAACATATAATAATAATTAAAAATGTTAATATAACAAATAATTAATGTTACATCATATTTATCATTCCAACCATCCTAACCATCTAAACAATTACTAGGTTACTCCAACTCAACCCAACCCAACCCAGTTAGCAAATTGGTCCTTGGGTTCACCACCTGGGTTAGAAGTGCCTTCAATTGCTTATACGACTCACGTGAATTATCTGCTGCGGCTGCAGAAACAATTAAGGATCTGTTTGGTTATTGAGATAGAGAAGGTAACCTCGTGTGAATAGTTGTTGTTTGGATGAGAACCCCTGGAGTAAATCTGATTACCACAAACTAACCCAATAATCGAACAGACCTTAAAAATTCTGAAGGGAGAAGGATATTCCATATGTGCTCCAGCAATTTTCCGCAGTGTTTGGTACCCGTGGTTTATGTCAGAGTAGAAAGAAAAAGGTAAGAAAAGATCCCTATTACTCCATTCACTGTGCTGAGCTTCCCTCTCCTTTGTGCTGCCGATCTAATCTTCCAGGATGGTCAGTCCGTCACTTAGCACGCTTGCAGCCTATCGGATGGAACAAGGAACTGATGAACCGACGCATCAAACACCTTATGCTGCAGACATCTCGTCCATTAGAGAGGCGCAACTGCGCATCGGCCCATATATCCGCAGAACCCCCGTGCTTTCGTCTGAATCCATAAATCTCATAGCCGGGAGGAATCTCTTCTTCAAGGCCGAATGCTTCCAGAAAGGGTACTTTTTTGCAACTTAATAGCCTAACTATCTATATCTATTTGTTTGCTTTGCAAGTATGTAAATGTTTACCTGTTGTGTTGTTTGGTCTTGCATTCCAGGGGTGCATTCAAATTCAGAGGGGCCTGCAATGCCATCTTGTCCCTTGATGATGCTCAGGCTGCCAATGGGGTTGTCACCCACAGCAGGTTTTCTTAGAGATTTTGCCTTCTGAATGCTTTGCTTTGTTTTTGTCTAATGTGGATATTCTATTCTAGTGGCAACCATGCTGCTGCTGTTGCGCTAGCCGCAAGGCTACGCGGGATCCCTGCTTACATAGTTATCCCAAGGAATGCACCGCAATGCAAGGTGGAGAATGTGAAACGTTACGGCGGCCAAGTGCTTTGGAGCGAGCCGACAATGGAATCGAGGGAGCTGGTTGCAAGTAGAGTTCAGGAAGAATCTGGTGCTGTTTTGATCCATCCGTTCAATGATGGACGCATCATAAGGTAGCACTCATGTTCACTTGCCTTTTCTTGCCTCTCCTATCTTGCACGCAATGATTTGATACAAATAAAAACTCAACAAACCCAACACTATTGTCTCAAAAAAGCCAACAAACCAAAGCTCGGGTTTATGTGGTTTGAGATGATCCTAAAGGGACGTCCTGCTCCATAGGAGAAAGAAGGGACTGAGTGGGTTTACATCTCCATATTATACTTAGATTACAAGAGGCGTGTGACTCTTTTGCCCCACCAACGAATCCAAAGTCTTACCTGTTGATGTTTTATTATTTGTAATTCTTGTATTTACCGGTTCCGTTGAGGACAGCATTGTACTATTAAGGTGAGGAAAATTCGTCCCAAGGGTAAGTTTCTAAACTTATTACTCATGTACGGTCACGATTATTTTTTGTTGTTATGTATCGTAGGTAAGCCGCCTCTTCAAAAGGCGGCTTTGATTTTAGCCAAAGCCGCCTCTTGAAGAGGCGGCTCTCACTGATACGTAACATAAAAACTTTAAGGGGAAAGCCGCCTCTTCAAGAGGCGGCTTTGGTTTTAGCCAAAGCCGCCTTTTGAAGAGGCGGCTCTCACTATCATATAACACATAAAAACATTAAGGGCAAAGCCGCCTCTTGAAGAGGCGGCTTACCTACGGTACATAATAAAAACCAACAAACCAAAGCTCGGGTTTATGTGGTTTGAGATGATCCTAAAGGGACGTCCTGCTCCATAGGAGAAAGAAGGGACTGAGTGGGTTTACATCTCCATATTATACTTAGATTACAAGAGGCGTGTGACTCTTTTGCCCCACCAACGAATCCAAAGTCTTACCTGTTGATGTTTTATTATCTGTAATTCTTGTATTTACCAGTTCCGTTGAGGACAACATTGTACTATTAACCTTGAGGAAAATTCGTCCCAAGGGTAAGTTTCTAAACTTATTACTCATGTGCGGTCACGATTATTTTTTTTTGTTATGTACCGTAGGTAAGCCGCCTCTTCAAAAGGCGGCTTTGATTTTAGCCAAAGCCGCCTCTTGAAGAGGCGGCTCTCACTGATACGTAACATAAAAACTTTAAGGGGAAAGCCGCCTCTTCAAGAGGCGGCTTTGGTTTTAGCCAAAGCCGCCTTTTGAAGAGGCGGCTCTCACTGGCATATAACACATAAAAACATTAAGGGCAAAGCCGCCTCTTGAAGAGGCGGCTTACCGCCCAGGAGTAATAAGTTTAGAAACTTACCCCTGGGACGAATTTTCCTCTAACACTATTGTCTCAAAAAAGCCAACAAACCAAAGTTCGGGTTTATGTGGTTTGAGATGATCCTAAAGGGACGTCCTGCTCCATAGGAGAAAGAAGGGACTGAGTGGGTTTACATCTCCATATTATACTTAGATTACAAGAGGCGTGTGACTCTTTTGTCCCACCAACGAATCCAAAGTCTTACCTGTTGATGTTTTATTATTTGTA
This sequence comes from Ottelia alismoides, assembly GCA_037367405.1. NCBI lineage: Eukaryota > Viridiplantae > Streptophyta > Magnoliopsida > Alismatales > Hydrocharitaceae > Ottelia > Ottelia alismoides. Next base: position 296,155 of record JAZKJV010000159.1, read on the forward strand.
ATTCTTGTATTTACCAGTTCCGTTGAGGACAGCATTGTACTATTAACCTTTTGGGTTTCAAGATTTCGTCTTTATATTAAAGCCCTTATTCTTTCAGTACGAATTATCCCATTCCATCCCACTTTTTCACATGGTATTGGAGTGACGGTCATACACCGGATTTTAGATTCTCTTGCACGAAAATCTAACCTGCCACCCATCACCACCACCTCTCTAGCTGCCCACATGATTTTTGTCTATGCTCTACCGGCCGTCAAACCCAACGGCATAAGCTTTCATCACTTAGTCAATTATTAATCACCCCAGTGGAACTAGGCTCCGAGCGACATCTATAGGCATGACTCATGTGGTTGTTCATCGCTCCAATGGCACTTGCCACTACTTTAGCAACTGTAACCGTTCCATGTTCTCTTACGGCTACTATCGTGATTGCAATTGGTGCTGCTTCGCCACATCTGCTGACCGTACTACCTCCAACCTTGCCCTTAGGATTCGTGAGGGCATGTCTGCCCTCACAATTTTTTGATGCTTGAGTAGACCATCTTTTTTTCTATTTTTACTTGTGTTTTTATCTGATCGAGATGGTCACAACTCATTCTGAGATAGACCATGGTTTCCACATCATATATTATGGTGCATGTGACTACTATCAAACTCAAGGGTGCAGAGAATTCTTTGCTTTAGTCTAGGGCCTTGGTGTTCTTTTGCGGTTAGAAAAAACCATGGTCGCATAAGTCGGAACTCAATACTCGGTCAGTAGAGTTACTGACTAAGGATTAATTGGTATTCGAGCGATTAATCAGATTTAGTTAACCTTTAGTCAGTTTTGAATTTTTATTTTTTAAATATATAAATCAATTTTTATACACACGTTCTTATATATTTGCGTAGATTTAAACATTTTCAATACTATGTGGTTCCATTTATAACTGTTAGAATACTGAGATGATTTATTCCATAGAGCCCTAGGGTCTCTTATATAGGGAGAGAGCCCTTGGGTAAATTACATGAGAGGTACATAAAGAAACTGAAATATAATAAAAGACACATAAAGACGAACAACTATCTCTACACTCCCCCTCAAGATGGAGCATAGATATCTATCATGCTCAGCTTGGAAGAACATCTCTGGAAAGGTCCTCTAAGCAATGGCTTAGTGAATATGTCTGCTGTCTGGTCCTCTGAACTGACGTGAGATGTGGAGATGAAGCCCTTCTGAATCATGTCCCTAGTGTAATGGCAATCCACCTCTATGTGTTTTGTTCTCTCATGGAAGGCTGGATTGTTGGCAATGAATAATGCTGCCTGATTGTCACATTGCAGGTTCATAGGCAAGGGAACATCAACATTCAGATCTTCTAAGACTGCTTTAACCCACATCATTTCTGTGCTTGCCTGTGCCATGGCTCTGTACTCGGATTCGGCACTGGATCTCGCCACAACTGTCTGCTTTTTGCTTTTCCAAGAAACTAAAGAACTTCCTATGAAGATAGCAAATCCAGAAGTAGACTTACGATCTCGTGGACATCCTGCATAATCTGCATCTGCACAGGCGGAAATAGACAGATCCGTACCTTTCTTGAATAGCAACCCTGTGCCTGGGGAAGACTTCAGATATCTCAGTATCATGTACAAGGCATCCATATGTACTTGCCTCGGCTGCTCCATGAATTGACTCACCCGGTTTACTGCAAGGGCAATATCCGGTCGAGTTATAGTGATGTATAAGAGCTTACCCACCATTTCTCTGTACCTTCTCTTGTCCACCTCCTCGGTATCATCATCATACAGTTTCATACTCGGGTCCATAGGTGTACTTGAAGGTCTACATCCAGTCATTCCTGTTTCAGCGAGTAGGTCTGTGACATATTTTCTTTGAGTCATCACCATTCCTTGTGCATTTCGTGCAAATTCTATCCCCAGAAAATACCGTATCGTGCCTAGATCCTTTGTAATGAACTGGCTGCCCAACATAGACTTGGTTATCTCAACCCCCTGTGCATCATCTCCAGTAACCAATATGTCATCAACATATACCATAACAACGATGGTACCTCTAGGAGTCTTCCGGACGAACAGTGAGTGGTCCGCATTTGATCTTCTGAACCCCTGTCGTTCAATAAGCTGGGAGAGCTTTTGGAACCATGCTCGAGGACTCTGTTTAAGGCCATAGATAGCCTTATGAAGTCTGCACACCTTCTGAGTCTCCCCCTCAGCAGCAAACCCAGGTGGCTGCTGCATGTAGACTTCTTCCTGTAGATCACCATACAAGAAAGCATTCTTAACATCAAGCTGGAATATGGTCCAGTCACGTACCACTGCAACCGATAGAAGGATACGAAGTGTTGAGTGCCTCGCCACCGGTGAAAAAGTGTCCAAGTAATCGACACCATATGTCTGTGTAAACCCTCTTGCTACGAGCCTGGCCTTGTATCTGTCAAGACGACCATCTGCATGATATTTGACCGTAAATACCCACTTGCAACTCACCACAGATGCACCTGGAGGGATAGGGACAAGAGACCAAGTCCCTCTAGATTGCAAGGCACGCATCTCCTCTTCCATCGCTAGACGCCAGCATTCAATCTTCATGGCATCCTGATAAGTCCGAGGAATCTCTACTGACGACACAGCAGCGGCAAACTTTTGGAAATCCCCAGTGAGACGATGAAAGGAGACCTGAGAGGCCAGGGGATATGAGGCACACTGTCTTCGCTGCTTCCGATGAGCAATAGGCCGGTCCAAGTCATCTAACACAGTGCTGACTGGTTGGTCCTCCTCCTGTGGTAAAAGCTCCTGCACAGGTGCATTATTTAACCCATCATCAGTGTTAACATCAGTATATACCTGAGTCGTGTTGGATGGTTGACACGTAGCCTGAGCAGGGCATGTCCGTCTCGTGTAGACCTTAGGGAAAGGGACAACTGGAGGTGGTGGCGGAGGAGGTGGTGGTGGTGGTGATTGTGGTGTCGGTTGAGTAGAGGGTGGACCCAGGCTTGGAGGTGGTGGAACATAGACATTGGAATCTAATGATGTGGAGGAGACCAATCTGTCACCTGCAGGGGAGAAATACATGACAGGCTCGAAAAATGTAACATCTGCACTCACATAGTACTTGTCATGGACCGGGTCATAGCAACGGTATCCTTTCTGAGTCCTGGAGTAACCCACAAAAACACACTTGATAGCCCTAGGGGATAGCTTATCAAGCCCCGGAGATAAGCGGTGAACAAACGCAACAGTGCCAAAAACCCGAGGTGTCAGTGTAAACAAATCTCTGTCAGGAAAGAGAACAGAGATAGGAGATTTTTCCCCAAGAACAGTTGTAGGCATTCGATTGACCAAATAACATGCAGTAAGTATGGCATCCCCCCAAAACGTTAATGGAGCACAACTCTGGATAAGTAATGTGCGAGCAATATCAAGAAAGTGGCGATGTTTTCGTTCTGCAACCCCATTTTGTTGAGAGGTGTAGGCACATGTGGTTTGGTGAACAATGCCTTTGGAGGAAAGGAAGCTAGCAAGAGAGCGAGTGCAGAACTCCAATGCATTGTCAGTACGCACATACTTAACAGTAGATGAAAAAACATTCTGGACTTCATTAATTAGATTTTGAAGAACATGTCCTGCTTCAGATTTATTCTTAAGAAGAAAAGTCCACGACACTCTAGAGAAATCATCAACGACAACTAAATAGAACCTGTGCCCCTGATGATCCGGGACACGACTTGGACCCCAAATATCTATATGAAATAATTCAAACGGGGAGCTACTGCTCCGACTTTGACGACCGGGAAAGCTAGACCGATGGTGCTTCCCTAACTGACATGCTTCACAACGAAAAGAGGAACTCGGAGATATCTGAGGCAGGAGGTGACGCATCTTTTGAAGCGGCAGATGACCGAACCGAAGATGCCAGGTGTACGGAGAAACGGAGGCCTGGGAATGCAAGGAGACGCCAGCATAGGAGTTACGAACGAGACGATAAAGGCCATTGTGCTCAGAACCACAGCCAATCACCCTGCCCGTCAGTATGTCCTGAAAGATAACAGACGATGGATCAAAAATAGCACGACAGTGTAAATCACGAGTAATCTGGCTAATAGATAAGAGATTCATAGAGAATTCTGGAGCATGTAGCACATTCTGTAAGTGCATAGATGGTAGTAAAGCTGTCTCCCCCTGACCGATGATAGGAGACTGAGTGCCATCAGCAATGAGTACAGAGCGACCTGGCTGAACGGCTCTGTATGACTGCAGAATATCTTTCTCACGGCATAGATGATGGGTAGCTCCAGAGTCGACAATCCATCCTGTTAGGTCATGACTATGAAATGAGGCTGAATGACTACCTGAGGCACTGGCTGAGGCTGATGTACTGGCTGATGCCGAAGCCGCAACATCAGAAACGTCTGCACCCTCTGACGATGAAGATTGTGGCATAATATCCCGAAGTCGTGCCACCAACTCTTCGAACCTGTGATCTGTGGCTGGAGCTGAAGGACCCTGAACATGATCCGTGACACGTGCAGAAGGGGGAAAGCCGTGCTTGGAATAGCACGTATCCTCCGAATGACCAGTACGGCGGCAGAAGGACTGTTGGCAGCGAGCAGGAGGCCGGGGGATGGAGACCGAGGGGGTCGGGCGGCGGTGTAGGGGCTGGGCGACGTATATCAGAGGGCCGCAAGGTGCTGGGGGGCCCGCTGGGGGGCTGGGGAGCCCGCTGGGGAGGGCTGGGGAGGCCGCTTGAGGGGCTGGGGAGCCCGCTGGGGGGGCGCTGGGGGCTGGGGAGGCCGCTGCGGAGGTCTGGGGAGGCCGCTGGGAGGGGCGGCGAGGAGGCGGCGAGCCCGGGGAGGGAGGGTTTGAAACCCTAGGCGGCGGGAGAGGGGGGGGCGGCGGTGGAGAACCCTAAGGTTAGGGTTATGGCTCTGATACCATGTTAGAATACTGAGATGATTTATTCCATAGAGCCCTAGGGTCTCTTATATAGGGAGAGAGCCCTTGGGTAAATTAAATGAGAGGTACATAAAGAAATTGAAATATAATAAAAGACACATAAAGACGAACAACTATCTCTACAATAACATAAACTAAATATACAACATGATATCATGCTTTTTTTAAAAAAGCGAATGGTTATAAATGGTTTAACCCTGCATGGATGGCTTGACTTCTGCAACCTTGAGAAAGCTTAATGTGTAAAAGAGAATGAGAATCCTTGTTTATTCAGGAGGTCTGGGGGTCCTTATATAGGACGGAACCCTAGAGAGCTCAAAATCGGGAAAGTACGCAAGTACCCTTAGAGGGGTTACAATGATAAATAATAATAACCATAAAAATACATTACTAACACCCCCCCTCAAGTTGGAGCATATCTATCAATCATGCCCAACTTGAAAGCTATCCACGAGAGGCGCTTCTTGGGTAAGGCCTTTGTGAATACATCAACAAACTGAAGATCTGTTGTGATGTGAGGAGTAGTAGTCTTTCCAATCCGTACAGTGTCACGAACAAAATGGCAATCCATCTCTATATGCTTGGCTCGTTCATGGAACATAGGATTCGTGGCAATGTATGTAGCAGATTTGTTGTCGCAATATAGTGGAATGGGAGTGGTGAAAACAATGCTGAGTTCCTGCAGGAATGTCAATAAACACGTGATCTCACAGGTAGCCTGAGCCATTCCCCCGTACTTTGCTTCAACACTTGATCTGGATACAACAATCTGTTTTCTGCTCCTCCAAGTGACAAGATTTCCTCCAAATATCATAGCATATAGCCTGCAGTGGAGCGACAATCCTCTGGTGAACTTGTATAATCAACATCATCATAGGCAATAACACCAATGTAGCCATTTGTCCCATAGAAGAGGCCATGTCCTGGGGATTCATTCACGTATCATAGGATTTAGAGGACATCCTGCCAGTGACTGTAGCAATGTTGCTCCATGTGGTGGGTAGCTCTATAGGAAATATCTGGTCTGGTGACCCCAAGGTAAAGGAGTTTGCCAACCAAGCTTCTGTATCGAGTAATATCGTCGAAGACCAGATCAAAGGATGTGGAGTGTTTCTTTGGATCTGCAGGAATGCCAGATGGCTTGCATCCAAGTAATATGGCTTCAGTGAGGATGTCCAGACAGTACTTCCTTTGTGAGAGATGAAGTCCCTCTGTAGTACGTAATACTTCTATTCTCAAGAAATAGCGTGGTGGACCAATGTCCTTGGTGACTAACACCTTCTGAAGAAAGGACTTGGTCTCTAGTACCCCTTTATCATCATCACCTGTGACAACCATATCATCCACATAAACATCAAGTATAACAGTACCGGTTGGTCGTCTTCTGACAAAGACAAAGTAATCAAAGGTGGTTCTCTGAAAACCAAGAGTGCTGATTTCTGCAGTAAGTCTGTTGAACCATGCCCTTGGGCTCTGTATCAAACCGTAGATTGGCTTGCGAAGTCGACATACACACTCCCCCTCGACTTCGTAACCAGGAGGCTACATCATGTATACCTCATTCTCAAGATTTCCATACAGGAATGCATTCTTCATATCTAGCTAGAAAATAGGCCATGCCTTGTTAGTTGTCACTGAAAGAATAGTCCTTATAGAGCCCATTCGTGCAACATGTGAAAATGTCTCAAAGTAATCCACCCCATATTTCAGTGTAAATCATTTGGCTACAAGACGAGCTTTTAATATGTCAATGGACCCGTTTGGCGACTGCCGACTGCTTGGTTGTGAAGATCCATATGCATGCCACAGGTCTAGTCCCCTTGGGACACTGCACCAGATCCCATGTCCCTCTTGAAGTAACGGCATCCATCTCTTCATTCATGGCCTGTCGCCATATAGAATCCTACAATGCACTATGATGACCCCTCTGAATGGAAATAGTCATGAGAGCATCTGCATATTGTCTGTCAGTAGATGATAAACCAATAGTAAAATTGAAATGAGACATGGGAGGAGAAGTACGTTGCTTCTTAGTTCTGCGTAGAGCAATAGGAAGCACTTGAGGACCATCCGGGATAGCAGTAGAGGGGCCACGTGAAGAAGACGTATCATCCTACAACAAAGGAACATGTAAAGGAACATTTGGTGGTGAAGACATTTGCTTGCGCTTGTAGACAATGGGTGGAGGTGGGAGATCCAGAGGAATATCTGTTACGGACTGGGTGAAGAAGCTGGTTTGCTCATAGAAGGTTACATCCTCAAAGATATAATAATGATGCCCAGTAGGATCATAACATCCGTAACCTTTTCGGATACGAGAATATCCAAGGAAAACACCTTTAATTGCACGAGGAGATAGTTTCTCTGCAGTGCGAAAATTATGAACAAAGGTCACACATCCAAAAATTCTCAGAAGTAGAGGAAAGGGTGGATCAATTTGGTAGAGTAAGGAGAATGGGGTGTAGACACGTAATGAAGTAGAGGGGACCCCATTTATAAGGTAGACGACAATAAGAATAACATCACCCCAGTAGGTTTTAGGAACTTTCATTTGGGTGAGGAGACATCGAGCAATGTTTAGTAGATGCCTGAGTTTCCTTTCCGCTATCCAATTTTGCTGGGATGTATATGGATAGAGGTTTGATGAATGGTACCAAGTTAGTAAGATCATGTTGGATGAATTCCAAGGAATTATCAAAACGAAAAACTTGAATACTTGTAGAGAAAATATTCTTGACATAATTGAAGAAGTTTTTAACAATGTTATTAATTTTTGAACGTTCTTTTAACAAATAGACCCAATATGATCGACTGTAATCATCAACAAAGACGGCAAAATATTTATGCCCACCCAGAGTACGGACTGGGCAGGGTCCCCAAATATCACAATGGACTAAAGAAAAAGGAACTTCACGACTTTGCTCAGTACGAACAGGAAAAGACGCTCGATGATGTTTCCCAAACTGACATGCCTCACACTCAAAAGGTTTGAGCATGTAGAGAGTTCGGGGAGCATAAAGGAGATGGCTTTGGCAGATGGATGATCGAGACGAAGATGCCAGAGAAGAGGATCTTCAGAGATTGACACGACGTCAGCAAATGCCCCCACCAAAAATCTGTCTCGTCCGGATGTCCTAAAAACAACAACAATATTCATAAAAAAATAACTCTACAATTGAGCTTAGTGCATAGTGTAGAAACAAACGAATGAATTGCATTATTGGGAGGCCATAGAGTTCTCTTATATAGGAGAGAAACCTATTGGGCAAATTACAAGATGAAAACAAAAGAAATAGATAATATAAAAACAATAAGAAAGATAACTAATATCTCAACACTCCCCCTTAAGCTGGAGCGTAGATATCGATCATGCTCAGCTTGGAGAAACATCAGGCCCTCTGGTTTGGGCCTTAGTAAGAATATCTGCAGTCTAGTCGAGTGTAATGGCAGTCCACCTCTATGTGCTTTGTCCTCTCATGGAAGGCTGGGTTGTTTGCAATGAAAAGAGAAACCTGGTTGTCACATTGGAGGTGCATGGGAAGATGCACCTTTATAGTCATATCAGAAAGAACAAATCTGACCCACATCATCTCTGTGCTAGCTTGCGCCATGGTCTTGTATTTTGACTTGCACTAGATCTGGCAACCACAGTTTACTTCTTGCTATTCCGTGAAACTAGGGAATTCCGTATAAACACAACGAAGCCTTAAGTAGACTTCCCATCCTTTGGATACCCAGCTTAATCTGCATCTGCACATGGTGTACCTGAAAGAGATGTATCTCTGCTGAAAAGAAGTCCCGTACCTACTGATGTCTTCAGATACCTCAAAATCATATGTAATGCATCCATATATGCATGTCTGGGCTGCTCCATAAACTGGCTCACTTTGCTCACGGCAACGGATATATTGGGCCTGGTAATAGTCATATATAGGCGCTTGCTAACAAGCTCCATGTACCTCCTCGTGTCGACATCCTTAGTGTCATCATAGAAGTTCATGCTCGGATCCATAGGAGTAGTGGCAGGTCTGTCATGTCATTCTCTGAAAGAAGATCTATAACATTCTTCCTGTGGATCATCACAAGACCTTGCTGGTTCCTTACAAACTCCAGTCCAAGAAAGTAATGTAAATTACCAAGGTCCTTGGTCACAAACTGCTGAACTAGGAAGTCCTTGGTAACCTGAATGCCCTGCTCGTTATCCCCTGTAACAATAATGTCATCAACGTAAGCAAGACTGTCAATAGTACCTTTATGGATCCTGTGCACAAACAAAGAGTGATCATCAGCCGATCGCACAAATCCCTGTTGCTCTATCAGGTCCGAGAGCTTCTAGAACCATGCTCTTGGCATGGCCTCAAAATTTCAGCGATATTCGGTCGAATTTCTGTCGAATATCGATATCCAGTCGAAATCGAAATTCGACCGAAATGACCGAAATGACCGAAATATGGGGGTCCTAGTACAAAAAATGACCGAAATGACCAAAATTTCGGTCGAAATTCCACCGAAATTCCATCGAAATTCTGTTTTGGTCGGTACCGAAATGGTGACCGAAACCGACATTTAAGGCTTTGGCTCTTGGACTCTGCTTAAGACCATAAATAGCCTTGTGTAGCCTACAAACCTTCTGACACTCCCCCTCAGCAGCAAACCCGGGTGGTTGTTGCATGTAGACCTCCTCATGTAAATCACCATAGAGGAATGCATTCTTCACAGCAAGCTAGTAAAGGGGCCAATCTCATGTCACGTCAACAACAAGAAGAATACACAGAGTAGAATGTCTGGCAACTAGAGAAAAATATCATGATACTCCACCCCATGTCTTGGTGAACCCACGTGCCAGAAGTCTCGCCTTATAGCGATCCACACTGCCATCTGCATAGTGTTTCACAGTGAACACCCACTTGCACCAACAATGGATGCGCCGACTGGAGCTGAAACAAGACTCCAAGTACCGCGTGAACGTAGCACATCCATCTCCTCCTCCATGGTTAACTGCCACTGACTGTCTTGAAGAGCCTCTTGATATGTCCGTGGTATCTCCACGGTTGATAGTGCCAAGGCAAACCTCCTGAAATCCTCTGACAGTCTGCTTAAGGAAACCTGGGCTACAAGAGGATACATAGCACATGCACGTCTATGCTTTCGTAGAGCAATCAACACAACAAGATCATCTGCCAAGTCTCGACCCTGTAAGTTCCCCTCTTGGGAGGGCACCTGCTCATCCTGTATGGAATCCTGCTGAACAGACAACTTAGTAGTGCCATCAATAGAAACAATGTGCTCATTACATACTTGAGGCATGCTGGATAATGGGCAAGACCTGTGAGCAGGGAAGCGAAGAGAGACCTGCGAGTAAACACATGTGGCAAAAACTGAGTCACAATAGGGGGTAGAGCCACAGGAGCAGGTGCATAAGCATGAGTATATGCAGGTGGTGGTGGTAGAGCAGGAGTAGAGGGAGGTGGTGGTATGACAGTAGGAGGTGGAGGCATGTAGATCTCAACGTCAGAGTCTGATGGGGCTAGTATGTCACCTGTAGGAGGAAATACATGATAAACCCTAAGAAAGTAACGTCGGCAATGGCAAATTATTATCGCATGAGCGGATCAAAGCAACGGTACCCCTTCTGGGTACGAGATTAGCCGACAAAAACGCACTTGACAACTCTGGGTGAGAGCTTGTCACGACCTGGAGAGAAATCATGAACAAATGCAACAGAATCGAACACGCGAGGTGTAAACAAGAAAAGATCCTTCTCGAGAAAGGAATCTTCTCTCCTAACACGGACGAGGGAATGTGGTTCACTAGATAGCATGCAGTGAGGCCTGCATGACCCCATTAAGCGTGAGGAGCATGACTCTGTATCAACAAGGTTCTGGTCACATCAAGTAGGTGACGGTGTTTGCGCTCGACAGTACCGTTCTGCTGGGATGTATAAGCACACCAGGTATGGTGAACAATGCCAGGAGATCTAAGAAGTCAGAAAGTTGTAAGGTGCAGAACTCTAAGACATTATTAGAACGAAGATATTTGACATTGGCAGAGAAAATATTCTTTATCTCATTAATAAAAGATATGATAACAAATCCAGCCTCAGACTTATTCTTCAATAAAAAGACCCAGGAAAGTCTAAAAAAATCATCGACATCGACCAAATAAAAACTTTATCTTGGGTGATCAGGGACACGACTCGGACCCCAAATATCTAAATGAATGAGCTCAAATAACTGAGAACTGCTCTGACTCTGATGGGATGAAAAGGAGGAACAGTGATGCTTCCCAAGCTAGCATGCCTCACATTGGAAGGAGGATCTCGTGAAAATCTGAGGGAGAACATGGTAGAAATTCTGCAGAGGAAGATGGCCAAAACAGAGGTGCCATAGATATGGTGAGACTGGTACTGTAGGTATAGTAGAAACACCATCATGAGAAGGTTGGACCAGTCTGTGGAGCCCCCATTGCTCATAGCCACATCTAATCATCCTGCCCGTGAGTATGTCTTGAAACACAAGAGACGAATGGTAAAAAATGACACGACAATGCATGTCCTTAGTAATCTGACTAATGGAAAGTAAATTCATCTGAAAGTCAGGAGCATATAAAACATTCTGAAGGCGTATGGACGGTGTCAAATGCACCTCCACTTGTCCTGTAATGGGTAGGTGGTCTCCACTAGCAATGACAACCCGTCTACCAGGAGGTATGTTCCTGTAGGACTTCAGCTGCACCAGGTCTCCACACAGATGGTGAGAAGCACTAGAGTCCATAATCCACTCTGTCATATCTGCACCACTACTACCAGTAAAAGCGTAAGCGATACCTGAGGAGCTCGAAGAGGCTCTGGCTGCAGCTGCAGTATCTATGGTGGTGGTTCCTGCAACATGAGTCATGATATCTCGAATACGGGAGGCAATATCATCTAGGCGAGGATCGACCTGGGGAGCTAGAGTCTCTGACGGCTCAATCCGTTCTGCCACACGAACGTAAGCAAGATATCCATGTTTCTGGTAGCATGTATTCTCTGCATGTCTTGACCGACGACAGTAGGAGGGCCACACTGACGTCCAACCTCTGCCACGAGGGGTGCGTCCTCTGGACTGGGTCCTCCCTCCTCGGCACGAGAATCAGCCATCGTTGAAGAGGGCGGAGGAGTGGCCATAGAAGGCATGATAATCCGTCTTAGACAACTATAGGCCTCCTCTATGGGAGGTATGATAGCTCCGGTGAGAAGCTGTGTATACGCTGCTTCATACTCTATATCATGTTCGACCATGAAAACTCCAACCATCGTGGAGTTCCTATATGCCTTCTGCTGCTCTGTAGATGTCGTAATAAGCATGTAGCTATGAAGCTTCTCGAACATGCCATGGAGTGAAGAGTAGTACACATGCAGAGGATGACCATTATGCTTGGCCTTGTAGATATCGAACTATAGTTGAAGAATCTTGGCCTCATTCTTCGCTTGAGCATAGGTGGATGCCAAAATGTCCCACATCGCCTTGGCGATGGGTTTGATTCAGCACATTATTAGCTATCTTCGTGGTGATGGTCCCACACATCCAAACACGCGCATACGCGTCATCTTGCTTTCAAGAAGCATTGGCCCCAGTCTTATCCGTTGGCTCTGTATCTGTCAGGATGTGCTCCTTGTTGTTGCACTGCATGAGGGTGAGAAACTGCATGGACTACAACTCATACTCGGTTCCATTCATCTTTGCAATGGGAACCGATCCCTTGAAGGTATCAGACGAAGAAAATATATCACCCTTGTTCTCTGACGTGATGCTAAAACGACCGAACAACAGACTCGACTAGGTAGTAGACTGATATGAACGAGTCTACACGATCATACAGAGGATTGGTTGTACATGTAGACTCATACAATCATCCTTGTCAATCTCGATGCATGCTAGGGCCAGAAAACACGATTTATGGATCTAAAATCACGTTTTCCGATCAAAATCAGACCGTTTCAGACTGTAGTTCGAACCACAGAGAAGTGCAGAGGCTCGAGAAGGCGCAAAGAGGTGTATGAGAGGGGTCGGCGGTGGCCAGGGACCCGCATACAGGGGCTGTTGGGCCCAACGACTATGTGCTGGGGCCAACGACGACTGGGGGGAGGCGCATGAAACGGTCGTGGAGGGGAGGGTGGAGGCCAGCAGTGGCGTGGTGTCATGCGAGGGGGGCGACAGGTAGGGTTAGGGCTTGGATGGGATACGGAAACTCCGGTCTAGGATCGTCGCTCTGATACCATGTGGAAACGAACGAATGAATTGCATTATTGAGAGGTCGTCAGGTTCTTTTATATATGAGAGAAACCTGTTGGACAAATTACAAGATGAAGACAAAAGAAATAGATAATATGAAAACAATAAGAAAGATAACTAATATCTCAACACATAGCTTTTGTACAGATAAGAGACTAAGAGGAAAAGCTGGAGCACAGTGAACTCCGGTCAGACAGAGTTTAGAAGAAAGATCCACAATACCCACAACAGTGACAGACGAATGTGCCCCATTAGCAACTCGAACTATCTTCACAGAGGAAGATGACTATGAGAGTGTGAGAAGTCTACCTTCTCGCGTCAGTTGAGTGGATGCTCCAGTCCAGAATCAATAATCCATGCAGGGCTGGATGCAGATGCAGAGTTGACAATTGTACCGGAGGTAGTGGCCAAACTGCCAGGAGTAGAAGTACTACTATCACTGGTTGAGGAGTTCTACAGAAGTTGTCGAATACGGACATATTCATATATCGTAAAGGGTGTCTGACTATCACCAAAAGGCTGATTGTGTGAGACCTCAACAATATCATATGTAGCCTCGTATGAAGTTGTCTAATTGGCACTTTTGGCATCAGGCTGCATGCCAAACTTTTCCCTGCAACGTTCAGATGGATGATTCCAACGACCACAATATGCATGCTGGATAGAGAGTAGTAGTGGGATCACATCCACGCCCACGACCAAAATCACGACCACGTCCAGACTCGTGATTGCGACCACGACCAAAGTCATGGCCATACCCTCCTTGGTAGTTGGGTCATCCCATTGCATAATGGGCTGTAGTCTCCGCAGATGGAGTAGTAGGAGGACGCTCAGTTGGAGAATCTAGCTCCTGCAGGTGACCAAAGATGGTCTCAAGTGTGGGTAGTGCATCAGCAGTCAAAATTGGTCATTCATAGAGTTATATCATGTATGCAAATGTTACACCTGCCATTCTGCACGTTCTCCTATCTGTTTGTTGTGGAGATATTTGTATCTCTCCATGGTTTATTTATATTACTTATTTATCTTATCTTCATTATGTAATTTTCCCATAGAGCTTTTCTCCTATATATGAGAGCTATAAGGTTTTGTGCAATAAATAATTCTATTTTTTCTTTCCACATGGTATCACAACGACGGTCCTAGGCCGGAGTCTGTGCCCTAGATACCCCTCCCCACCAAAAACCCTAACACGAGCGCCGCGTCTCACGCAGCAACAACAACGACGGTCACCACCACCGCTGCATGCAACAACAGCCAGAGTTGTCGCCGCCGACCCTTGGAATGTCAGCCTAGGGCTGTTTAGCCACTGTCGGCCCTTGGAACGGCAGCCTAGGGTTGTTCTGTCGTCGTCAGCCCCTGGAACGGCAGCCTAGGGCTGCTAGCCGTTCCTGACTTTCATCTCGCGGACTCCATCGTCCTAGGCATCCCTGTTCGACGGTTTCGAGATCTGATCCTTGGGTTTCTAGGGTTGATTTAGTCATTTAAAATCATCCTAGTTACCTAGAGTCTAGAAAGACATCAAACGATGGAAGAGGTTGTGGTATGAGTCTACACCCACAACCGTCTTCCTATGTGATTGTGTAGAAACAATCAATCTTGTCTACAACCCCAGTCTTTGTCATTGTTGCCATCATGTCAGACAACAAAGTTGATTCCAAAGCCGAGGTCTCGTCCCTAGGTGCCTTTAAAGGTCCGACACCCATTGTCATGATGGATGGGACAAATTATGATCTTTGGGCCATGCGGTTTATGAGTCTATTGCAGTGTAACGACAAGAAGCACATCCTCACAGGCTCACACAGGATGAACCCAACGATAAGACTGAGATTAATGCCTCATGGGAGGCAGACAATGCCTATGCGCGTGTATGGCTATATGGAACCGTGTCAATGGAGATAGCTAATGATATTCTGAGTCAACCTACTACAAAGGCTATGTGGGACATTCTTGCTGCCACGTATTTCCCGGTGAAAAATGAATCGAAGATATTGCAACTCCAGCATGATATCTTCCCTTCGAAGCAGAATGGACTTCCTCTACATACCCTCTACACCTCTCTAAGGGTTATATTTGAGAAGCTTTATGGTTTCATCCCCTTGACTGCTACTCCAGAACAACTCAAGGCATACAAGAATTCCGTGATGACTGGAGTATTTCTAGCATCTCTTGATCTTGAGTACGACGCTGCTCGAGCGCAGATCCTTACAGATGCCACCATACCTCTGATGGAGGAGGCATATCGTAGACTGAACATGCTTTCTATATCTTATAGCGATGTTACTCAACAGCATTAGACTTCCTCTGCTATGGCTGCATCTTTTGGTAGAGGAAGCCCAACACAGTACTGTGGTCGTGGAAACCGCGATAGGGGAGAAGGTAGCCGATCCCGTCAGCCTTGTACTTACTGCCACAAGTCTTGACACTCTGAGGATACATGCTATTCTAAACATGGCTTTCCTCCTTCAACGCATATTGCAGAGCATACTGAGCATGTTAGTATTCCTCCTGCTCCTGATCAGAGGTTCGATGATCTTGTAGCTCGTCTGAGAGAGATTGCCTACATCCATCCCATCAAGTGCTCCTCATGGATCCTCAGAGGTAGCCGTCTCAGCATCTGCATCAGCATCGGGTACAACATATGCTCTTACTAGTTGTTACAGGGCATATTAATCCGAATGGATCATGGATTCAGGAGCTTCACACCATCTTTGCGCGATAGAAGCCAATTTAGTACATACAGGCCGACTCATCCAGGACGAGCGGTTGTTATAGCAGATGGAACCCACTCTCCTATTACTTGTCAGGGGGAGGTGCAGTTGACTTCAAGGATGCGTTTACAGAATGTCCTTCATGCTCCTGATTTTTCCATTAATTTATTATCTATTAGTCAAATCACCAAAGATTTACATTGTTGTGCCATATTTGATCCTTCATCCCTTGTGTTTCAGGACATTCTTACGGGCAGGGTGATTGGATCTGGCCGTGAGCAAGGAGGATTGTATAGACTAGTCCAATCTCCATATGCTGGTACTTCATCTCTGCACAATGGATCAGTCTCTCCGTATGCGTGGCACCTCTGTTTTGGTCATCTTCCTCTGCAAAAGCTGTGTCACGTTCTTCCTCAGGTCTTCCCTCGTGCTACTTTTCAGTGCGAGACCTACTAGCTCGGGAAGCATCACCGGTCTACTTTCCAGAGTCGTCAGGGTCGTAGTAGTAACATTATTTTTGAGTTAATCCATTTTGATATTTGGGGTCCGAGTCGTGTCCCAGACCATCAGGGGCATAAATTTTATGTCGTTGTGGATGCTTTTTCTAGGTTGTCTTGGGTCTTTCTGCTTAAAAACAAGTCTGATGCTGGTCCTGTTATTCAATCGTTTATTAATAAAATAAAGAACGCCTTTTCTGCGAATGTCAAATATATTCGTTCTGACAATGCTTTAGAATTTTGTAATCGTCAACTCTCACAGTTTCTCAGAACCCTTGGTATTTTTCATCAGACTTCGTGTGCTTATACTTCCTAATAGAGAGGGATGGTTGAGTGCAAACATCGTCATCTTTTGGATGTTACCAAGACCCTTTTGATCCGGGGAGATACGGTTCTAATAGCTTGTTATCTGGCGAATCATATACCCTCGTCTGTGCTGGGAGAGGAGATCCCGTTCTCGATTGTGTTTCCCGAGAAGGATCTTTTCTCCCTCACTCATGTTTTTGGGTCGGTTGCTTTCGTACATCATACGTCCCCTAGTCATGACAAGCTCTCTCCTAGAGCTATCAAGTGCATCTTTGTAGGGCATTCCAGGGCTCAAAAGGGATACCGTTATTTTGACCATGTTCGTAGGAAGTATTATGTTAGTGCTGATGTCACCTTCTTTGAGTCCATTATGTTCTTCTTTCCTACAGGCGATAAGCTGATTTCTTCAGAGTTTGGAGAAGAGGTATACATACCTTTACCTCCGAATGTGTCTACACCGAGCTCTACTTCCTCACCACCTTTGTTACCACCTTCGTCACCATCTCCATCTCCACCTCCACCGCTTCCACCATCTTCATATGCTGCACACCCATACTTTCCACAGGTTTACCGACGCCGACCTCGTGCTCATGTGCCTCCTCCAGCATCCAGCACGCTCCAGGTATGTTCTAAACATGTGGTTTGTACTGATGGCACTGGTGGTTTGCATTTACAACATGATGAGCAGGAGGTTATATATGTGACAATCACTGAGGAGACTGCGGATCTTGATATGACCATTGCACTACGGAAGTAGTGGCGTACATGCACTATGTATCCCCTTGCTTCCCATATCTCTCTTGCACGCCTTTCAGAGGAGTTTCAACGGTTTTTTATGGGTCTGTCTGCAGTTGAGATACCGAGGTCCTACCATGAAGCATTGCAGGTTAGTCAGTGGAGTCTTGCTATGGAGGAAGAGATGGTAGCGTTGCAATCTCGAGGCACATGGAGTGTTGTTGATGCTCCCCCTGGTGCATTTGTTGTGGGGAGCAAGTGAGTATGTACAGTGAAGCACCGTGCTGATGGTACAATGGATAGATACAATGCCAGATGGTTACTCGAGGATTCACCCAGACATATGGAGTGGATTACAAAGATATGTTTTCCCCTGTTGCCTGTCACTCTACTCTGCAGATCCTGATTTCTGTCGCTGTGGTATGTAGCTGACCTCTATTTCAGTTGGATGTCAAGAATGCCTTCCTGTATGGTGACTTGCAGGAGGAAGTCTACATGCAACATCCAACAAGGTTTGCTGCTGAGGGGGAGTCGCATATGGTATGTAGACTTCACAAGGCGATTTATGATTTTAAACAAAGTCCGGGAGCTTGGTTTCAAAAGCTCTCATAGTTGATTGAACAACAAGGGTTTATTAGGTCTACTACAGATCACTCTCTTTTTGTAAAGAGATCCCAAATAGGTAATATTGCTATATTGGTCTACGTGGATGACATCATTGTTACAGGTGATGATGAGCAAGGGATTCAGTCATCTAAGGATTTTCTTGGATAACAATTTGTGACCAAGGACCTTAGCAATCTTCGTTATTTTCTTGGTCTTGAATTTGCAAGGAATCAACAGGTCATGGTAATGACGCAACAAAAATATGTTACCGATCTCCTAATTAAAACAGACATGACGGGATGTAGGCCTGCTGCCACTCCTATGGATCATAATACTAAGCTCTATGACGATGATTCTGAAGAAGTTGACAAGAGAAGATATAGAGATCTAGTAGGGAAGCTGTTATATGTCACAATCACCAGGCATGATATATCATTTGCAGTTAGTAGAGTCATCCAGTTTATGGAGCAGCCTAGGCAGGTCTATATGGATGCAGTAAATATGATCTTAAGATATCTGAAGTCCTCTCCAAGTGCAGGACTCTTGTTCATAAGAGATACATCTTTTACAGTGACAGGGTGTGTTGATGCAGACTATGCAGGGTGCCCTAAGGACAGGAAGTCCACTTCAGGTTTCACCGTGTTTGAAGGGAGCTCATTGGTTTCATGGAAGAGTAAGAAACATACAATGGTGGCGAGATCCGGTGCAGAATCAAAATGTAGAGCTATGGCACAAGGGGGCACAGAGATGATGTGGGTCAAATCCGTCCTACCTGACCTAACTATTGAGGTGCCTCTTTCGTGCATCTCTGTTAGAAAATAAACATGCGGAAGCGAATATCAGAGAAAAGATAAAGCAAGAATAAACATCGGGATTTACGTGGAACCCTACTCCGTGAGGAGCGGAATAAAACCACGGGAGAAAAGCCTCAAAGGGCCGTGTTTGTCTATTGACTTTCTTTCATCTGATACAGGAGGTCCGGGGCTCCTTATATAGCCTCCATAGAGCCTCCAAGTCCCACCGCTGGACAATGTGGAACTAAACAACTGGATGTTGTAAATGGATCCTGGAGGTTTCCATTTACCCATCTCCTCAACATATGACGCATACAAACAATACTCCAACACTCCCCCTCAAGCTGGAGCATGCAATGCTCAGCTTGGACAAACAGAAAGAAACTCAACTCAACGCTACAGGACACTACAGACAATATCAACCCAACACGCACAACTGCTGTTGTCGAGGACGTTGCTTCTCATGCCGTGCAGGTGAGGAGGGCGAACGGGCTGGAGTGTGAGTCTGCTGAATCTCCTCGTCGGAGAGCATGTGCTCTAAATTGCGCCTGTCAGAGTCACTGCAACTGAAAATGAGTCTCCTCGTCGGAGTACTTTGGCCTGCCACAATAATGTGGACAACTGCTCCATCTCTGAAAAAGGCCGAACTGAAAAGAGCCGTGGCTGTGCAATCCTCGTCGGAGTCCACGGTCGCTGGAGAACGGAGTCTGAAAAAGTCTCCTCGTCGGAGAACTGGGTCTCTCCCATCTGGCTCAGAGAATGGTACACTACTCTGGTGTCCCTATGATACTACATGAAAACCCTTGCCAACATGGCATAGGGAATGGTCCTCTACTCTGGAGTCCCTATGGCTCACATGAAAACTCTGGCCGAAACAACAAGAAAAGATGAGGAGCACTACAAAAGATGGCAAACATGTGCTCATCTGAAAATGACTGCAAACATATGCGTGTCTGAAAATGAGTCTCTCTCTGGAGAACTCGAAAATGGGCCTCTTATCATGGAGTGCCTCGAATCTTGGACTCTGACCAATCTGTCGAGTCTGAATAACTGAACTGTAGAGTCTGGAAATCTGATCAGTCTGGATCTGACATCTGAATCTGAAATCTGGATCATGGAACAGACCTGTGACTCTACATAATACTCTCCCTTTCTCACATACTGGTCGGAATGACATTGTTGACCACGTTGGGAGACGATAAGATAATACACAAATATGCGGATAAACATGAACATCCAAAAAACTTGCGGCTTTTCTTCATTTTTTTAGCCGTCGCACCTTTTTTTTTAATTTTTTAAGCCGATCCAATTTTTTTCGGCTTTTCACCATCATCATTTTTTTGAAATCATTTTTTTTGAAATTTTCCGTGCGTACTAATTTTTTTTGTACGCGATGATTTTTTTAACACAATACATGACCTCCCCCTCCCCATTTTTTTCCGTAATATTGAGCCCTCCCTTTTTTTCTCGGGCCAACTCCCAGCTTACAATATTAATAACATCAGAAAATAAAAACAGTGTCGAAATTTGGGCCCTTTGTTTTTCTTTTAAACAACCATGGGTCCTTCGTGGGTTTTTTTTCCTTGGTTGGTGCAACCCGTCGGACACCCTCCTTTCAAAATTTTTTAAATCACACATGGCCTTTAGGGTTCCCAACTGGGAGCCCTCCTCTCCCAAAACAAAACGCCGCCCCTGATGGGGAGGCCCTATTCACGCGCCGCCAGGGAGATGCGGAGGAGGCGAGCATCAACTTGGAAATAACGCGAAGAACCGGAGGAGAGGAGCCTCTTGTGCCGCCGCATGTGCCGCAAATGAGAGTTAGGGAGCCCTGTCGTCGCTTGGGTCATGTACCACTTGTACGAGCGGGAGATGAGGAGCAACATCAGATGCGAGGGTGCGTGGAGTAGCTCGCGCGCGTGGGCAACACGATGAGTTGCTGGAGGTGCGTCTTTGAAGGTTGGAGGAGAAGGCGGCGCCGACCGGGCATGGGCTCCGCCTGGATTGGAGGGCGCGATCTGGTGAGGGAGCCGTCACGCGCAAGGAGGATTGCAACTGCGACGATACGGTGGGGGGTCGCCTTTGATGACCACGTCTGCGGCTGTGCGACGTCGCCAGCGTCGCCTCGAGATGCTGGAGATTGGAGCGCAGGACGAGCGGGAGGGCCCGCCGCCTGGGCCGTCTGAGAAATCGTGCGCCGCCTCTTGCACTCGGAGTTGCGAAGGAGGAAGATCTCCGCATGCGCCTGGGATGCACGCGAGGACTGAGGGGCACCTCTTGGAACCTGCAGAGGATTGACTGTTTCGGCCTGGATTGAAGCCCACGGGGGGGGGGGGGGGCTGGAAGATGAGAGCTTCGACGACAGAAAATAGGGTTTCAAAAATGAAACCCTAGAACATAAATCCAGCCGTAGAACAAGAATGATATGAAAAGATCTCTAACCCGAACAACATATCTTCAACATAAAACGAATCTCGAACATATTACAAACGAACATAAAAGAAAACTCTCGAGAATCGACCCGCTCTGATACCATGTTAGAAAATAAACATGCGGAAGCGAATATCAGAGAAAAGATAAAGCAAGAATAAACATCGTGATTTACGTGGAACCCTACTCTGTGAGGAGCGGGATGAAACCACGGGAGAAGGCCTCAAAGGGTCGTGTTTGTTTATTGACTTTCTCTCATTTGATACAGGAGGTCTGGGGCTCCTTATATAGCCTCCACAGAGCCTCCAAGTCCCACCGCTGGACAATGTGGGACTAAACAACTGGATGGGGTAAATGGATCCTGGAGGTATCCATTTACCCATCTCCTCAACATATGACGCATACAAACAATACTCCAACAATCTCTAATGTGATAACCAAGTTGCTCTATTTATAGCCAATAATTCAACATTCCATGAAAGAACCAAGCACATCGAGGTAGATTGTCATTACATTCGAGATCTAATTCAGAAGGGACTCATTTCCACGTCCCATGTTGCGTCAGGTGATCAGATTGCATATATGTTCAACAAAGCCCTTGCTAGAGGTCCTTTTCATCGTTGTTGTTTCAAGCTAAGCATGATTTACATATATGCTTCAGCTTGAGAGGGAGTGTTGAGATATTTGTATCTCTATGTGGTTTATTTATATTACTTATTTATCTTATCTTCATTATGCAATTTTTCCAAAGAGATTTTCTCCAATATAAGAGACTTTTAGAGCTTCGTGCAATAAATAATTCTTTTTCCTTTCCACATTTGTCGCAGCACGCAGGTTGAAAAATAAGTAGCTTCTCGAACATGCTCGTGAGAAGCCTACGACATTCAACTAGGGTAGAATCACCCTGATTTGCAGACCAAATCCATGTGTATATGTCTGAGAGCCTGGACTTGGTAGTCTTCTGGGAGTATGTTTGCTCAAGACTCTCCCACATTGCATTCGTCATTTCCTTGTAGAGAAGATTCGATGCTATATTTGGATCGACACTGTTGGTCATCCAAGTAATGACCTGGCAGGTTTCCACACACCATGTATCATAGTCCTTATCCGTCTCCTTGGGCGGATCCTTAGTAAGAGTATAGTTCTTGCGTTGACCACCAATAAAACACCTTGAATGATCGAGACTAGAGTACATATTCCCGGAGCCCTTCAGTCTGATAGACATGCTCTGTACCATCACAGAAGAAATTGGGTACAAGGGCTTGGGCTCTGTAGATTCAATGTTGATCGTGTAGGCCAAGAAAAAGTGACCTAATAAGTAGTTATTTGTCTTAGTCAAGCATCAAAGTGACCTAATAGGTCATAAAAAAGAGATTTGGCGGCCTTGGAGTCGCTACATCAGCCTTGCGCATGATCTGGAGGTGCCGCAGATGGCTTTAGTTGGCGGCACATGGTCTTGGAGTCGCTGCAGCAGCCTTGCGCAAGACCTGGAGGTGCTGCAGAGGGCTATAGGCAGCGACACAGGGCCCTGGAGTTGCTGAAACAACCTTGATCATGACCTAGAGGTACCGCGGATGCCTTGTACATGCCTTAGGCGGCGACACAACAACTTGGATGTGGCCCCAGATGGCGGTGCAGGGGTCTGGAGGACCCCTAGGCGGCAACGCAAGGGCCTGGCGGAGGCCTTGGGCAACGCGTGGAGAGGTCGGGTGATGGTGGCGGCTTTAGGGCTCGTGGTGGCGGCGGGATTTAAGCCAGAACACCAGTCTATGACTGCTACTCTGATACCATGTGGAAAAGAGAATGAGAATCCTTGTTTATTCAGGAGGTCTAGGGGTCCATATATAGGACGGAACCTTAGAGAGTTCAAAATTGGGAAAAATACATAAGTACCCCTAGAGGGATTACAATGATAAATAATAATAACTGTAAAAATACATTACTAACACTTAAAAATTAAGAACACAAATCAAGATAAATAGGCTCCATTAGGAATAACATAAAAAAATCTCATGTAAAAATCGGATGATTAATCGACCTAGTCGATTGATTTTTACAACAATGGAAAAAACTTTAGATACTCTCATGAAATAATCACTTAAGGCATAAGAAAAGGAATATTGGTCCTGACTACATGACACTTATCATGTCATTAACTAGTTGATCGAAAGCGTGGATTATATGATTGCTGCAAATCATTTATATAAAGGAGACGACTAAGGAAATGTGGGAGAGTTGTCCTAGACACATTCTCAACAAATTGATTAAATCCCACCTAGTTGACTTCTATATGTGGATTTGGTCCTTATTCCTTTCCATTATTATCAACAGATCACAGGTCTATATGAGGAGCTTCCTGTTTTTCAATAGGCATGTAGTCGGAGTGGCCGGATTACATGTTTTTTTGCATGTTTGAGTTCTCACTACAAAACAATGAAGGATCAATTCCTTACCTCTCACATTGTTCTATCCCTTCGAGTGATATTCAGACATCTACATCAGCTTGATTCTACTCTTGGCCAGTCTGGTCAAGTTCAGACAACAGAGAACACAACCTTTCCTCCATTTGGATGAATTGGTTGTTCTGGTTGTCATGGTAATCGAGATCGTGAATCTGGTCATTGTTGAGGATGTAATTATCCTCCATGTATGCATTACGCATGCCCAACCTTTCGTTTGGTAAGTGTTGGGAGAAGTTTGGCAGACTTCCTAGGATCAACTAAGCTTCTAGTAAGTTTGATGACTTTTTGGCTATCACTGAGATGACGACATGTCAGTGACAGTCGAGATAGGCGATTTAACTCTCCTCTATAGATCACTCTCAGTTCATACAGTTGTTGCCAAGCAATCCTATTACGACATATCAGTTCCTAACCTTTCGTTATGCACATACTGCTAGTATGGCAACCACCTCAGTGCTATAGCCTATTATGTTTCTTCATCTACTATAACATGGAATATTGATTCTAGAGTGTTTACTCATCTGACTAGATAAGGTAGTTTTCTGACCTCCTCCCAGCCTTCTGTACATGTGAAGTCAATTAAGTAAACTAATCGTGTTCTTTCACTTATTACCTTTGTCTGCAATATTGAGTTTTCTTTCAGACCCAATCTTTTGGAGTTTTTTGTGCACTTGACTTCCTTTGAGCGTATTATCTGTGTATGCATTATATTTTAAACTCAATTGTAGATTAAGTATTAATAAGAATTTTTACTATTTTCTGTACATTTGGACGATGCAGATCTTTGGTGGGGGTCATGAGAAGAATAACCTATGTTATCTTGATATTCTTACAGCTTCCCACTTTGCTAAAGCTACTTCGATAGTGCTGACTCATTTTTGCGACCCCCATGTCTTGGTCATATGTTTGCTAGAGCTCTCTCAAATCATTGTCCCAGACTTCACAAAATATCGACGAAATTTTTTCAAAATTTTGGTTTCGACATGAGACCGAAATTTCGAACGAAAAGCCGATATGGGGCCTTCCTTCACAAATGTTGCTCGATTTGAGCGAAATGTGACAGAAATTTACCGAAATTTCGATGAAATTTTGTTTCGACATGGTGTCGATATGATATCCGATTGAAGCCCTTTAAATGCGAGGCTTGTTTGTTATGAGACATTACAGATCATTGTTTTCTCACAAGAATAAGCATCATTGCTCTACCCCTTTTACTTTAGTCCATTGTGGTATTTGATGGCCCTGTCCGATCCATAGTATGGTAGTCATATGTACTTGCTTCTCTTCTTTATGATTATAGCATATCTTCTTGGATGTCTTTGATGAAGGAATGTTAGATATTAATAATACTATTATATTTTTTAATTTCGAAAAAAATAATCAAGTTTCTCTTTGAGTATATAAAAACTTGCTTTTCAATGAGCATTCGAAATTCAAATTTGTTAAAGCTCTTGAGTTTTGTTCAACATGACTTGGCTAGTTTCTTTGCTTCACAAGGTATCCTATATTAGACTTCTTGTCTGTATACCTCACAACATAACGGGATGGTGGAAAGGAAATGGATATAGCTCACACTCTTTTTACTCAGATGAAGGTCCCTAAAACCTTTTGGGAGACACCATTCTTACTATCATGCACCTGATTAATTGGGCAATTCATTTGTTCTTGGTTGGCTAACCTTGTTTTCTGTACTTTCGAAAGGTGAAGAACCTTTTATATTGCCTTTAAGGGTTTCAGGTTGCACTCCATTTGTCCATAAGTTTCATGCAGAGGATAAATTATGTAACCTTCCATTTTTCTTACTCATAGACCCAGAAGGGGTACACATGTTATGTCCTAATATAATGTCGGTATTATATTTCTATAGATGTCACGTTCTTTGAGCAGACTAGTTTCCTCTATATTTGTTAGTGACATTCCCTTGGAGTTCTCTCCTCCACTCTAGGTCTATTACTTGAGCCACCCAAACAGTCTTAGTTTATCCCCTTGTTCATATCATAAATGATGATGAGCTTTGTTTAATTGGCCCTAATTTGCAGACTTATATGATCCTACTCCAATCAGCCTTAGTTTGTTCCCTTGCGTCTTCATACCATAAAGGATGAAAAGCACTATTTAAATGAACCCCCTCATTGTTGATGCTAATGTTAAGGCTCTTCGATCTGATAATGCCATAGAGTTCCTTTACATGACGTAATCTTTTCTCTTGACACAAGGGATCATACAATCTATATTTGGATTGGGCCTCAACTATATCAGTTATACTTTCATAATTGACGATAACTTCATTGTTCCCATCACTACTCCAGAACCATATGTGAGACCGCAACTTCATACAGCTACTTTATGATTATCGAACTTGTGCTCATGCGTCACACCAAAATGGGATGTCGAATGAAAACATCACCACATTCTTGATATTACCCAAACTTTACTCATCCACTATCATGTTTCAGCTACATACTGGGGGGATGCAGTCCTTACTACTGCTTTTCTCATAAGTCGTCTGCCGTCTACTTCCGTTATGAGCAAGTTCCCATTGAGACCCTCTACTTGAGAAAGGGATTATTCCCTTTTCTTCCTAAAGTATTAGGGTATGTGGCTTTTGCCCACATTCTTTCTCATGGGAAGGATGTATTGACAGCAATGGCAATCAAATGTGTGTCCTTAAGGTATGTTAGAAATAAAAAAGGATATCGTTGCTATGATCCTAGGTTGTGGAAGTGCTATATTAATGCAGATCTTATCTTATTTGAATCACTTCCTTTCTATTCTAGTTCTGGTATCCATGTGTTTTTGCCTCCTATCTTGAAAACTGCACTTATTTCTATTCTCATTCCACATAACATTCGATACATTATTCAATATCAACGAAGACACCCCTATTGAGATAGCACCACTACTCACCAATCTATGTCCATGGATTGATGTTATATAAACAACAATTCTTCTATCATATATACAACATGGACAGGAGACAGACAGGTAGTTGCTGTAACATAATCCTTATTGCTCTTAGAAATTGGACAAGAAATGTACCAAGCACCCTATTTCAATAATTGTTTCTCTCACACACCTTAACTTGTCTTACAAAAAGTTTACCGAAGCCTTATCCATTGTAAATATTCATCGTAATCGTAATGAGGCACTTCGTGATTGTAGATGGTGATTGATAATGGAGGAAGAGATGGTTGCTTTTGTCTATGGCTTTAAACATAGCCCTCGAGCATGGTTTCACAAATTATCAAAGGTCCTAGGAGGCTTTGGTCTTTCTAGGTCATCATCAGATCAGTCATTATGTGTGCGGAAGAATGGAAAAGGAAATGTGATTATGCTGGCTTATGTGGGTTGTTAGAGTTATTATATTTACATTTATATTCATAAGTCTTAACCCTTCGGGTTCCTTAACCCTTCGGCGGTATTTATGTATTTTTCCTCTTGTACACTCTAAGGTTTTCTCTCTATATAAGAGACCGTAGCTCTACGGAATAAATGTCTCATTCATTTCTCTTCTTCACATGGTATCAGAGTGACAGTCCTAGACCGGATTCTAATACCCAAAACCCGTCGCCATCACCAATCCTCTCTCCTTGCGTGAACCCTTCTCTCATCAAATGGTCCCGCGCAAGGCATTTCGAGCCCCCAATGGTACCAGCCGCCACCTCCAGCGGCACCTAAAATGCCACCTGAGGCTCCAGCAGCTCCAGTCGTGGCGCATGCGCCACCGACACCGCCTGGAGCCCTCTCCAGCAGCCCCTGCTCCCCCTCCACAGTCGCCGATACCGCCTACTAGTCCTCCTGAACTTCTGACATGTTGCATACAGTCTCCTAGATACCATCTTTGGTGTCGGAAGAGCCTTGAAAACCCCTGATCTACTGGGAAAGCAATTTTTCAGACTACTATCACTTCCAAAAGTGAGTTCTAAGACACTTCTCAGCCCTTGTATGCATTCTTAAGTCAAGCACAAGATCTCCTTTCTTTTCTAAGACCACCATGACATTTTTTCTACCGAGACAAAGCCCTTGGTCTCGATTGTTATGGCACAAGGCACTACTATCAAACTCAAGGGCACTAAATCTATGTGCTCTGGTCTCAATCTTTTATAGTGTTCATTGATGGTCAAAGAAAACTCTACATTCTGACTAAAGATCCTTTAGATGAAAAGGATAAAGGGTACGACGACTGACATGCAGACAACTACTTGGTTATCAACTGGATGACCAACAGTGTTGAGGCTCACATTGCCTTAAATCTCCTTTACAAAAATACGGCCAAGGAAATGTAGGAGAATCTCGAGCAAACATACTCCCAAAAGAAGATGAAGTCACGCCTTGCAAATATTTACAAGCGAATCTGGTTGGCATCTCAGGGTGATTCCACCCTCATCGAGTATTACAAGCATCTCTCCAGCCTGTATGAGGAGCTTGCAATATTCCAGCCCTCGTGTTGCACCAACCATATACAAGAGCGTTCTGATTGACAGGTATAACGCTTTCTTGTTGGCATGCATTCTAGATACCAGACAATGAAGGAGCAATTTCTTATATCAGGCACACTGCCAATGATGAAGGCCATCTTTGGCCGACTTGAGGAACTCGAGACATCTGCTGCCCCACCTCCCGTCTTACCTTCAACAGAGAACTTTGCACACGTCGCCTCATACGACTTTCAAGGAGGCAGATACGACCTTCGAGGAGGACACAGTCATGATCCAAGTCATGGCCGTGGACTAGAACCTAGATGAGGCCGCAACTTTGGTCGTGACCATGGACGAGACTCTACTACCCCATGCACTCACTGTGGTCGGTAGAACTACCCATCTGAATGATGCTGGCAGAAGTTTAGTGTGCTTTCTTATCATGCCAATAATGCCTATGAGGATGCCTATGATGTAGAAAAGGCGTCGCCTGCAACAACTTTCAGTGGCAAGACTGTTCAAACTAATGATGTAGATTACTCCCGCCTGATGCAGATCCTTCAGACTTCAGGGCCTACTACCACTAGTAACACTACCACTGCTGCTTTGGCTACTCCTTCAGGTACAGTAGCCAACTCCGTTGTCACTCCTGCTCCAGCTTGATTCCGATGCCTCCACTCATTTGACTGGAGAAGATAGTCTGCTCACCTCCTCCATACCATCTACCTTGTGAAGTTAGTTCGAGTCGCTAATGGGACTCAATCACCGATTACTACTATAGGAACTATGGAATTCTCTCCGAAGCTCCGACTTTCTGGGGTTCACTGTGCTCCTGATTTTCCTCTCAACTTACGGTCAGCTTTATGTTGAGCTTCATTGCTGTGTGATATTTGACGAGTCTTGTTGCTATTTTGAGGACATCCAGATGAGGCAGATTTTTGGTGGCGATCATGAGAAGAAAGGTTTATATTATCTTGACATATCCTCGAACTCCAAGTTTGTTGGTGCCACGTCCATCTCCGAAGACCCGCTCCTATGGTATTTGTGCCTTGGGCATCCCTCTGCCAAGGCCATCTCCATGATGTTTCCTGAACTCTATACTATGAAGCCCTTTCAGTGCGAGGCATGTGAGTTTGGAAAACGCCATCGAGCTTCGTTTCCTGTTCGTACCAAGTTTCGTAGTACTACTGCTTTTCATCTTGTTCATTGTAATGTTTGGAGACCCTGTCCGGTCCACACATTAAGTGATCATCGCTATTTTATAGTTTTTGTTGATGATTATAGTCATCTTCTTGGGTATATCTAATAAAGGAGCGTTTAGAGATTAATCGAATTGTCAGAAATTTCTTTCAATTAGTTAAAACTTTCTTTTCTAGCATTGTTATGATCATCGTACTGACAAAGCTCTTGAGTTAACCCAACATGACTTGACCTTTTTCTTTGCGTCCTGGGGAACTGTTCACAAAATATTCTGTCCATATACCTCACAACCATGGTTTTAAAAGGCGGCGCCTCGAGGCGCAAAGGCGTACGCCTTGATGCGAGGCGGGCCCAAAACGCCCCGAGGCGTACGCCTCAGGTACATCACAAGAAGCGTACGCCTCAGCCTCGCCTGAGGCGCTCGAGGCGAGGCTGAGGCTTAAGCCTCAAAAAATCGTATTTTTTTTAAATTTCGATTTTTTTTTGTAAAATCGAAGGGACGGGGGGAGGGGGGCGTTCAAAGAGAATTGATCGCTTGAAATAAGTGAAGCTCCATGATCTTGTATACATCATGTTCCATTTATCATATACCTACACATACTATTTCTATTGCACACAGATTTGAGTTTGAATTGTAATAAATATTTTATATTATTTGCAAGTTTTCAACTTGATGTTGTTATTTGGTTATATAAGTTGTGAATGTTAGATTAATTGTCGTATATATGAAGAAGAAAGTTTGAAAATAAACACATGAAGTAAAATAATTATTTCATTTTATTGTGAATAGCAAAATAAAAATAACATTGTTAGATTAATTACCGTCTTGTTGGGGTATCATATGGCAGGAGGGGATGCATACGGTTCTCCAATAACGTCCGACAAGACAAATGGTTGGGATTCAAGGTATGTTGGTATTTTTTTACTTCGAACACTAAAAACTATGGTTTTTATTGTACTTTAGTATTAAGTATAGACTTTAATTCAATACTCATTTAGAATTATTGAAGTTGGAGTTGGAACTTGATATTCCATATAGTAGTAGCTTAGTATTACTTTTTTTGAACTACAATGCCTTCATCGCTTATGTATTGTATCTTTTACTAGTGTTAAACTATTCTTAAATGTGTTTTAGGGAAAACTTAATATTATCATATACTTTTTTCAACGTATTTTGCTCTAATTTTATTTTTTTCCAAAAAGTTGAGGCTTACGCCTCGACCGCCTCGAGGCTTACGCCTCGCCTCAATTTTAGGAAAAACGCCTCGGACCGCCTCGTGCTTTTTTAAACCTTGCTCACAACAGAATGGTATAGCTGAGAGGAAATTTTGACACTTGCCAAATGTTGCCAGATCTCTTCTTAGTCAAATGAATGTTCCTAAACATTATCGGGGGGATGCTATCCTTACTGCAATTTATCTCATCAACCGTGTTCCTTTGTCTGTTCTCGGAGGGGGAACTCCATTTTCCTTACTTTAACCTACCGAGTCTTCTTTCCCATACCTCTGTGAATTTTTTATTGTACTGCCTTTGTTCATAACTTTCATTTCATTACCCTCTCGTGCCATCAAATGCGTCTTTCTTGGGTACTCTCATACCCAGAAAGGCTATCGCTGCTATGATCCTGTTGGGCGTCAATACTATGTGTATGTTGATGTCACCTTCTTTGAGCAGAAAAGTTATTTCACACAAACTGCGAGTGACATCCCTCTGGACCTCTCTCCTCCACCAATCTACTATACTCTCTATACCTTCTACACA
The DNA here is from genome assembly GCA_037367405.1 of Ottelia alismoides. Taxonomy (NCBI): domain Eukaryota; kingdom Viridiplantae; phylum Streptophyta; class Magnoliopsida; order Alismatales; family Hydrocharitaceae; genus Ottelia; species Ottelia alismoides. The sequence continues at coordinate 327,301 of JAZKJV010000159.1, forward strand.
AGTGTATGTACCTTTGCCTATCCCTTTTATGCAGGATGATATGACCACTTCAAGTGCTCCCGCCACTGCTGCCCCTGATATACCTGAGGAGCTTCCTATAGCTCTACCTAAGCAAAAAAGGTAATGTACATACCATCCCATGTCACATTTTACATCTACTGATGGTTTATCTAGTTGTGACAAGAGATTTGCATATGCTATGAATGTTATTTCTGTTCCAAGAGATCATTTCAGTGCAATGCATGTGACACCGGTATTCTCGAAATCGGCCTATGCGACCGCATATGCGGTCACATATGCGTGTGTGGCGCCTTCAGCACACCGCTTTCATGAAGCCCTCAATTATGCGCCTATGGCACTTAAGCGGGCCGCATATGCGGGTCGTGCGGCTACATATGCCATCTGTGCGCCCGCTTTAGGTTAAATGTGATTTTTTTATATGTATTTTTTTAATGTGATTTTTTTATATTCGATTTTTTAAGCCATTCCAGTTTTTGAGGATGCAACACGGTATAAAAGCTTAGTGGGAAAATTGCTCTATCTCACTATTACTAGGCCAGATATATCATATGCTATGAACAGAGCCAACCAACATATTGAGAAGCCCTTTTACAATCACTGACAGGATATTCTTTTGATCCTTCAATATTTGAATGAATCTTCCAAACATGAACTCTTCTATGGGGTGAATGTACACACCAATATCTCCGCCTATACAGATCCTGACTATGCTAGCTCTCTTGAGGACCGTCGATCCACTACATGATACACCATGTTTGTTGGGTGCAACCTTGTTACTTGGCGAAGCAAGAAGCAGAAAGTGGTCTCCAGATCCAGTGCAGAAGTAGAATACAGGGCAATGGCTCAAGCCACCTGTGAAATCCATGGTTCAGGAAAGCGGTATGCGTTCGGACTGGTCACTGAATAACGATTAAGCGGTATGCGGGGTATATGTGGTCCCACGCAGTTTCTTAATTTTTATTTATAAATAAATAAATATATACAAAAGTGACTACAACTGAACTAAATTTATGTATAATTGTGGTCCAACAGAAGATCTAAGAAAAATGACTTTCATTTTTTAGAGGAAGAAAAATGACTTTCATATAGAGCTCAAAACAATCTCTATCAATCAAATATCAGTACTTCAATAGAAAAGTTAGCACACATAGTAATTGACAACAATCACTAAAATATACAAGTATCCGGAAGAAAATTGAAATTTGACACAAATGACATTAGTAATGGACTAATTAAAATAGCATAAGAAAATATAAATGTTCAAGCGACAATATTCTAACTTATTAACTCCAATATGTAGAGGTGAGACATGTAACCATGTATGTCTACTAAATTCATGATACGATGATATGATATGCTTTTTAATAATAAATTAAATGGACCGACTTTTGTTACAACTTGTATACCAATATATGTGAATATATTTGTTTAAATGCCTCTATTGTTGAATTTACAATGCCATTTATCTCTGTCGTTATATTTATTACTGATTCCCCATCAAAAGTATCGAACTACTCTACATATACCAATATATTGCATTCAAAATAACTATTAGTTGATTAAATTAGCTTGCTAAATTATTGATACATTATTCTTTTTCTTACCCACGCATTTACTCCAATCTCGCAGTATGACTAATTTGACGATGGATTTAAATGGTCATGGAATGCTTGATTAGCATACATGCAAAAATAAGGAATAAGGGTAAAATGAGGGTGCAATATTATCCAAATTATGTCACATAATTGAATTCTGATAAGTGGCACTACTCATGCAATAAAAACGTGGCACAAATAAAAAAAGTGACACAAATCATACTATAACACACATTTCGTACACACATTTGACCTCATTTCAGAACAATAACATGAAATAGATGGCTTAAAAAATCGAATATAAAAAAATCACATTAAAAAAATACATATAAAAAAATCACATTTAACCCAAAGCGGGCGCACAAATGGCATATGTAGCCGCACGACCCGCATATGCGGCCCGCTTAAGTGCCATAGGCGCATAATTGAGGGCTTCATGAAAGCGGTGTGCTGAAGGCGCAACACACGCATATGTGACCGCATATGCGGTCGCATAGGCCGATTTCGAGAATACCGGTGTCACATGGCTTGTCTCTTTCCTAACCAGAACTTGGCATGCCAGTCGCCACTCTTGTACCCTTATACTGCGACAATAAGTCTGCCAGGTACATCGCCACCAATTCGATTTTCTATGAGCAGACAAAACACATTGAAGTTGATTGCCATTTCATTCGTGATGCAGTACGAGGAGGACGAATCATCACTCCATACATCTCCACTGAATTTCAAGTTGCAGACATCCTCACAAAGGCTCTTCCAAGGAAGCGCCTCATGTACTTAGTATACAAGTTGGGCATGATCGACATATATGCTCCAACTTGAGGGAGAGTTTTAGAGTTATTATATTTACATTTATGTTCGTAACCCTTCGGACTCCGTAACCCTTCGAGGGTATTTATGTATTTTTACTCTTGTACTCTCTAAGGTTCTCTCTATATAAAAGACCCTAGTCCTATGGAATAAATATCTCATTCGTTTCTCTTCTCCTCATGGGTGATATGTTCTTCTCAAGAGATAACTATGACGATATTACATAGGTTAAGAAGCAATTAACCGGATAACTTATGATTGAAGTTTTGGGGCCCTTGAAATACTTCCTTAGGATTGAAATGACCTAATCATGACAAGGTCTCTTTATGTCCCAAATAAAGTATGCGATCGATCTACTACAAGAGACAAGGATGTTGGGGTCTAAGCCAACACATATACTTATGGAATCCATTGCACACATCTATGAACCGAAAACGATTGAAGATAAATGTCGCTACGGATGGTTAGTTGGAAAACTATTATACCTTACCATCACACGACCAAACATATCGCTTGCAGTTGGTAAGGAGAGTCAACTCATGGTCTCTCCAACCTCTACACACTTTGATGCATGCATGATGATTTTTAAGATATATCATGCCCTCTTAAGGTAAAAGACCATGTATTCACGGAAGCCAAATATAACACTTTTGATCTCGTAGCATACTCTGATGTAGACTACAGAGGATGCATACTGGATATCAAATCTACTACCAATTTCCACACTTACTTAGCTAGGAACTTGGTAATTTAGAGGAGCATGAAATACAAAATTGTTACCTGCTTAAATGTTGACAGTGAATATAGAACTATGGCCCATGCAACTGTACAACAACATGACTAGTATGGATTCAATCCGTACTTACAGATCTTTATATCCTCTCACTGACATCACGGAGCTTCAATGCGATAACTGAGCAATGATGCATATAGCCAACAACATTATGTTTCACAAACATACTAAACATTTGGAAGTTGACTGCCAATACACAAAATTTCTGATATAAAGAAGGTTGTTGCGTACTCTTACGTGCCTTCTACATATAAGACTGCTGATATGTTTACCAAACCATTTGCTCGAACACAATTTGAAAATAATTTAATAAACTGAACATGATTGACATATATACTCCAGCTTGAAGGAGTGTAGTGATTAATATATTATGTTCCACCGACTCCGGAGCACACTGGTCCTTTGACTAATGTGGTGATTGTATATGTCACTCCATCCATATGCCTCCTATATAAGGAGTGTATAATGAAATGAAGCAATTCCCTCTTCTCTTCATAATACTATGCCACAAAGAAACGGACGTCTGAACCGCGGAAGCTCAGGGTCCAGCTGTCGAACTACTGTGACGCAGGTGCTTTATCTGCCATCCATATCAGGAAGAAAAGAACGTCATCAAAGGTTGAGTACAATCTATTTTATTAAAAATAACCGGTATTTCAGTGGTTTCAAAAGAAAGCAAGTAGGTAGGTGTTGACATTTAATTTAAAAAGCTACTTGCATGGAAGCTGGTTTTCAAGTTGTTCTATATATGAATCCCCTTGTTCACTTACCACCTCAACTACTCATACTTAATACTTTCATTTATTTATCAGATCCATATTTAGGCTATCATCATTTTATTATTTATAAGTCATGTTGATGGATCTTAATAAGCGTAGATGATGTGCCTCATGTTTTGATTCTTTTGTTGTTAAATCTCTCAAGCTTAGTGAATAGTATGTGGTCTTGGTCCGGGTGAGACCTCACACTATGACTTTAAGGCAGGAAGAATGCTTAGGGTTGGGGTGCCTCCGTATAGGCATGCGGTGGAATATAATGCGTCCTAAATAAGTTTCCAACACGTCCACTAGCTTCATCTGACAACTGAGTCTTCAGTATAACAATATAATATTTCCATTCTTCTCCATCCTATTTCAAGTCTTAATAATTAATTCCTTCTTTGATTCATTATGTATACACGATGATCAAGGTGATCTTGATCTCAATTATTTCCTTTATCATTATTGTGATATGAAAGATATGATGATGGATCTTATTAATGTTGATGATTGATGATGATTTCCATTATCTAAAGTTTATCCTCGCCAGCACCTATTGGCGGAACAGTAACCAAACTCAAGCGGTGAGGAAGCCTCCTAAGAGACCCTTCCGTCTCGCCTTCCCAATGGAAGATCGGTCTAGGAGAAGGCTAGGTACACTCCAAAACTAAGCCCATGAGACGGGTGGGAGAAACTCTCCGGATTGAGTCACTCCAAACCGGCCCAACCAATACGGGCAAAAGGAGCTCGAAAAAAAAAACAAAACCAAGGGTCCTCCAGCCTAGGTACCCTACTGAAAACATGGTCAGCAAAAATGGTCAAACTAAAGCATCTGGATCCCAACGAAGCGTAAAAACTGTGAGCTCGCGAAAATCATACAAAGGATTGGGATCCTAGACCTGCGCACTAGGCAACCGTTGCCCTAACTGGGCTCCCTATCTCCGCCCAGCTGAGGGGTCACCGCACCCTTGCACAGTCAGGTGTAAGGGTCACCATGACCTGCACAATTAATTGTCATCACTGATTCACCATCATATTCACTTACTTGATTACTCAATCCTTTCTCAATCTCTTATGTGGTTAACTTTACATATCTAGGTATTTTGTCATAACTTATCATTAATGATATATAATTGGTAGATTATACTAATGAATCAATTGATAAGGATTATTAGTCATAATGATCTCAAGAAATCATTTGTTGGATTCAAAAGAAAATGGTGTCAATATCCTAACATTTGTATTTCAAATATCTTCTTTGAAGCTATGAGATTTGGAGACCTAATAATTGGTTTAAATTTAGAGTCTGATTCATGCAACTTTATCTTTTAAAACATGAGATCAGTGGCATCCTAGTTGATTTTGAAGATCAATTTCATACAAAGTCCATAACTTTCATTCATTACAATTTTGAAATCTGAAGTTAATGATTTGGTTTGATATTTTACACAATGTATGCATGAACCCTAAGATTTTTACTTTTTTTAAACATCAATTTTTTAGCCTATTATTGGTTTGAATTAGGCACAATTGTATGCTCAAATCCCTAACTTTCAACCTTCTAAAAATGAATTCGGAAGCCTATGAATAGGTCTGATTTTATGATCTTTCGCATGGAAAAACACTCCCAATTTAAACCTTTAACAAGCATGAATCTATAGCTAATTATTGATATGAAATCAGACTCCAATTGCATGCATAACATCTCCAATTACTCATCTTTTAACATGAAATTCTGTAACATATAGTGGTCTGAAATTAGGTGCAAAATCCCAAAATTTCACCATATTTATCATGAAATCTGTAACCTAAACTATGGTGTGAAATGTGATCATATTCATGCCAAATTACCCCCAACTCCTTCAAATTTTAAAGCATGAACAACAGCTTAACAATGGTCTGATTTCTGATCATATTCATGCCAAATTACCCCCATTTCCTTCAAATTTGAAGGCATGAACATCTGTTTAACAATGGTTTGATTTATGATCAAATGCATGCCAAGTTACCTAATTTTTATCCTATAAAACTTAGGAAATCATGAGCATATTTAATGGATTTAAAATTATGATAAATTCCATATACAACTTCTCATTTTCGTCTAATTTTAGAAGCAAAATAATATGTTTTGAATCATGGAGGACAGCAAGAGGGAGGAATGATTGTACCTTGAAATCTCCAAAATCGGAGATCAACTTAAGCTTGATCTTGCATGCAGCAAGACATGCATCATCTGCAATTAGGAGAGGAGTAACAGCTTCTCCTCTTGGCTGGAGCTCCAAATTGTAGAAGGAAGCTTGCATGCAGCAGCTCCCAGAACAACAAAGGAGCATCGGGCTGCTATGCTCGGCAACATCTCAATTTGGCAGCAGCAGCTGCTTTGGTATGAAGCAGCAACAACCAGCTGCTTGAAAGAAGCAGCAGCTGCAACTGCACTTGGAACAACAACAAAGAGAGGGCTGCCATGGCTTTCTCGGCTGAAGAAGGAAGCAGTAGCAGTCCTCCAGAACTGCTGGACAACAGCTCCAATTGAAGAGAGGGTTGGGGCTTCTTTCGGCTGGAGAAGAAGGGGAGAATTTGGGGAAACATAACAAGAAAGTAGGGGGGTTTGGGTTGATATAAATAAAGTGAGGGGGCCTTAGGTGTTGACAAGTGGAGGAGAAACAAGGGCCTTGTGTTTGGTTAAAATGTTGATACTTGTCATTTAATTCATTTTTTAAACCATTCTCTCTCTTATACGAAACATCAAAGTATTCCGCATTTTCACCTCGAATCTCTGATTCAGATGAACAATAGCTCGTTTCGACCGTTTCTAAATGATGATCAAAATGAGTATAATATTCATATACTTCTAATCCAAGATGAATTCAGAGATTGTCGAGATACGGTCTTGGTTTGTGATTAAATTTTACGATTTTAGATTGTCAAATGACCTTCGATTGACAAATGATCGATTTTGTTGGTTTTGTTTTGTCAATACATTTTTTATGATGGTCTCAGTTTGTTTTGCAGTTTGGACCGTGTCACGGCTTTTCCAGTTACACGAATTACGATGCAATCGATTTTTGATCTATTACATCCGAAAGGGATTCGATTTGCGATCTATGGATCGATCCAGGTTTATTCCATATTAATGGAATATTAATTGATCATATAGTCCCTTAATCGGGTCGGATTCGGGTGATTCGGATTCGAGTGTCACAAATATAAAAACCTCAAAAGGAGTCTCGTCCTCGAGACTCGGTTCCATGCCACTATATGTTTTATCTGAGTTTCATCTTACCAAAAAAACCTCAAAGGATTTTGACCCCATAAAAACCTTAAGGGTGCGTTTGGTACGCGGGTTAAGGCGGGTTAAACTGGTAGAAGGTAACCCGTTTTTTAGTTTTGGTGTTTGGATAGAGGGTTAAACTGGGAGTGGGTTAGAAGTGGGTTTGTTGTGATATGATTGTATTGGAGTTGAAAAAGTGAGTAGTTATTGTGATGTGATTGTATTGAAGTTTGAAAAAGTAAGTAGAAGTGGAGTAGTTTATAATTTTTATATGATATAATGGTATAATATATTATTTTTTGATAGGATTGATGATGTAAAATTGATTTATTTAATTTTTTTAAAAAGGAATAAAGTGGGGCCCACATGAGAGAGAGAGAGGGTGGGTTAAGGGGGGTAAACTCCCCAAAGGGGAGTTTAACCCCCCAACCAAACGCTACCTAAAGGAAAAGCAAGCCATGTTGATATAATTAAATGGGCTTATTTTGACGATTACCTGAAAAGAGATGCGGGTATCATGCCCGCATGTCTGCTTCAATCTCCCATGTTGTCTGTTCGATACCATGTCGGTGCCATAGCATCTTAATTAAGATAATCTCTTTGCCGTGAAGCTTTCTCATTGATCTATCCAATATTTGAACCAATTTCTCCTTATATGTCAAGTCGGGCTCCACGTCAAGATTCTCGTAGTTGATAACGTGTCGAGGGTCGTGCATGTACTTCCTCAGGTTGGGTATATGAAAACATGGTGTATGGTTGATAGGTGTGGAGGAAGGGTTACTTGATAGGCCACCTTCCTACACGAACAATGGTCTCAAATCGTCCAACATATCGTGACGCCAACTTACCAGGAACACCAAATCTCTGTACTCCCTTCATGGGATATACTCGTAAGAACACCCAATTTCCCACCCATATTCATAAGAATTTCATCAGTGCGAAAAATTAAGTTAAATATTAATAAGTCATATTTGCAAATGGATTAAGATAAAGAGGATCAGATTACCTGAAAATTCAAATCTCTTCTCTGTCGATCTGCAAACCTCTTCTGGTGGCTCTGAGCCGTCAGAAGCTTCCGCCTCGCAAGATCAACTGCCCTCGTAGTCTCCTCCAAGAGATCTACAGAGTAAAGAGCGTGATCACCTACCTCACGCCAACCGAGAGGTGTGAGGCATCTCCGCCCATATAGGGCTTCGAATGGTGACATGCCGATACTGGAATGATGGTCGTTGTTGAACGTGAATTCTACAAACGACAGGTTGCCATTCCAGTACTCTTTCCACTCAAGGGTACATGCACATAACAAATCCTTAAGTGTCTGAATGGTACGATTGTTCTGTCCGTCGGTCTGTAGATGGTATGCGGAACTCATCTTCAGCTTTGTCTGTAGTACTGATATGAACTGTTGCCAATAGTGTGATGTGAATCTTGAGTCTCTGTCAGACACTACCTCACATGGTATACCATGAAGCTTGATAATGTTCTGCACATATAATCTGACCAATCTAGAATCTAGATGGAGTATAGGTCATGCTGACATGTATGAAATGGGTTGACTTGGTCAACTTGTCAACCACGTCCCAAATAACATCATTGCCACCTGGTGTCCTCAGCAGTCCAATGACAAAATTCATAGAAATACTCTTCTACTTCCACTCGGGAATGGGGAGAGACTGTAATAACCCTGGCGGTCTCCTATGCTCAGCTTTGACCATCTGATAGGTCAAGCACTGCTAATATGATGTGCCACATCACGCTTCGTCCCATCCCACCAGAAATGTTGGCGTATATCACGATACTTCTTTGTGCTGCCAAGATGTATAGACATCCGTGAACTATGTGCCTCATCAAGAATGTTAATGCGTAACTGCTCATTGTCGGGCACAACGACCTGACTAGCTTTCCACAAAATGGACTCTGTCACCATAAAATCATCACATTAGTCCTTGATGGCATGCATGTAAATCTATCTTTGATCCAAGTATCTGTCTATAGACCTTCGAGTATGCAATCCCATAGACCGTTGAATCGTGGAGGCACGACAATAGATATGGATGCACTCTCATGAGGGGTGTCAATCAATCAAATCTGCGAGCATATCCCATGTGTATAACCAGATTGTCGTACCCTCTGCATGAGGCCTCTCCTGCTAAGCGCATCTACAACGTCTCCCTTACCGGGGTGGTAAGAGATCGTGCAATCATAATCTTTCAGTAGCTCAAGCCGCTTGCGTTGTCTCTTGTTCAGCTCATTCTAATCAAAGATGTATTTTAGGCTCTTGTGATCTGTGAAAATCTCGAAGTTTACCCCATAGAGATAGTGACACCAGATCTTCAAGGTGAAGAGAACTACTGCTAACTCCAAGTCATGAGTGGGTAATTCTGCTCATGCGGCATCAACTGACGTGATGCATATGCAATCACGTGACCTCGTTGCACTAGAACCGCTTTAAACCTTCTCCTGAGGCATATATGTATACTGCATAATCCTGAGTTCCTGAAGGAAGTGCAAGAATGGGCACATTAGTCAATCTTTCCTTAATGTCCTGAAGGCCTGCTCGTATGAGTTATCCCAAATGAAAGGAACTCCTCTCTATGTCAATCGTATCAAGGGAAGAATTACTCGGGAAAAACCACCGACGAAGCATCTATAATAGCCTGCTAGTCCAAAGAAGCTTGAATATGAGTGACTGTCTTGGGCTACTCCCAAGACATAACTGCCTCAATCTCCATAGGATCAACTGCGATACCTGCTCCGAAAATGACATGCCCAATAAATGAGACCTGGGATAATCGGAACTCACAGTTGCTCAGCTTGGCATACAACTTGTGTTCTCGAAGTATACCCATGACTATATTGAGATCATTTGCGTGATCCCGTTCATTTTGAGAATAGATCAGCACATCGTCAATGAACACAACCACAGATTTGTCCAAGTGTGGACGGAAAATCTTGTTCATCATATCCATGAATGTTGTAGGGGCATTTGTGAGCCCAAACAGTATCACGACGAACTCGTAGTGCCCATATCGAGTCTTGAAAGCTATCTTCGGAATATCTGATTCTCGAATCCTCAGCTGATGGTAGCCTGATCTAAGACTGATCTTCAAAAACATCGAAGATCCCTGTAGCTGATCAAACAAGTCATCAATGCGTGGTAGAGGATAATGGTTCTTTACCGTTCTCTTGTTCAGCTGTCGATAATCAATGCATAATCTTATCGGCCCATCCTTCTTCTTGACAAAAAGGACTTGAGCATCCAAGTGAAGTGTTCAACCTCATAAAACCCAAGTCAAGTAACTCCTGTAACTGCACCTTCAGCTCTCTTAACTCAGTTGGTGCCATGCGGTAGGGAGCCATCGAGATCGGCTGTGTATCTGTCGGTAACGTGATCTTAAACTTAATATCTCTCTCTCTCTCAAGCAGCAAACCTGACAAATCATTAGGAAATACATCAGGGTAGTCTGGCACCACCATGATGTCCTGGGTCATCGGCTCTCTACCAAATGTCTCTTGAACAAATGCTAGAAATGTGTCACATCCTTGATCGACAAGTCTCTGAGCTCTCAATACTGAGATGTACTCCATTTTGGAGTCATGTATGGTGCCCTCAAAAGTGAACTCAGGTAAATCTGGAATCTTGAAGACAATTGTCTTCCTAAAACAATCAATCAGGGCATGATGAGCTAACAACCAATCCATGCTCAAAATCAGGCCATCTCGTGTAATAAACAGTCTAACGATCAACTCGTGTCTGCCAATCGATATTGGCAGACCTCTGACTATCAGTCTAATGATGAACAACTGGTTACCTGGCCCATGGATGTGATATGGAGGATCTAGTGCCTCTGCAACTCTACCTACTAAAGCTAGTAATCTCGAAGCAATGAAGGAATGGGTCGCTCTAGATTTAAATAAAACATGGAAAGGTCGGCTTAAGATTGGAAAAATCGAGATTCAGATTTGAGAGCTCCTGGCTGCCTCGATGACGGCTTTAGAGAGATGGTGTGGGATTACTGGGGTTCCTTGACAGTGGAGGGTTCTGCAACGCAAAGATTGGCGCAGAAGCTACATCTTCTGACGCGTAGACTGACGGATCATAAGAAGCAGGTGACCCGAAGTAGAGCTGCAAACAGAGAGAGGGTGGTTGCTGAAATCGCCAGGTGGGATGGTATAGAGGATGCACGACCGTTGAGTGCAGAAGAACTATTGGCTAGAGGTGTGCAGAAGCGGGTGGTTGCAGAAGAGGATTGGCGCAGGAAGTCGAGTGGCGGCAAAGATCTAGACATAAGTGGGTTAAAGGAAGGTGATGCGAATACCAAATTTTTTCATGCAACTGCCAATGGTAGAAGAAGGGCGAACAAGATTTTTGAGCTAAATGTAGAGGACGCTAGAATTACTGGAGATAGGGAGATTGGGGTGGCGCTTGTTGAGCATTTCCGCAGGGTCAACAAAAGGCAACCTGGTTCTGGCTGGGTTTGGTTGGGAAGAGGTCTCAAGAGACTGGAGGAAGGCAGATGGGAACGGCTTATCTCAATATTTTTCAAGGGAGGAGGTCCGGTCGGCGGTTTTCGCCCTCAACGTTGATGGCTGCCCAGGGCCTGATGGGTTCCTGGTGGTTTCTTTCGCGAGTTCTGGGTTATATCGGACCAGGATTTCATGGATATGCTAGTGGAATTCAGGGATAGAAACAGGGGTTTGGAGCGACTAAACAAAGCGATGTTATTCTTGCTCCCTAAGGAGGGGGCGGTACGAGTGGATGAGTTTAGGCCGATTGCTTTGTCGAACGTTGTTTATCTTATTATCGCAAAGGTTCTTGCCAACCGACTGCGCAGAGAAATTTAGAAGCTTATATCAGAGTCACAGACGGTTTTCATTCCGAGCAGACACTTGTTGGAGGGAGTTGTGGTAGCGGCAGAGATCGTAGCTGATTGGAGGAGGGGTACTTTAGGCTTCTTATGGAAGGTCGATTTTTCCAAAGCCTTGATTGCCTTAGTTGGGAGATTCCTGTGGGCGTCCTTGGCAAAGAGAGGTTTCCCGGAGGTCTGGATTGATTGGATGAAGAGGTGCATTATGACGGCTTCTCTATCGCTACTGGTGAATGGCAGACAGGAGGGCGGAGTTCTCCAACCTCAGCGGGGGTGAAGCAGGGATGCCCTTTGGCTCCCCTCCTTTTTGTCTTGGCAGTAGATGGTTTGGCATCGATGGCGGAGCTGTCAGTTGAAGGGGTTTTTTTCAAGGGTTACACTAGAGGGGATCTCTTGGTACCAGTGCTACAATATGCGGATGACACGCTGTTTTTTGTCCGGGGGGGGGTCGAAGAATGCAGGGCGGTGAAAGCAGTGCTTGACATTTTTGGCCATATTTCTGGTTTGCAGGTAAATGGTGCAAAATCGGCCTTTGTACCTTTTAACATGCGTCCGGCTGATGTGGCAAGGTGTACGGAGATTTTGGGAACGACGAAGAAGTCGATGCCTATCAACTACCTGGGGCTGCCTCTGTTGATTGGGAGGTTGAGGCAGATGGACTGGCTGCTACTTATAGAGAAAATGGAGAAGTTAGCGACTTGGAAGGCGTCTTTTCTTTTGAAAGGTGGGAAACTGGTGCTGGTAAAGGCAGTGTTGGCAGCCATTCCGATCTTTTTCATCTCGACTCGGGTTTTACCTGTTTGCGTGAAGGAACGGCTGGAGGTCCTCATGCGTCGCTTCTTCTGGTCCTCCTCTGCTCTGAAGAGGGGGATGGCTCTGGTTGACTGGGATACGTTATCCACTCCGATCGAGGAAGGGGGGCTTGGGGTGCTTAATCTCAAGGATATGAACAGGGCATTGTTGGCAAGTTGGGTACTAAAGATTTGGGGGTCGGGATGTGACCTACTCCCCAGGATGATCCGTTCTATCTATGGAGTTACTTCGGATCTTGTGACTAGGGCGGACTGTGTGGGCTTCGCCGATGGTTTTCTGGAGAGGTATCTGCTCTACTCTTCCTGATGTGGGCCGTTTGCTGAGCCCGCAGCTTGGGAACGGCCGGGGTTTTCGCTTCTGGACTGCCGATTGGCCTGGACATGGTAGGATGAGTGAGCGCTTTCCGCGGCTGCATGCGATGGCTTCCAACAGGGAGGCATCAGTGGCGGAAGTATGGTCCGATGGCGTGTGGGCGCCGACTTTTATTTCATCTCTTTCTGAGCAGCGGATTGACGAATTCCTGTGTCTGTCAGCCTTGTTGGGAAATATCGGTGGTCCTAGTATGGGGAGGGATCATTGGCGTTGGAGGGATGGATCTTTCTCGGTCAGGAAGGCATACATGGACCTAGTGGGGCAGCAACCGGTAGATAACACAAGTTTGAGGAACGATTGTTCGAGAGTATGGAAATGGAAGATCCCATCGAGGGTGAAGATTTTTTTCTGGCTGCTTAGAAGGGAGCGCATCTTAACGGCAGCCAAGAGGGCGAAGGTTTTGCGCAATGCCGAGGAAGGTGATTGCGATGCGGGTCAGAGTCGGAAGACATTGATCATTTGTTCTTTAGGTGCCCCGGCTCTGTGGAGGTGTGGCAAAAGGGAGATTGTATGGGTTTAATTCGGGGAGACAAATCGTCTTTTTGGAACTCTTTAAGCGGTGGTTGGTCGGGCTCTGAGGAGGGAAGAATTAAAGTTTGTGCAATTGTGTGGGCCTTGTGGTTGGCTAGAAACGATGTAATTTTTAAGGGAGGTTCTATGTCGAGAATGTCTTGGGGCAAGCCACTGCCCTTGTTCAGTTGTGGCGGATGTAATTTTTTCGATTTGTTCTAATTTATACAATTTTTTGGATAGATCTCTAAAGGAGATCTATCCCACCGTTTCTCTCTAAAAAAAGATTGAGACCATACCTTTCACCACAGTAGCCATTGATCGTGCCTTCTCCTGAGTTACTGCATGTAACCGAGCTTGTCTATCTGGTACAGTACTCGAACTACCACACTCTGTATCTGTCTCGTCGACCTCCTGAAGTTGGTGTTCCTATCACGGAAACTCCCAATATGTTGTGATTGTGGTTGTAGTCGAGGCGTACCGCAGACATGAGGGTAATGAGACTGGTAGTGACTCCACTGGTTGCACAAGTAACATCAGACTGACCGGGTAGGTGGAGTGGTCGCATCTGCGCTTCGAGTCAATCCTGCTGTGGGTCTCTCCACTCTCTTCGACCCAGATGGTCGTGCTGAACTGATGCCACGTCCGGCATGTTCTCCTAAAGTAGTCGATGGAGATGAGCGAGCGCTGCCATCGAATGCTGAACCTGAAGGATGAAATCGCCTGGATCATCTCTGTTATGGAAACGGTCATCGAATCTATTCGAATGATTGTTGTGGTGTGGGTACCGCTCCAGACGAACTCCCAAGATGTCTCTCTGATGTCCTTAAACTTGTCCATTGCATCCGTAGCCTCGGAGATAGATGTGAGATGTAGTTCAGCCAGTTCTCCTGCACCTCTTCCCTCTTCCTTCTAATTAATTTCTCCAAATTCTCCTTAGGGGAATGCAACCATTGCCGGTGTGTGGCGAGACAGCTCGGTGTAACGCATAAAGTATTGTTTAGCTGTCAACCGCCCCTGTCTGAGTTCTGTAAATAATCGATGCTGGGACTCCTTCCACTTCCCAGAGAAGAAGTGGGATTGAAGCTTCTCTCGAAATCGTCCCATGTGAGCTCGCATCCCATCTCGGAAACTGTCGCCTCCCACCATCTCTTGGTGAACTCTGTCAATGAATACTCCGCAAAAGGCAATCACGCGTCTCATAGTGCGTGAATCGTCCGGAGTACCTTCATTACTTTCTTCAACCACTGCTCGGCCTCATCTGATGTCTCGGTGCCCTCGAACTCGGGCACATTGGCTCGTTAGTATGAAATGAAAACTGATTGATGCCTATGAATGACAGAGTGATCAGTTGCAATCTCGTCGGAAAAAGGTACAGGGTCCTGCTCCCTGTCATGATCTCCATCCTCTGCTCC
Source organism: Ottelia alismoides (assembly GCA_037367405.1). Lineage (NCBI taxonomy): Eukaryota > Viridiplantae > Streptophyta > Magnoliopsida > Alismatales > Hydrocharitaceae > Ottelia > Ottelia alismoides. Next base: position 342,527 of record JAZKJV010000159.1, read on the forward strand.
ATGTATTGGCATCTCTTCATGTGGATTGTCAAACTGAGGCTACTGAACCTCTACAGATTGAGGCTGCTCTTGTTGCGTTCCATCCTGGGATGGATGATAGGTGAAATCAGACAGCTCCTCGAACCTCATCTTGATGCAGTCTACCTATCTATGATCTCCGTCTATTGGGCCAAGATCTAGTCCTGCTGACCTATCATAGCAGTCTGCCTCCGTTGGAGGTCGATGAGGGCAGTCAACAGGGATGCAAAAAAACAGTATAAATGAACGTTTGAACGCATGGTTGTGCTTGACCGCATCGTTTAATCAAAAACGGGTTCATAAACGGGTGGGCCGCATAAGCGGCCTTAAACGATTGTTTAAACGGCCTTAGACGGCCTTAAACGATTGTTTAAACGGCCTTAGACGGCCTTAAGCGATCTTTTGAACAGCCTTAAACATCCTTTTAAGTACATGTATCTACTTTCTTCAAAGAATCACCATTATCCACGACTTTTTGGATTCAACTATGAATTGTAATTGTTTATGCTATCTATTTTGACATTTGGCTATGAATTCTAGTTGTTTATGTTATATATTTTGACATTTGGATGAAACGTTCCTTGAATTCGACAATATTTGATCTATATTGTTAATATGTGATTATATTTTTCTTATTTATTTATAAGTTTTTATTAATTGTATATATGTAATATTTTTTTATTAATTTAAAAATGCAAAACCGCATGACCCATTTAATTTCCATTTAAACTCCCGCATACCGTTTAATCAGTAATCAGTGACCCTACCGACTGAATACAACATACCGCTTTTTGCAACCTTGGCGGTCAGGATACGTTCCAAACGATCCGCCATCCCTGGCCAATTTTAGAAACCATGGTTCTGCATGAGAACCAACATCATTAGTCTTAAAAATTAACCTTCGCGAATACCATCAACGGTGCTTTCTTTTCTTGGGATACGATATGAAAATTAATTGCAAAAAGGTGACACCTATGGTTGTTGAGTTTTGAATGTCATTCTTTCCCTTTTTAGACTCGCGATAAGTCGAAGGACTGTCGCTATCTGAGAACTTAATATGATTGGAATTATAATACTGCGAATGCATGTAGCGGGGTACGACAAGCCAACGTTTTGCACGAGAACCAACATTATTAGTCGTAAAAATTGACCTTCGCGAATACCATCAATTGTGCTTTTCTCTTCTTGGGATACGATATGAAAATTAATTGCAAAAAGGTGACACCTATGGTTGAATTTTGAATGTCATTCTTTCCCTTCTCAGAGTGGCGTGAAGTCAGAGGATTGCCGCTATCCGAGAACTTAATGCGATCGAAATTATAGTACTGCGAATGCGTGTAGGAGGGTACCACTGCTCTGATACCATGAGTGCGACACTCGTAATCCAGGTAACCTGTTTACACAGCATTCACAATACTACAATTGCCATCGATCGCATTAGGTTATACAAAATGGGGGAAAATTTTCCGCGTTTGAATGGCATTCACAATTTAATAATCAACCACAAAACAACAAGTGTCACCAAAAAGACATTTGCATTAATTTCCATAAAAATATTACATGTGTCAAAAGAAAAATGATATTATGTGCGTGTATCCCAAAATATAACAGAAGAGAGAATAAGCATCTACAAAATCCTGTACAAAAACTATAATATATGTACGTCAAAGAAACGAACATCTGAACCATGGAAGCTCAGGGTCCAGATGTCGGACTGCTGTGACGCGGGTGCTTTACTGCCATCCATATTAGGAAGAAAAAAAAGGTCAACGAAGGTTGAGGACAATCTAATTCATTAAAAATAACATGTATTTCAGTGGTTTTAAAAGAAAGCAAGTTGATAGGTGTTGACATTTAATTTAACAAGCTACTTAATCCCCTTGTTGACTTACCACCTCAACTACTCATACTTAACACTTTTATTTATTTATCAGATCCATATTTAGGCTATCATCATTTTATTATTTATAAGTCATGTTGATGGATCTTAGTAAGTATAGATGATGTGTCTCATGTTTTGACTCTTTTTTTGTTAAATCTCTCAAGCTTAGTGGATAGTCTGTGATCTTGGTCTGGGTGAGACCTCACACTATGACTTTAAGGCATGAAGATTGCCTTAGGGTTGGGGTACCTCCGTAGACATGAAATGGAATATAATGTATCCTAAATAAGTTCCCATCACGTCCACTAGCTTCATCTGGCAACCATAGTCTTCAGTATATAACCATATAAGATTTGCATTCTTCCCCATCCTATTTCAAGTCTCAATAATTAATTACTTCGTTGATTCATTATGTGATTACGATGGTCGAGGTGATCTAGATCTCAATTATTTCCTTTATCATTGTTATGAGATGGAAGATATGATGATGGATCTTATTAATGTTGATGATTGATGATGATTTCCATGATCTAAACTTTATCCTCACCACTACCTACTGACGAAACAATAACCAAACTCAAGCGATGAGGAAGCCTCCTAAGAGACCCTTTTGTCTCGCCTTCCAAGTGGAATTTCGGTTTAGGAGAAGGCTAGGTACAATCCAAAACTACGCTTCTGAGACGGGTGGGAGATACTCTCCGGATTGAGTCACTCCAAACCGGCTCCATAAGTACGGGAAAAACAAGATCGAAAAAAAACAAAACCAATGATCCTCTAGCCTAAGCGCCCTGTTGAAAACAGGGTCAGCGGAACTGGTCAAACTAAAGCATCTGGATCCCAACAAAGCGTAAAAACTGCGAGCTCGCAAAAATCGTACAAAGGACTGGGATCCTAGACCTGCCACTAGGCGATCGTTGCCCTAACTGTGCTCCCTATCTCCTGCCCAGCTGAGGGTCACCGCACTCTCGCACAGTCAGGTATGAGGGTCACTATGACCGGCACAATTAATTATCATCATTGATTCAACATCATATTCATTTACTCGATTACTCAATCCTTTCTCAATCTCTTTTATGGTTAACTTCACAAATCTAGCTATTTTATCATAACTTATCATTAATGATATGTAATTGGTAGATTATACTAATGAATCAATTGATGAGGATTATTAGTCATAATGATCTCAGGAAATCATTTGTTGGTTTCAAAAGAAATGGGTGTCAGTATCCTAACATTTGTATTTCAAATATCTTCTTTAAAGTTATGAGATTTGGAGACTTGATAATTGGTTTAAATTTAGAGTCTAATTCATGCAACTTTATCTTTTAAAACTTGTGATCAGTGGCCTCCTAGATGATTTCGAAGATCAATTTCATACAAAGTCCTTAATTTTCATTCATTAAAATTGTGAAGTCTGAAGTTAATGATTTGGTTTGAAATTTCACACAGTGTATGCATAAACCCTAAGATTTTTACTTTTTTGTAAACATCAAATTTCTTGAGCCTACAGTTGGTATGAATTAGGCACAATTGTTAAATCCATAACTTTGCACCTTCTAAAGTATGAATTCTGAAGCCTATTAATATGTCTGATTTTATGATCTTTCGCATGGATAAACACTTCCCAATTTAAACCTTTAACAAGCATGAATCTATAGCTAATTATTGATCTGAAATTAGACTCCAATTGTATGCATAACATATCCAATTACTCATCTTTTAAACATGAAATTCTGTAACATAGTGGTCTAAAATTAGGTGCAAAATCCAAAATTTTCATCATATTTATCATGAAATCTGTAACATAAACAATGGTCTGAAATGTGATCATATTCATGCCAAATTACCCCCAATTCCTTCAAATTTTAAAACATGAACAACTTAACAATGGTCTGATTTCTGATCATATTCAAGTCAAATTACTCCCATTTCCTTCAAAATTGAAGTCATGAACATCTGCTTAACAATGGTTTAATTTCTTATCATATGTATGCCAAGTTACCTAATTTTTATCCTAAAAACTTAGGAAATCAGGAGCATATTTATAGAAATAAAATTATGATAAATTCCATATACGACTTCTCATTTTCGTCTAATTTTAGAAGCAAAATATTAGGTTTTGAATCATGAATAAAAGGCAGCAAGAATTGGAGATCAACTTATGCTTGATCTACATGCAACAAGGCATGCATCAACTGCAATTAGGAGAGGAGTAGCAGCTTCTCCTCTTGGCTGTAGCTCCAAATTGTAGAAGGAAGCTTGCATGCAGCAGCTCCCAGAACAACAAAGGAGCAGTGGTAGCTTGATCTGCTGTTATGCTCGACAGCAGTAGCTCAATTTGGCAGCAACAACTGCTTTGGCATGAAGCAGCAGCAACCAGCTTCTTGAAAGAAGCAGCAGCTGCATCTGCACTTGGAGCAGCAACAAAGAGAGGGCTGCATCAGCTTTTTCGGTTGAAGAAGGAAGCGGTAGCAGTCCTCCAGAACTGCTGAACAACAACTTCGATTGAAGAGGGGGCTGGGGCTTCCTTCGGCTGGAGAAGAAGGGGAGAATTTGGGGAAACATAAGAAGAAAGTGGGGGGGGGGGGGGGGATTGGTTGATATAAATAAGGAGAGGGGACCTTAAGGTGTTGACAAGTGGAGGAGAAACAAGGGCCTTGTGTTGGGCTGAAATGTTGACACTTGTCATTTAATTCTTTTTTTAAACCACTAGGACGTAACCTGCGCTTCGCGGCGGATAATGAATTGATAATATAATGTAAATTTAAATAATATTTGTAATGTTTAAATTAAAATTAAAAATGAATAAAATGAAAAGGAGTAAAGGGAATAAATATGTTGTACGGAATTAGGTAAATTTTTTTAATATATAATTTCCATCTAAAAAATCACAGATTTATAATAAAAATGAGGAAGATTGTGCAGTTTTATAAAGTGACAGATCACGTAGATAATGATCTCCTTGTATATTTGATCAACGTTGTAATTCTTTTATTATGAATTAAATGAAATATGTAGTGATTTTTCAAAATATATCTTCTATGTGCACACTTTCATATTATATGGCACACATTCATATATGTGCACCCAAAGGTGTAAAATTTAAATCCTAACATCGAATACAAAATTTAAAATCGACGGATTTAGGATAAATAGAACAAAATCCAAAGGTAATAGGTGAAATTTGCAAATGCAATAGAAAGGATCCATCCCAAAGGTGCTGATATGTGCTGAATTATACATATTTAAAAAAATAAATGAAACTTTCTACCATTTATTTAATTAGAAGGTTATATAATAAATATTTTTTTAAAAAAGTCCCACATCTAAAGAAACGAAGATGCAATTTTTGATGGTTATCAACCAATAGAACTCTTGCATAGAATTTTAACATGAAATGTTAGAATGATTTGATTTGTCGTTCTAACAAATTATATTAGATTAAAAAATTTTAAATATGTAAAATAACGGATTGGACCGAACCATTGTATATGGGCATCCATACATTGTATATAAGTGTGATTCTTTTAAATGTCATGTGTCGTTTAATATATTCGTATGCGATACCACAGATTACATTTTTAAAAAATATGAAAGAGATGAAATATTAAAATTGATAACTCTTTTTCTTATTCCATTGTACTTATTTCGTCCACGACCGCTTTACTCATGTTTTTTATTGTTGTTTTAACAAACAACAACACATTAATTAGGAAGGATAAGAAAGATGAATTTAGGATTACAATATAAAAAATACAACATCCATTTTAACAGATATTCCTTTCTTTAAATCTAACACAATAATCAAACTATAGTATGAATGTCAAGCAATGTGAACATGAAATTATGTTATTTTAAGAGAGTATGTAATATCAAAAAACTAATGTATTATGAAATGTAGTGAAATATATGGACATCAATGCAAGTGTTTAATAGATTGGATTTAAAAAATAAAATTCACTAAAATTGAATAGGATGCGATTAAACCAAAATCTAATCCATTCAAATTCATGTGAAACCCGTGTTTATTACAATTCGTATGAACATTGCACGTTATTAATGATCGGTGATAAGAAGGTAATGGAATTTATAAATAATTACTCTCCCTAAATGGTAAAACGTGGTGGCCATCAGGAGCTCCTCTCGTAAGGTCGTGATCTCACTTCCTTAACTTATCGGCTTTAACTGCAATATTTCGTACATAAACATGCGGATACATACATGCATACACACACATATAGTGATAGTGCTTTGAGTTCAATTTTTATGATATATTGTAGCATGTATACTTCAAATATCAAAAAACACATGGATCAATTAAATATTCAACATTATTTAACCTTATAAATTAATTACTATTGCATTTACAATGTATCTACGAAGTACTTATCAAAATATACATTAATTTACACTATAGATGAGGGATGAAGAGTTGTTTTTGAATATTTACATTTTATATTTCAAAAAATAGTAGATGTAGATAGAAAAAAAATCTAATATACATTTTTCAAATATTGGTACATTAGTATAAAATCACTAAACAAATATTAAAAAATTCTAAATAATTAATTAGGGAGTAAAACATGAATTAAAATATCAAATGAATAATATAAAGTGGATATTTAAAAAAACTTCAACAATAATAATAAGTCATCAAAGATTAAAATAATAAACTAAGATATTTAAATAAAAAGTTGTGAATAAAACATCTTTGGAATAAATTAATTAAGATCCAAAAGTAGTAACTTTACATAAAGCAGCTATTAATTGACGGTTCTAATATTAAGCAATTTAAAGTAATATGCAACCACCGACAAATTAAAAAGGTAATATATGCATATATATTTAAGAATTACTAAACAAAGATTTGTTGTTTATATAGATTTTTTATGGATTTATTTGAATTTTTATGGATTTTAAATATTAATATGTAATTTTCATTTTTATTTATTTAAAAAGAAAATCAGCTTAATTTTCATAACTATTTCAATATACTATAAGGTGTAGTAATATGTATTTATAGATTTTTTTGGTTATTGTTTATGAACATATTTTATTTTATATAAAACTTATAGTTATTTATTAACATAGTGAATGGATATAATTGTAAATAAGAATAAATTATAAGTGAACACATGTAATATCAATGAATGGCAGGGATATTATCATAAAAACTCCATATTCTATTTTTAGAAAGAGAGATGGAGGGATGGGAGATATCGTGTACCTGGAGAGAGAGAGAGAGAGGTGGCGGGTTAACGTGCAAACAGGAAACCCGGGGAGACTCTAAAACGGGGAAGGGAGAACTTCGGAGAAGCCATGCGTCAAATGCTGAGTAAAAAAACCCAGCTTTAAATGGGTATATAGATTATCTCTCCCTTATTTGAAATACCAAAGTCATCCGTATTTCCACCCTGAATCTCTGATTTAGATGAATAATGGCTCATTTCGACCATCTCTGAATGACGATCAAAATGAGTATAATATTCATATACTTCTGATCTTAAGATGAATTCAGAGATTGTCTAGATACGATCTTGGTTTGTGATTAAATTTTACGATTTAAAGTTATCAAACGACCTCCGATCGACGAACGGTTGATTTTGTTGGTTTTGTTTCGTTGATACGAATTTTATGATGGTCTCAGTTTGTTTTGCGGTTCGGACCGCGTCACTGCTTTTTCCTAGTGACACGAGTTACGATGTAATCGATTTTCGATCGATTGCGTCCGAACGGGATTCGAACTGCGATATGGATCAATCTGTGTTTATTCCATATTAATTGAATATTAATTGATCATACAGACCCTTATTCGGGTCGGATTCGATTACGGATTCAGGTGATTCGGATCCAGGTGTCACATGAGGTACTAGCAAAGGTATAGGATGCAACGTTAGGACTCGGAGAAGCATTAGGGCCTGTAAAATGAGTCATGATTTCCCTCAGACAGGAGACGAGGCATTGAACTTTTGATCAGCAGACGTGGCAATAGAATCGACCTGCTCGACAATAGGGACATACATGTGAGGAGCTAGTATATATCTTAGCGGACCATGGGTCGTCCTTGATTATTACATTTCACTTATATAATGTTCTTAATTTTTGATATGGCCCTCGCTGAAATTTTACATATAACATTTTATAAATATTATCACTAAATACTCAATGGTCTATTGGTAAAGTAGTCGGTTTTTGTTTTTAACCAGGTTTCGAAACCTCTCTCCATCCTTTCTTTTGTTAAAAAAATTATTCTACTCAATTTACCTCTCTCCCTCCTTTCTTTTGTTAAATTTTTTTTTGTACTTTTAAAATATTAAAATTATAAGTATAACTTAATATAAATTGAGATTGGAGCTCATTTATTTCTCCCATTATTTCTATTTTTTTGTAAATAAAATAAAATTGGTTGTTTCCTTTTAAATATGGGCATTTTGACTAAAAATATTAAAAGATCACCATCAAAATTACTAATCTATACCTTATTGATAAATTCAAATAAACTAAATGGTAAGTTTATCAAAATTTAAAAATATCATTTGGAAATTTTAACTCTATTTAAAACTTGTCATTTTAAAATACATTTTTTTCATTTTATCTATACATGATAGATGTATACTTGCCCCCCTTGATAAAATTCTTGGTTCCTCCCTACGGACATATGCAGTGTAACCATGCTTATGATAGCAAGTATCTTCAGAGTGGTCAGAATAATGGAAGTATGTGCACTGCTAGCGTGAGCATCCGCCTACTCTGCATGGATACCACATCCTATGAACTGTGCGGAATCTCCTCTACCGCTAGATGTGGCCATCGTAGAGGAAGTCTGAGTAGGGGCTGCAGGATGCACCATGATCCTGCTCAGTTGGCTGTAAGCCTCCTCCGTAGGACGTATATAAGCACCTTTGAGAAGTTAGGTGCGTGCGATGTCGTACTGCGAATCAAGTGTCGTTAGAAATACTCCGATCATTGTGGAGTTCATGTACGCCTTCATCTGTCCAGTGGAAGTGTTCAAAGGTATGAAGCTGTGAAGTTTCTCAAACATGCTCTTGAGCCAGGAGTAGAAGGACTGCGGTGGACAATTATCTTGCTTGACTGTGAAAATGTTATACTGAAGCTGCATGATCTTTGTCTCATTCCTCGCCTGAGAATATATGGAAGCGAGGATGTCCCACATTGCAGTGGCAGTGGGTTGATACCAAGGTTGGAAAAAACGAAAAGCGGAACGAGGCGGTTACCCTAAAATCGAGGCGAGGCGTAGCCTTGAGGCGGTCGAGGCGTAAGCCTTAATATTCCCACCCAAATTATGTAATTTAATAAGGAATATTGTAATAATATTAGTAAGACAATATTATCTAATAAAATTCCAATGTTTCAAAGCAATTGAAGAATATTTCAAGTAACTTTTCAATATGAAGAGTAATAAACATGGCTGGTAGAGTACTTGGGCTAATGTAAAAGTCTAAAAGTTCAAGACAAAATATTACAATGCTCACAAAACATAATATAAGTTCAAATATTCTACTTCTAGTCCATGTCCACTAGTTCTAAAACGCAAAGAAATACTAAACGATGTGGCTTCACAAAATTCTAATCAAGGTTCCGAGCCTCCAAGCCCAACTGCAATATCTGCATAAAGATCATCATCTGAAGAACTACTACTTGTTGGATCATCCAATGAGTCATCCATATACTTCAAATTTGCTTCATCTTCCCCTTCATCGCTAACGTCATCGTCACCGTCATGAAACTCCTCATCATCAATGTCTACTACTGCTTTACCTAAATTAGATAACACTAATGTTACTTAACTTACTTCTATTGTGTTTAACATAAACAAAGATGTTCGACAATCAAAATAATAGGAAGCCATTACCTTTGTCCTTCCTCCTCTTCCGATGTGAATTGTCTTGTTGATCAGCTTCATCCTCAGCTTCTAAAACCTCATCTTCAATAGGGGTGTTTGCATCAAGTTCTTGATATGCCTCAAAGTCACAACTTTGGAGCTCCGACACCCATTCATCACTAGAATCCACGTCATCCAAGCATAGTGGATCCTCCATAGTTTTTCTCTTTATCTCTCTATGCTTCAACTTTAGGTTAAATATCACATAGACTAAATCATTCAATTTGGCTTGTGTGAGTCGATTCCTTCTCTTTGTGTGGACCTAGTGGTGGATTTCCAATATAAATCATTAGAGTAATCATAAATCTTGATATAATATAATTGTAAATATTATCGAAATATTACCTGATTAAAAGAACTCCAGTTCCGCTCGCAACCCGATGCACTACAAGTCAAACTCAAAACTCGGATGGCAAATTTTTGTAATTCGGGACATTCATCCCCAAATTGAGACCACCAATCCGCTGAAAATGTTATATTTCACAAACAAAATTAATGTTAGATATTTATCAATTGAAAGAAATAAATAACAAAATCAAATACATACTAACCAGGACTCCTCTTCTTTCGTGTACTTATTGCGGATTCCCATCCAAATAAGCCTCTTGCATGCTTAAAAGCATCAATCTGTAGGTCGATTTTCTCCCTTACAGTTTGATCTTCTATCATCCTCACTATGCAATCAAAGAAACCCTTTTTTATCTCAAAATATTTGGAGAAGGAAGGTTCGTATTGGCATTGAGGATTCAGAAAGTAGGCTGCCACATGCAAATTGGTATGGAGTTGGCGATCCCATCTATTATCCACAATATCCCACAATGTTCGGTATTTTGTTTCATCATTTCCCAATGCTTTCGCTATTAATTCCTTAGCTCTATCCATGGCCTCATAGATGAAACCCATTGGTGGATATTTTTCGGAATCCACCATGGTAAAACCATAACCAACGGCTTCGTCGTTCGTATCACATAGGCAACACCAGGCCAAAAAGTTTTGCTTCTCAAAATTGTTTGACTTACACTTTTCCCTTGAGGCTTAGAAGCATAGGGACTCTTCTTCCATTTACTAGAAGTACAAAAAGACTCTAGAGGATCCTTTATGCTCATCAATTTTTGTAACGTAGAAAAGCCGTAGCAAAACGTGTGACAGCTGGTCGTACCAAATCTCATTCTATTTGCTTCCTTACCATGGCTAAAACCCATCCATGCACATAGATGTAGTTAATGATCCTTGTTGCTTTCTTGAACACAGAAGCAGGTAGAGGCAATTTCAAGATATCCTCTAACATCAGGTCTATGCAGTGGGTTGCACATGGAGTCCAGTAAAGATGCTTCCTTTTCTCCATCAACATTTGTCCAGCCGTCTTGTAATTCAACGCATTGTCTTAATAACCTGCAAAACATTGCATTCGCCGACCTCCTCCACAATCTCATCCAATAGGTTAAAAAGCAAGGTTGCATTCTTTACTTTAGCAGATGCATCGACAGACTTCAAGAACCAAGTACCTTTCGGATTGTTCATCAAGAAGTTTATTAAAGAACAACGTTTTACGTCTGTCCATCCATCCGACATTATGCTACAATCAGTTCCCGCCCAAGAAGCCCTTGCCTCACCCATAACGTCCCCAATGCTCTTCACTTCTTCTTTCAAAATCCAACTCTTTAGCTCATAAGCCGATGGAGGCTTCAATCCCCTTCCAAAGGAGCCGGCCGCGTGAAGCATGGCTGGAAAAGAAGGGCTACTTGCACAATTGAATGGCAACCCATTCTCGAAGAAGAATTTGCCAATGGTACGACAAACACGATTTCTCTCCTCTTTCTTCCATGTTTCGTTCAATGTAGTTTGATGACCACTCATTCCAATCGTGGTCGTTGGACTTGGACTTCCCAATGGTGATGGTCTAGCAACAAAGAGGTCCATGGGACCTCTTTCCCTCTTCATGTTGCTAGATCCAGATGGACTGATTGCGTGGTTTTCACCACCAAAGGGATTTTGCACCTCAAAACTACCAGCTCTACACAATTCTTCCATTTCCATCATTGCTCTTTTACTTTTCTCTTCGTTGGAAGATAATATAGCTTTCATTTCATTCAACACTTCATCAGGAACTTGCGCGCAACCTTTCACATTTTTTCCGGTCTTCGCGAGATGATGCTTGAGTCTAGCGACTCCACTAGTAATTCTCTTACCACAAAAATTGCATTGAACATAAACATATCCTTTAGCTTTCTGAGTCTCCTCTATCTCAAGTTGAACGCAATATTTCCATGCAGGATCATTCCGGTTTCCTTCAGAAGTCTTGGGGCCTTTCCTTGACTTCGGCATCTCTATGATAATATGATTTCGAGTAACAAAAATAAACAACAATCATACGATTTAACTAAATATATGAAATGTTAGTTGAATAACTATAAGATAACATAATCAATCCTTTTAATAACCTAACCAAATTTGGATTACAACTCTTATACCTATGATAACATAAACAATGTCAAGGCACCAAAGGAGCTAGTAGCCTAGTGCTAAAAAAACCAACCAAAATATTTTACAAAAAACATACCTAACTATGTTGTAGGGTGGAGGCGAGCTAGGCCGTAGGCGCGCGAGGGGCTGAAGGCTTCCCAGCACACAGGCGATGGCGAGGAGGACCTCCCTACACACACGCAGGCGGCGCAGAATAGGGCGATAGGCCGGGGCGGCGAGAGAAGCGGCAACGGCGAGGGCTTCTGCAGACCGCGAGAATTTCCTGTTCTTCGGGCGATAGGGCACGCAACATGCGAGGGGTGGAAATGGGTTATAAGTGGGTCACGTGCGAAGCACGTGACCCACTAAAACCCTACAACGCCTCAGTGTTGCGCCTCGCCTCAGGCCGCCTCGCCTCGCCTCGGGCATCGAGGCGATCGCCTCGCAGATACAGACCGAGGCGTTCGCCTCTTAACGGTTTCCCAGCGCCTCGCCTCGAGGCGTACGCCTCGGGTGCCTCGAGGCGCGATTTTTCGAACCATGGTTGATAGAAAATGTCGTTGGCTATCTTTGTGGTAAGAGTACAAGATAGCCATACACGTGCATACGCATCATCTTGCTTCCAAAAACCACCCCTGTTTTGTCGGTCGGCTTGGGTTGTGTCAGAAGGTACTTCTTGTTGCACTCCATAATGCCCATGAACTACATGGACCGAAATTCATAATTGATCCCATCCATATTGATGATGGCTTCCTGGCTTGGAAGGCCTGGAGGAGGGTAGATCAAACTTTCTCTCTGACATGATGAAGAAAAGAGTACATGAAGGACACGATTGAGGTGCATCGGATCAAATTTCGCTGAAATTCGATCAAATTTCGATCGAATTTTGATTTTGGCAAGTGACTGAAATTCGACCGAAATGGCCTATATCGACCAAAATTTGGGAGTCCAGTTTAAAAACTGACCGAAATGACTGAAATTTTGGTCGGTCATCGAAATGGTAACCGAAATCGAAATTTGAGGCCTTGCTGAGGTATAAAGTGATATGAAAGTGTTTACACAATCATATGTGGAACTGGCTATGTGTGCAGACTCAAAGTACAATCGCTCCCATCAACTTCTCAAGTGTTATAGGGCCAAGGGGATGATTTTATGTCTGAAATCACCGTAGAAACACTAAATTCAGATGGCACATGAGTTCAGATTACTTATATAGAGTCGATAGTCAGCACGCAGACTTGGTGTGGGTCACGGAGAGGTCACTGGGTGGCATGAGACCCCTTGATGGAAATCGAGGTTGCAGAAATCTGTAGTCAGTACACTGTCGGCAAGGTCACTAACTAAGGATTAATCGGTAGTCGGGCGATTAATCGGATATAGTCGGCCATTAGTCGATTTTGAATTTTTTAATTATGTTAAATATAAAAAAATATTTTTATACATATTTTTATATATTTTCATAGATTTAACCCACTTAAATGATCTGATGGTAGTTCGGTGTGCCTACCACCCAAAAGACCAGGTTTCAAATCCCCCTTGTGGGGGTTGTGTTAAGTAGTCGACAACCATCGTAAAAAACAGTCGAATCTTTCAACATGGATTTGAGCAAGAATCCATGTAGCCAACCCTACTTATAGTGGGAGAAGGCTTCGCCATTATATTTTCATAGATTTGTACATTTCTATACTATCATAATGAAACCCATAAAGTAATTGATTTTAAATATAACATTAAGCATATTAGAATAAACTTACTTCTAAAAATGAAAAAAAATTAAAAAAAATAAAAATCTATATGTAAAAGTTGGTCGAGTAGTCGGCCCAATTAGTCAGGTTGACCGACTAATGGCCGACTAGGCCTAGTTGAGTCGGTTGCCCCCCCCACTCGACTAATCAGCCTAGTCGACCGACTTTTACAACAATGATGGAAACCAAGGGGTGACGTTGTTGCTTGGTGTCGTTGGACTTGCGGCAACGTGAGATGGATGTGGCGTTAGGTGGTGGTGATCACCATGAGTTGGAGGTTGCACAAGGATATGGCGGCAACGACGTGAGATGGGGGCGGCTGGTGGGGTAAGGTTACGGGGTAACATGCTATGATATAGGACCGTTGCTCTGATACCATGTGGAGAGAAATGAATAACTTTTTCATTCATGGAACCATAGGGCTCTCTTATATATAGAGAGGAGAAACCCTTGAGGGCGAATTACATAGAAAGACATAATAAATTAACATACAAGATAACTCTCAACACAATCATATATTGCATCGGTCTCTTGTTTAGTCCACTTCTCCTTATCAAACCCCATCTTCACTATTAAATTAGTTTAGATTTTAATCAAAGTGATAATTATCGTTTCAGGGATTCCAAGGACATCAAGTCTCATCAAGGGAGTGAAGGTGGTTCACCACTTTACCTTATGAACTTAAGTTAGTAACTAGGAATCCTAGTTGTTTTTTAGTTTCCCCAAGTGCCGAACACTCTGTCTGAGTGGAGATAATAACAACACGACTTAGGATCAGATCTTATAGATTTATAGATAAGATTTTGCAAAGGTGCTTTTGAAGTTTTCATTTGCACTCTATGGGTATCATTTTTTCTGGAAGGATAGGTATGCATATCATTTACTGCATCATTCAGTTCTTTTCTTATCCTATTGGAAACCCTGAGCACCATTCCATATGATGTTTGCTGCTTTCTAAGTCCTCTCTTCTGAAAAAAAAAGTTGTGTTACATCATTAACTTGCTGGGTAGTATTTGTCGCTACACCTAGGTTTTGCATTGTCACTTTACGTTAGCATTTCTATAGTGTTTTCCCAGTGTGCAGGGTGCTATTTCTTTAGAACTTCTGGAGCACATCAGTTATTTGCTATGCAGTGTTTGAAGCTAATGATACATCTTTTGTGTGGTCACTTTTCATGTTAGCATTTTTATTGTGCTTCTTCAGTGGGCAGGGTACTATTTCTTTAGAGCTTCTGGAGCAAGTTCCTGAAATTGACACTATAGTTGCTCCTATTAGTGGTATACCTCCTTCCCTGGTCATTTATTCAATTGTGGCTTAAAAAGATTTGGCTGTAGCTTTTATATTATTTTTTCTTGCTCATTTGAATTTTTTGACCATAATAGGTGGTGGCCTTATATCTGGTGTGGCATTGGCTGCAAAGGCAATCAACCCTGCTATTCGTGTTTTGGCTGCAGAACCAAGTGGTGCAGATGATGCTGCTAAATCCAAGGCAGCTGGTAAAATAATCACCTTGGACAAAGTTGATACTGTTGCAGATGGTCTTCGAGCATTTCTGGGAGATCTAACGTGGTAGGTGAAGGAAAAAAGATCTCAACTTTCTGTTTTAGAAAATGCTTGGTATGCAAAATGGATTACATACAACAACAAAGACTTTTCCAACAATTAAAATATAAATATTCAGGTTTTAACTTTTGGTCTTTTTATTTGACAATTAATATTTGATGAAGTAATCCAATGATTGTTATTTTTTTCTTCAGGCCAATAGTGCGGGATTTAGTGGATGAGATTATTACAGTTGATGACCATGAAATTGTAAATGCCATGAGATTGTGCTATGAGATTCTGAAGGTAGCAGTAGAACCGAGTGCTGCCGTAGGACTTGCTGCCGTACTCTCGGAGAAGTTCCAACACACGACAGAATGGAAGAACAGCAAAAACATCGGTGTCATTCTGTCTGGGGGTAATGTTGACCTGGGTGTACTCTGGCAGTCATTGAGCAAGTAAATTATTTCCTATATATTACTCATTACTCTAAACTGAGAATAATTGTTCATACTGTAACTATCCATTTTTTATCAGGTATTCGTTGATTACTAGTGATTCCTTGTTTAGAGTATATATTGACGAAAAAAATCCATTTACCATGGTTGCTCTTAGATATTGATAGTTATGGAAATGCAGGAACGTTTGGGCATGAGCAGGCATTCCATGATTGCGATAATGATGGAAACCAAAATAGTTCTTGGTCTTTAAAATAAGAAAAGAATTCTAGGCATGAGCAAGACAATATTCACTGGTCCTGTGTACAAAATAAGAAGGGAACATAGAAGCATTCTAGGCCTGAGCAAGCAAAATATAAACTGGTCATGTTGTTGTACAAAATCTGGAGGCAGCCAAGTGTGTGACACATCATATGCTTCTATGTGAAAACATAAAATATAGAAATGCAAGATCAATAGCTAGAACAATACATGACTTACGTGGAACCTTATCCCCCAGGGACGGGAAAGTCACCAAGGGATAGGTTTTCTATTGTATTTTCCTCAATGAGTACATGTGGCATGGAGCTCTATATATAGCTCCACCAACATAAGCAAGTTTCATCACTTATCCATGTGAGACCAAATAACTCCCATACAAATAGCCCAATTTACAATTTTCTCAATACTCCCACTCAAGATGGAGCATGTAATGTTCAGCTTGGACGACACTAACACACATTTTTGAGTACATATATCAAATATAATAAAGGCTAGGGTAGCCTTTATTATATTTGATATATGTACTCAAAAATGTGTGTTAGCACTTCACGGAAGCGTGAATATCACATCATATGCGATCAAGAGTGACTCATACTAGTTGCTCTCAACAACGGAATTTAAAATTTTCAAATGGATGAAACCACATGATTCGAGAACACTTCACAAATTGTTTCATCAAGATCACAATCGGGCTCAAAGGTATACCTCTTGAAGTGTGGTTGCGATCATGAATCTCTGAAGTAAGAGATTCTCCTGTCTCAATTATGATCCGACGAAGTTCGCACTTGCAGGCGTGTTGATGAAACACGTGCTTCTCGCAATCCATGCTGATGATCGAAATGAGGAGTCTCCTGATTTCATCACACAAAATCCGACGCCTTCTTTACGAGCGGAGCACACCGAAGAAGGTGGATATCCTCAAGCAGTTGATCCGGCAGCACAATAGCATGACGACGACGGCGATGTTCTCTAGCTTAACACATGGACGGCCACATGTTGACAGAGAGAGAGGTGACATGTAGAGAGAGAGATGTTGTCTTACGTGTGTAAAAGAAAATGCTAGGTCTACCCTTTCTTTTATACTAAATTGTATGGTGGAGATGCACCCCTAATTCAAATCAATGGTTGAGATCTTGTTGTAAAAATTTACAACAAAAATCAATTTAATTTAAAATAAATTAAATATGTTGGAAATAATATTAACATATTTAATTTCAATTAAATCAAAAATCTCTCACATGAAATAAGACTAGACAACCTACTTCTATGTAAGAGGAAAGGAGATAGCCTCCTTCCCCTTAAACATGGTGGACGATCACCTTGATTGGAGAGAGAAAATCTCTCTCCAATCCTAATGTAATCTCATTACATTAAGTCTTATTTCATGGAATCTTTTATCAACAAAATATCACCAAATCGTTATTGTAAATTATTTGTGATAATTGTAAACAAAACCATTGACAACTACGAATCAAATTCAACCACCCAATAAAATCAAAATTACATTTACAATTAATTGTATAATATGAATCCAATTCACATCAACATTTAATTCACAAATTTTATTTACAATTAACTCTCTCTAATATATTATAAATCACATTTATAATATTTATGATTGGTATGGATAGTGATATCCACATTATTTACAAATTTGATAATTAAATCATATTTAATTATCTTGGATGTCCATTCTCATATGCCCAAATAATATGGATCACATTCGCATTATTCATAATAATTAAATCACATTTAGTTATCAATTTCCCTGAATGTTCAGATACATTTTTAACAATGAAATTATTCTTGAACTCTTTCAAGAATAATGTGCTTTCTCCACGGATACTTGAAGATAAAGATATGATGATTATGTGTTCCATGTATAGTGACTTAGATATTGAGATCATATCTCAAATCTAGATCAAGGGGACCTCTCAAAGATTTTTGATTAAATCAAAGCCATAAATCTAATCTTCTCGTTGCATTCGAATCACATTCAGATCAATGTCTAACATTTGAACTAAGATTAGATTACTTCTCTATTGAGAGGAGTCACTAAAATCCAAACATGTTTCATCACTCTCTCATAATGGAAGCGTCATGGTTATACAATCGTTTACGATCACGTCTCCCTCGAGTATTCCTAATACCCGTACGCCCTGCATACTGGAAGACCTAGAATAAACTCGAAGTTTTAGATCTTATTCAGACTGTCTTCTTCAGGGTTTTGTCATCAAGTTTCTCATTTGATCATTAGGAGTTTATATCGATCATATACTTTCCAAAAGCATATATCATACCTAGGTATTGATCATATACTTTCCAAAAGCATATACCATACCTATAAATTCAGTCAAGCTTTTAAAGAGAGACGACCATGCATGGAATTTGATCCCAATATCTCATGAGTGAGCTCATGTCTTCCTGTTCAGTAATGAGCATGTATGATCTCTTTGAGAGATCGTATTACTTATATGCCCTTGTATGCACACCAGCTTGCTGGTATATAGACCTTAATTAGATCATCAACATATTGATCTGTCAAATGTACATACTTAAACATATAGTAATGCATCTGTCTCCGGTCAGAGGACGCGTGCCTATATCACGCAGTATACGACATACGTCTTAGTTTTCTCGATTTCATTAAGTCAACTCTTTGGCCTAACTTATCTAACACCTCCAAATTTCTATTCCTATGTAGAGGACCTGCATCAAGAGTTCGGTTCGATATAAGCCTTTAGAAAAGAATTACCATCTTCTTCTCAGACTGGAGATTATTTCTTAACAATCATTTGATGTTGCTTAAAGAGTCCTCAATCTAACTCTTTAGATATCATCCAAGCACTAGCATTTATGATTCAACATTTGAATCATCATATGTATTATCATTAAGATGGCCATGGTATATAACCCTAACTATACCAAGGGATATATAATGCAAATTAGTTATTCTTCATTTCAGATTAGGGAATGATTTACAATAACATTTATTGCATAATGGCTCATTGTGGGCTTGCATGCCCAATAATCTCCCACCAGCCCAAAGAGCCATTAAAAGGCTAATCTTTAAACCCACATTCATGTGTTAATCATAAGCTATATAGAAAAATAGCTTGGTAAGCTGACTAGTCAATCTCTTCTCGAGAGACTACACCAAGTCCTTTTACGGTACTTGCATATCTCCTAGCAACAGTGCTCGCATCCAATGTGAATGTTGCATCTTATGCAACCAACACTCAATCTTGTTAAAGCAGTTATAATGTCTTTGATACTACAACTCAATAATCATTATAACCAGCATGTAATTTCTATTATCCTTATCAGAATTCCCTTATTTCCGGAGATCTCTATCTCATAAGGCTAAGGCACGGTCTTAAGTCTTATAAGGCATATGCAGTTAAGACTCACTAATCTCTTTTATTGGTGATAATACAATATTGAGTTCATTGTGAGTAGGTTTATGTAGGGTTTGGGCTCTATCCTAAGGATATGTCCTCGCCTCTCAATATGCATAATGTCCTGCGAATAATGAGGGGTTTTCTCTCCCAATACAAGGTTAATTTTAGCTCTATTTTAATTAGGTCAACTTGCATTTAACAGTCTCCATTTTAGAGATTAGGTTGTCACTGATTAATTTTATGAGCACATAAGTCATCGTCTACTGGCCAGTTTCATTTCCTTTTAGAATTCCTAAGTTATAAATCAAGGGAGGAATCGAGAAAAAACCAATGCAGGCATAAAATCATGATGCATGCTCATGTCACAGATACTTACAGTGACTCCATCCCTCTACATGCACGTGCATGATTAAATATATAAAATATATCTAAATGCGTGCAAGTCGATAGAAAAACCACATCCTTAGCATATATTCTATTAACGGGATATAATTCAACTAATTTGGCTAAGTCAAATGTAGCTTAAATGTGTTCCATAAATCTTAGAGATGAGTGAATCTCTTAAGATAAGTTAGCATATCCTACATTACGGATCAAGTACATAAAATATAATCTAAGGAAGCTCTAGGAGCCAAGTGCTTAGACCCTAATATCTGGTACTCAAGTTGAGTCCCACCCAGTGAGGGTGAAACAGACTCAACACACACAATAATAATGTACAAGTACAAATATTACAGATAACAAACAACATAACAACAACAAATATTATTATTTTTAACTCAGCCATGGCCGGTCCCAAGCCCAGTTAAATGAGGAGGGTTGCGTTAGGTAGCCGACAACCAGCGTAAAACAGTTGGAGACAACTTCCTAAATATTATTTTTTAAAAAATACGACTTAGGAAGTTGTCTAATGACAGTCAAATCTTTTCAACATGGATTTAAGCAAACATAAGATAATATATAACAAACAAAAATACAACTTCGTAATCTGCAATCTCTCGAAGGGGTCTCCTATATCTCCTCTCAACTGGAACTTCAAGCTTGAGCACCAGCCTTTGTAAGTCTTCAAGCATCCTCGAATCCACATGCCCTGACACAAAATAGAAATGGTTAAAAATAGATCAAAGAATTATCAAGTGAATGCAAATCACAATAAAAAACAAAATGTCAAATCAATACAAACAGCTTGACCTAAATAATATATAATCAACTTAACATAAAATATTAAGTCAAAATTAACTATATTAATGAAATTGCATCCCCAACAACGGTGCAATATGATGAACCGCTAATTGACAATGCTAATTAGTACTTGTTGTAGTATGGCCAATTAGAGATCTATCAGTTGCAAGTCAAATATCTCAGTGAAGTGGACTCGGATTTAATTTATCCATGGGCAAGTCTAGGGTCGAAGATTGGGACAAGGTCTATTAACATAATTAATCAGATTTTATTCTTTATGCTTAGTGATTGGTAAATGATTTAGGTCAAAAAAACAACTCAATGCATCACAATATGATAGAATGTATGAATGTGACATAATGCGTTTTTTAAAATATTTTCATGCATGTTAGAAAATCAATACCATGAACAAAATGATATTAAATAATCTCATGCCTATAAGTACTGAATTTATGCCCTAAAATTACGTGTCCAACTTAAGCAAAGATTAGAATGAAGATCTAGGTTCAAATTAAGCAATTATTCAAAGAACATGTCTAGATTATTTATGTTAAATAAATTATTAATTTAACGCTCAATCATATAATAAATATGCATAATCAAAGAGAATTAAATAAGGAACACAATGCAGTTGAAATCATCTCAAAAGGACATCATAAGCTCAAGTTATTCAACTAAGAGTGCATGGGCATAAATGTCATAAAAACATAAAAAATAGCACAAAGCTTCAAAGGTAGGTCCCTAAAAGGACTAAAGTGTAAATAAATAAATCCGATCCTGAAAAGTATGGATAACCCCCTATGTGGGGACATTTCTGCAAATTTGGGAAGTCGGGGGGTAGGGCACTAGAACTTGCCCAACATCACATGCTTCAGGCTCATGATGTCAAGGCTCGGTCAAAGGCGCGTAGCTTGGGCCACATGTAGCGTGTTGATGCTTCGGTGGAAGGTTTGGTGCATCCGAGGCTGCATGCTTGTATGAGTCATTTGGGCTCATCCTATGGTAATTGTACTCCTTATTCATCCTCCTCTGCCTCTAGTGGTGGCTGCGAGGTGGGGCTCCAGTGAGAACTCCACTCCTCCACCACGATGATGCGCCTTACCTGAAGCTCGGGGAAGGTCGCCAAGGACTTTGCGAAGGTCGTTGAAGTTGGATGAAGGCGGTGGATAACTGGAATGCAGTTGTCGATGATTGGTTATCAGAGGAGGAGCTCTAGATTGGATCTCACTCCGATTTCTGATCATTGAAGAGTTTCAAATATGCAGGAGTTAGTAACAAATAGCCGAAGAACAATAACCAAGTGTGCACATGAAGGTGAGGCGAAATGGAGGTATATGCATGGAGAAGATGAAGACCTGAATGGGTTCTCCTCCATTTCCGGAGAAGAAGATGGGGGTGTGATGATCAAGACCTCCAGCGTGGTTCATAGAACCACGATGAAAGTTGGGGCATGAATACTGATAGAAATTATGGTCTATATACGTTGTGAAGATTCAAAGAAATAAAAAGAAAACCTAAATAGCTAACATGTATATGAAGATATTCACCATGGATGAAGGAAGAAGCCTGAGCTTGAGTTTCGACAAAGCTTGGGTCATCGCTTTATCTCTTTGGCCAGAGAGAAAGCTCAAACTATAGTCTTTCAGACGTTGTAGCATGGCAATCTGCCATGGGTCATACTAGAAGACCAATGCCATGATCGATCTAACATCTCTCATTCTCTCTGTCATAAAAAGCAGATGAGGGTTAGGGTTGCTTCGCACAAGGATGGACCAACGATGATGGTGGCCGATGATGGAGTATTCAAGGAGAAGGTCGGACAGTTCTGGATGGGTGACAAGGCAGTTTCAACTGCTCATAGGTTGGTGGTAGTTGATCGGAGATGGATGTTTATGTTAGGGCGAAGAAAAGGGAAGTTAAGGGCAGAGGTTGGCGATAACAGTTTGTGGAGGAGATATTAATGGTTTCATGAAAAAGGAAGGAAGTTGGGTGGTTGATGGAGGTTGCTATGCGCGAAGGATTGGGGCGGAGGTTGAAGTGATGGTTTGGTTGCCTGATCAAAGATTAGGCGGCCCACAATTGGGCGTGGTAGAGCGGTCTGGATGAATGTGATGAGGATCGATCATGCGGCTGAAAATAAGCCACCAAAGAATGGCTAGGATTGAATTGATTGAACGCAACTGACGGTTGAGAGAGGGGGGATGGTTAAGTGAGAGCGGGAACATGGCCCTATCAAAAAATGGGGAAATACATAAATAAAAGTTAATTATAAATAAAATAGTTAGGAGTCGAATTAAAAAAAGTGTCAACAAGAAAGTTGTAGATATCGATGAGATCTACAACTTTCATGTAGAACTCAAAGAGAGAAGATGCCATCTATACATAGAAAATATTTTTGTAGGTAGTTTCAAGTAATAAAATTACTTATTTTATTTTATTTTCTTACTTTTTTTTGGAATTAATTATGTAAAATTTTAATCTAATTTTTATTGGATTTTAAAAAATAATAAACACATAAAATAATAACGCTATAATATAGTTATCTATTTACAATAATTAGAGTTATCTATTTACAATATGTTAAATGTCAACTAAGATTAATTGTTAACTATAACTAGTAAATTACTTAAGTCAGAGAGTAATATAGATTAATAATGTAGATAAACTGGGATTGATCAAAGGGCTTGTCAACTGAGGGAGGCCTTCTTAGGAGGTTCGAGGCACCCGAGTGATGCGGAGGCCAGTGATTCCTGACTCATCGGTGGGAGATAGTAGCATAGAAGACCAAGAGCTGTGTAGCAGAGTAGTTTAGTTGTAGCATAGTTTTTATTTAGTAAGAGAGACATTCATTAGATAATTTGTAATAACTTGACTTACACTCTCAAACATTTAGACATTATCGGGTCTATTTTACCGGGTGTCTGTTCAACCAAGGACCCGATCAGATTTTTTGTGGTTTTTATCGTCTTCTACATTTCTTTCTCTCTATTTTTTCCCTTTGTTTCCGTGATTTGTGTTTTCCACCTTATTTTTCATTTACTTCTTTGTTGATTGAGCCCTTAGACTTAGGATTTTCTTGATAGAGTAATTTTGGTCCCAAGCCATAATTACATCATGTGCCTATAGTCAGATATGCTTGGACTTAGATCAAATTAACAAGTGTTTCACGTAATAGCAATTCTTGTCTTAGGGCAATTTCATCATTGCATTGCATGTAGTGTAATTTAAATTATATATTATGTACCATGCAATACCACCTCAATAATATGAGAATATTATTATAGTCACTACACATACGACCCATCTCTTTCGAGAAACGAAGACTCCGGTCTATGTGAACTTATATTTCAGAGTCATAACTTCACAAGTATGTCTCCAAAAGTACAATCCACGATGACAAAGCCCTCCATAATGACGAGAGACCATAGACATCATCATTATCCGACTTTCCATTTTATTTTTAAATTAATTATTAATCACTTTGAATAATTATTCAATGATGGAAAATTTAGGCATACACTTTTAATAAATATTAAATTAATATAATTAAATTAATAATAATGAAATAATATTTAAAGAGGGATTATTGCAACCAACACATGTATCTCTATACAAATAATCAATAATCAAACAATACAAGCGAACAAGCATAGTTTTTTTTTCATTTTAGAAGACTATGATATGACCCATTGAAATTCATCTTTTCTTAAGATTTCATGTTCTAAAGAAAATATGAAACAAATAGACATTCTAATTATCGTATAGAATCAAACAAAAATACAATGATTTCAGAATTTAAATTTGCAAGATGCGACCATTGCACTTCAAATTGTAAGGTGTCATATAACATGAACTTAAAATTTGTTGTGACCCTAAATATTTCAAAGATATTAGGCCCAACTCATGAATTACATGAATATCCAACTCCTGATTAAATATGTCAATCATATTCTCATAAATTTTGAGTTCGAAATTAGGAAAAATAAGCCATTGTATGTTATTGAGTCCTCTTCCAACTGCGCCTATGGAGAAATCCAATTTTTCGAGGTCGTGCGGTCAAAATTGCATGAAAATTTCTCGCACTGATTAGGGACTTGATTAATGACTTATTAATCAATATTTTGAAGCATTATATGACCCAAAAAATAGTAGCAAAAAAATCCATAATTATTCGTTATGATCTTTGATCGAATCCAAGTCTGCGTTTACTCTCAACATCCAAATCTTCGCTCGAACGCCACAAATTTTGGCGGGTCTTTTGGGTATGAATCTAGATCTTTAAAATATCATAAATATCCCAAATTTAAGGTTCCAAATAGGGGAAAATAGAAGCAATGACATATGTCACAGAAATATTCAAAATAGAAAAGATGTCGCCAAAATAATGTATCCACAAATGAGAAAATCTTGCCTATTATTCATTGGACCCGGATGCAATTTAAATTCTTTAAATGGCTCTGTTACCATTTGAAAAGACGCCTGACCTCGCACACCATGAAAACATGAATATAACAAATCAAATTTGTAGAGAAAGATATTCATTGTATAAGACTGATGCAATGGTACAATAAAATATTTGATTGCAAATGGAAAACCACATAATATAGGATACGATTTCCAAAACATTTCATATAACCACAAAAGTAGTAAAGAATACCTTTGAAGTGCGAGTTTCTAAAACAAGAGACCTATGAATTAAGTTCGATACGACGAAGCTTTCTCTCACGAGCACAATGATGACTACAGGTACTTCCCATGAAGTTGAGAGATCTTCTCCGCCAAGTTGTCCACGTAAGTAGATATCTAAATGATCTACATCTCTTGAACTCGTCACACAAATCGACTCCTTCAATATGTACATGAAGTACAAGGAAGAAGTTGACTCCTCTCATGATTCGCCAAGCCAATGTAGAGGAAGGAATGGCTAGAGATGGTGGACAGCTAGGGATTCCTTGAGAGGATGGGGACAAGCAAGAAGAGTCTTATCTTCTTAGTACTCTTCTTAATCCTCACGACAAGGGTGCCTCTCTTTTGGAGTTAAATTTTCAAGTAAGAGAGAGAGGCTATGCCTCGCTTTATATACAAGTTGTGGACATCCATGAAGAGTCTAACTCTTCATGGGGATGATCACAATAGGATCCTTTGATTTCAGTTTTGATGGTAATGATGGATTCCTAATCCTTCATGAAGTTGGCCACCAATTTAGCCAACATTATCACCAAAATAAAATAAAAAATTATAGAGTCATACTCTATGATGGACAACCAACAATTGGACTCCAATAATCCATCTCTCATTCCAATTCCAATAAGGACTTGATATTTAACTCATTTATCCCTTA
Organism: Ottelia alismoides; assembly: GCA_037367405.1. Lineage (NCBI taxonomy): Eukaryota > Viridiplantae > Streptophyta > Magnoliopsida > Alismatales > Hydrocharitaceae > Ottelia > Ottelia alismoides. Next base: position 368,723 of record JAZKJV010000159.1, read on the forward strand.
ATTAATTGAATTACTGTATTAGAAGATTTATAGAAGCATCCTCCCAACAAATGCATCCACGTCATTAGTAGAATGTAAATCCTGCTCACATTTAATTATGTGAATCATATTCACATGTCTTGAATATATATATATATGAACTATATTATGTAAATATTAATTATTATGAATCTATATTCGTATTAATCAAATCCACATATTCTCATATACATGGTAATAATCATTATTAGGACATGTAAGCAGTATTCACGGATATTTAAAGATAATGTCAAGGAGATTATATAACCCGTATACATTGACTTGAAAAGGTCTAAACGACTTCAGCCATTTTCAGGCGAATATTTTTCCAATATCAAAACTATTTGTATTCATTTCCTTCCTATTCCATTTCTAACACTTCGATCTAGAAGTGGAAACTAGAAATGGATTCAATGACATGAGATTTAATCCAATTTGACTTAAAGTCAATATTTTGAAGGTCAACATTTTGACTTGTGGTGAACATTTGACCCATTTCATCAACATTTGACTTTGGTCAATATTTTGACTTTTGATCAACACTTTGACTTGACTGATCCCATACTCCTGAGTTTCTATTTATATGCAGAAGATATGCATCAAGAGATACGTTGGAAATCGATCTTTTAGGAAATCATGCCTTCTGATTCATGTTTAGAATCCAGTTCTGACTTTAGGCAACACTTCGTTACTATATCAACATATTTGGTGATATTAACGATAATATTACTTTAAAACTTATATTTACACATTTGTTTTACAAACAAATGTGTCATTCTATTTTTTTGTTGATTTAGGAACTTTAAAGACCTTGATTTTTAGAATTTATCTAGTTTAGTCGTTTCCATGATTTTCGATCGTTGTAGCAAAATTTTGACATAATTCTCCGAACTCTCTCCCTCTCTCTCCAAAAATGGCGAAACGAAATCGAAACCCAAAATAATGTTCTTTTCTAGGACATTCCGGATGTTCCAAATGGGGTACATCTAATTAGTTTGAATTTGGTCTAAGATAAAAGGCCAAACTTGTTGCAAGGGATTTCGATCAAAAAATATGATACTACTGGGAGATTCACTCACGTGGCAAAACCGACACAAAGCGAATTAATCTCTTGTTTTCAAGGAATATAAACTTTATACAAAAAATGCTGTAAATTGTTGAAAGCTTACAAACTAAAACAGCCCCCTAGAGCATGGATAGAGGATTGAATTGGTGATCAAATTGAGATATAACCAAAGCAATGGTGATCACACACTATTTCTCAAGGGGGTAAAAAATAATTTTCCTTGTGATGCTGACACGATTATCACAGGAGACAACGAGGAGATAGCTCGTTAAAAAGAGAGCTTATTATGGCTTTTGACCTAAAGATCTTGAACACCTACAATACATTATAGGTATTAAATTGACAATGTCAGATGAAGGTTGAGTTTTTCATTGGAGGAAAACACATGGATTTGTTAAAGGAAATTGAAAAGTTGGGATGCAAACCTACTCCTACGCCTATTGAGGGGAGACATAAGTTGACCACCATCAAGGATGCAAAGCAACTTGATGAAAACTTCAAAAGCCAGTACCAAACATTTGTGAGGAAGTTGATTTATTTTACTCCAAGTAGACCCAACACTACTTATGCTTTAAAAGTGGCGAGTCCATTCATGCATGGACCTATTTATATTCACATGAAGGCATTAGAGCAAATCATCTGCTACGAAAAATCCTAGGAAAAGGACTCATCTTTACCAAAAATGCAAAGATTGAGATTGATGAATACATTTTTGCAAATTGAGTTGGGTGCATTGATACAAGATCTACAACTAAATATGACATATGTAGGTGGCAACCTGATGACTTGGAGAAGCAACCAACAATTGTTCTGTGTTAAGATCCGGTGTTGAAGCTAAATACATGTTGCTAAGATGATGTGGCTTGAGACTATTCTCACAGGCAATGAAATAATCCTTAAAGTTGTCGATGAAGCAATTGTATGACAACAAGAATTAAGATAAATCTATCCAACAATCATATCTTGCATGATAGAACCAAACATGTAGAGATTGATCATCACTTTATCAGAGAGGGAATTGACTCTAAGGAGGTTATGCTATCATAAAAAATAAAGATTGAGTAACTTGTGATTTCATCAATGGACTTCCCACGAGTAGTATTAAGAAGGACAAGTTGAGCATATACAATCTTTATGTCCAACTTGAGAGAGGAGTGTTGAGATGCTTGTCTCATTGGTAAATGGATCATTGGTGAAAATTCATCACTTTGGAAATAGTATACATAACTTACCTCCCTTTGTTGTCTATATACATAATAAAAGAAAAATCTCTAGTTGTGAGCAAGAGGAAACCTCACCCCTGGTTTTCAGTGGAAACATTGGCCAGTTTCAACCACGTATTAACGTTAACCAGATCTAATGAATTGATATATTAACAAATTAACTAAACTGCCGCTTTTGATGTTTGCACCTTTTTATTTCCCAGCCGAAGAGATGAGGAATTCTAGAAACAATAAAGAATAATGTGTTCCTGGTGCGAGACCAATGTACATTTCAACATGTCCGTTCAATTGCTTTTGGGCTAGAAAAAACAAGCCTCCGAACTGACCAAATTTCTTTTTCCCCTTTTCTGTTTACTTCGCCCCTTTACAATATGATGATGACAGTTGTTATCTGTACAGAACAAATTGGAAGCAATAAAAGATCCTCATAGCCTTTTTGCTAAATGTTTCTTCAATCCTTTTAAGATCTTGCCAAACCACATGATGTTCATCATAGCCAATGCAGCTGGGACTACAAACACCAGCAAATAGCCATAAAAATGCATCTGCTCTACCTGCACATCAAACAAGCATGTTGATTGTGATAATTAATTTTAATAAAGTCATGATTTTAACAGATAATATACACACGTGCATCAATACGAAAAGTTACAACAGCCCATATCACATCTTTCTAATAATGAGCTTTGATATTTCTTTTTAAAACGCCACCTAATAAATCAAAACTTCAACAAGTTACCTACTTCAGTGAAAAGAATCTCACTTTATCAAAATTATCTGCCATTCATATTACACAAATATATTTAGTCGTAAAACATAGAGCATCTAAATTATAATAATTGTTAATAGAAGTATTATAGGTGGTTTCATTTGGAAAGAAACTCAATATAAAATCCACTTAAATAACAAACTTTCAATATACACAGTTTTGTTTGGAACACAACATTTAGAATTGCATATAAACACTTGGCGCAAGATTAGACCAGCCTTCCTGCAAAATCATCCCCTTTATATATCCCAGGTATCAGTCTGACCAACGATGAGCTTTTCAATCAGAAGAGGTCACTTCTCAGAGCCATTGTATTTTCAGCTTTCATCCAACGTTAATTATTAATTATTTTCAAAAGAAAAACTTCAGCTAGAGAAGATGGCATACTAAGCACGTTTATTATTTTTTTAGGCAATTTCATTTTTCAAAGCAGGGTACAAACTTTGGCCATTTTTTTAATGAACTTTGGCCAAATTATATGGCACAACTTTCTTTTGAATTTGCAGATGTGTAAAATCTGTTATTCCCAAATTCGGTTTAACCTCCATGAGAACTTCATTTGAATGGAATAGGAACCTTATCTTAAAAGGAAAAGTATGTCTGCCAAGATTTATACTTTGCATAAAAAGAGCTACGTCAATAGATGCAGATTCGCATTACAAAGCCCAATGAATGTGCTACATGACACTTTTGCAAGATCATGTCACCTAAGCAAGGAGTCTCAAATTTAAGATGACTCTTTCTCTGGTTCCAAAATAAATAACTTAAGCATTGCACAGACAAGCCCCTGATATTGCCACTTTATCCTTTCATCTAAGCTGTATCCAAAAGAATCTGCTGAATCAGCCACCAATTGAATCATGTTCAAAGAGACCCAATCCTGTCCGGCTAAAGAGCAGGTAAAGAACACATGGCCAATTTCCTTTCTCCAAATCACAGAAAGTACAACTAAGTGGTATCTATCTCCACCAGAGGCAACAGGCGACATGTTTTTCTTAGTTAAGGGTAATGATTGGTGAAGTTTGAACTCTGGACCTTTAGATGGAAGGCACACTGTTAACCATCAGTCCACTTAAGTGGGTTTAAACCAGACTTTCAGCTGGAGTGGGCATCCAACTTCCAAATGATATTGTGGTCCCCCTTACTAGATCGTCCCGTCCAAAGGGCCACTTTAAAATTCACAAGTTTTTTCGTACTGAAATTACATATGGTCCGAACAATTGGATCCCACTGGCTAGACAGTAAGCTCCAACTTCAAAAAGTAGGTGCAACTAGCTTCTCAATTCTAGCATCCAAAAGTCCTCGCTAAACCCTCCATATCCAAATCACAGACACTCTCCAAGATGTCCATCTCAACAGCACTCTGTCTTATTTTCTTTGTCATCTGCAAGATAAAAAGACGAGGCATCCTTCTTTGCACCAAACTAGCACTCACAAGCAAAGGACGTCGACTAGATATTAGTGGGCATTCATGGACTCTTAATTCAATATCTAAGTGGTAAAGCAAAGACCAGACCTTACAAGTAGCCCTCCTAAGAACTCCAGTAGTAAATTGCAATAACACATTTTCAACACGAGGGTTCAATGACCTAAAGATCACAACATTCTGCTAAATGCACAAGGCCCAATCACTGCAAAAGCCTTAGAAAGCTCCAATCCCACCCACCCCCACTTTCTTTCGTTTCCCGACCTTCTATAAACCTCCGTCATCAACTTCAATGTCTCGTGTATTCCCTATCATTTTTCATCCACCCCTGGCTCCATCACTGCATGTTATAAAAATCAATATTTCGGTAGCCATTAAAAAGACAAGGCATCCTTCTTGCACCAAACTACCACTTACTCACAAGCAAAGGACGTCAACTACATATTAGTGACCATCCATAGATTCATAACTGAATATCAATGTGGTACAGCAAAGACCAGACATTACAAGTAACCTTCCTAAGAGTTCAGTAGTAAATTACAATAACACATTTTCAACACGAGGCTTCGATGATGTAAAGATCACATCATTTCTCTAAACACACAAGGCCAAATCACCACAAAAGGCTTAGATTGATCCAATCCCACCCACCCCACTCTCTTGCTTCCCAACTTCTATACACCTTCGTCCTCACCTTCAATATATCCCACTTATTCTCTTTCATTTTTTATCCACCCCTTGCGCCATCACTGTATGTTATAAGAAATGATATATCGGTATCGATGTGTCGAGGGATTCGACATACCCCCAGTATCTCTTTTCCCAGGGTCTCGTTTGATATCTCACGATATATTGGTGAAATAACAATGTATCATGTCATATTGCTCAAAATTTATGGATTTCAGTACAAATTCTCCGATATTTCATCAGATATCAGCGACGTCGTATCGATATCGATGGTGTATCATCAAAATTACATGTGTTTCTTGATTTAATGCTTATTTTGTGAGGGAAGAGATTAGTAAAGTATTTTTACATTTTAAAGTTTGATTTTTCCAGATTTTGTTTGCATTGATACTCCTAGTATTAACAACAAATTAGGATTTATAATTATGTATCAAGGGTGCCACCTCCAAGCCCCTGTATTGGGAGTGCACTTGTTCCCCACCTCAATAATGGTGAAGAATTTTAGGTCAAGATTCAAGTACAAATTAGATGAACCTAGGATTTATCAGGGGGAGGGGGCGGCGAATGGTCTTCGGGGTGGGGGGCATTATGGACTTCATTTAGTTCGGTACGAAAGATGCTATCGGAGATAGGACGAAGTGTAGACTCGAGGCAACTTTGGAGAGGAAACATGTAGTGGCCGTGCTTGTGGAAGCAGGATTTATTGTGGTGATTATATAAAGGTAAGCGCATGCATATCGTATCCAAGAGACATAAATGTTGGAGTCGATCGAAGGTCTAGATCGAGTGTGGTTTGGCAGTTTGCTACCTCAAGTCAAATTGTTTCTTCAGGCTGATTCGAAGTGAGAACAAGCATCGAAATCAATAATCTACACAGATGTACCCAACAGTGTATGAGAAAATACCTAAAGTCATAGTAAGACTCGCTGAAGCTATATGCTCAGAAGCAGAAGTGCCTTGCAAAAGATGCATTGACCATGACTAATCTATATGTTGGCTGCTCTGTAGCGGATAAGCCATCAGACCCGATGGAAGCAAGGACGATTGCATAAGGTTTACCGAACTTTGCCCAACTTCTTTCAGAAGGATAGTTAGATCGACGGATATGGACACAAGGAGCATGTCCACAACCTCCACGTCCACTTGAGTCGCAACCTCTACTACAAAATCAGAAGGAACTGCGTCAACTTCCAGAAGCACTGGTAGCGGAAGAGGAACCCAAATGAGCCAAGAATAGAGTCTAGTTGTTGAAGACAGACAATATCAAATGGCGGGAAGGGATTATCTAATAGGTGAGAAATTGATCTTTCAATAGTTGATAGTGAGGACTCATTCTTGCTAGCAACCTATACATGCCCAATACTTTGCACACTCTAGAACAAGCTTAGCACAATAAGCAGGTTCAAATACCACAAACTCTTTACACAAACCCGGATAGCACTGCATAAAAGACGAGCCCCCTAGAGAGATCGACCAGATCTGCATATAGATGTATGCAAAGCGTGATTTAATCGTCTATTGAAAGGGAGCCATAGACAACTCCTCCACATTTTCTCAGCTGTCTCAATATACAAGAGATTAGGCATGATAGGGGCTCCACACCGTTAATTAACATGTTCATCACCTGATAATTATCCTACAATCAGGAATCATAGTCTTTGTCTGCTTCTTTCAGAGGCTCCTTCATAAGGATGTAAAGTTTCTCATGACCAATAAACACCTTGAAGGTCTGAACTTGCTCCTTTCAGCTTAATAGATGTCCCATGCACCACAAAAGAAGAGGTGGAAACCATAGAAGAGGTTGAACTAAGAGACTTTGTCTAGAGTTGAATTATGGTCAGTGCGATCAATTAAAGAAGATAAATAAAGAATCCACAATGCGTGTAAGAAGGTTATGGGTGGACATTTAGATCCACAACAAGCCCGTGTACCACAAGGAATCATCAAGACTGTAACAGAAAGAATCTAACAGATATTCATAAGGGCTACCGACGGTAGTTTGGTGTTTATAAATGTCAGCAGCAATGGCAGTGGCGGCTTTAAGGGGTTGCTATCATCAGGGGCAAGGATTTTATGGGGTTAAAGTATGCCATTGCCAAGAAATGTAGAGAACCTCGACCTAAGAGTGGTGCTCTGATACCATGTGGAAAGGGGTGAGGAAATTCTTATTGAGATAAGGGTGAGTAAGATCTTTAATATAGAATGAGATCCTAGCTCAAAAAGGCACAGTTATGCCATCATGTATACACATAAATAACCAAATAGGAAATACAATGGGGCAAATAATATAAAAGGCAAATGCTATAATAGTAAATGATTATATAAACAAGTCCTATATGTAATGTATCAATAATATATTTATGGTGGTCAAAGTTATCAAGATAGTAGGCAACATGGCAATGATACTACCTACTCCCAGTACCAGAGTGAGACAAACAATTTTAATGATGTTAGTTATGTAACTTTTCATAACTTTTACAAATCAGTGCATCCTCTAAATCAAACATCCCCGCCCTCATTAAGATCATCCACTTCGTCGCCATCGCGAGATTCCCAAGCTCCTTCACATTCTCATCGTGTCAATTGTAATACAGGTGCAAAAATCAATTCCATTGTTTTCTATCCTTATAACTAGGGCATTGTTTCGAACATAGAAGAACAAGAATAGATGCAGTATGTAATGGACACAAAGCTCTGTATTCCTACTGTTCATACTGTCATTCAAGAGTCACGCTAGGTATAAAAGAACGTGAGGTGTTCCAAGGTGGTTTCCTCGTGTATGAGGTGAGGCGAAAACATCAATTTTGTAAAGAGAAAAATTGTAATCAATAAAGTACACCAAAATGGAGTCATAAAATATTAGATTTTGTTGGAAATGCATTTCAAACAATTCCGTGTTAGTAAAATACACAACATGTAAGCAGTTTAAGCATTTGTGCTGAAAAATACTAACATCAAGGAACAAAAATATCTACAATAACTTTCTCAAGCTAAGACCGTCATTAATGGTATTTATTCATTTTTATTTAATGCCACTATTGAATCAAATTTAATGGAGAAAGGATATCGGTTCACCATGGACCAACATCCCATCAAGGTCATTATAATAGAAAATGACGTAATGCAGGGATTCCCTAGTATGCTGTCCAAGCGTGCATTACCAAATGCATCCACTCTTGGCTTCGGAAATCTGATTGGCATATGGTGCTTGAGAGATTGGAAAAGAAATTTGCATGATGGAAGGCAAGGATCATATCCAAAGGTGGGAAGGTGATATTGCTTAATCATGCGCTCTCGGCGTTACCCCAGTTCTTTTGTTCATGTAGGAAATTGCCAAAAGAAATTTCTGAACAGATGGAACGGCTAATGAGGAGATTCCTATGGTCAGATGGTAAGCAAGAATACAGAGGAAGGCATCACTTGGGATGGAAAACGGTCACCAGGAGAAAGAATGACGGGGGCCTTGGCATCCTAAGACTCCAGAGCATGAATAAAGCTTTACTTTCTAAATGGATCATTAGATTGTGGGAAGCCGAGGATCTCACGTCCAGATTTTGCTACGGAAGATCTACTCAATTGGAGGGGAGTTGCAATTATCACATATTAGGTACCCCTCCTCCCTTTGGTTGGGGCTGAGGGACACTCTGTCAGAGATAAAACAAGCATTGCAACCTGTGATTGGTAATGGTCAACTATTTCGATTCTGGATTGATGACTGGACGAATTTAGGATCTTTGAAGGATCGTTTTCCGCAACTATTTCAGTTATCCACTGACAAATGGGGTAACATAGCGGCTGCATATTCTAACGGCACATGGAACCCCTGTTTCACGGCGTCCCTTTCGGAGCAACGGCTCCATGACTAGCTGCAATTACTCAAACACCTAGAGGAGGTGGATGGACCGATTGGCGGTAGAGATCATTTTACATGGGCATATGGGAGATTTAGCGTCAAGAAGGCATACAGTTATCTGGAGTAGGGACAAGCGGAAAACCAGACGAAGCAAGAGCAGGACTTCACATTGATATGGAAATCCAAAGTTCAACAAAAGATTAAATTCTTTCTTTGGCTCGTAAGGCATGGTCGAATTATGTCGAAGACAAGGAAGGATAACATCTTTCACACGGGGGATTGCATCTGCAAGAGATGCAATGAGGAGGATGAGGATTTAGAGCATTTATTTTTCAAATGTCGTATGTCGTCGCAGATATGGGGCGAGGTTGGGATTCAATGGTTGAATGTTGTTGACTCAACGGCCTTCTGGACATCTATAAGAGTGGTGGGCGGCAATTCTCATGACGACGTCTCCCAGGCATACCTTATACTGTGGGCAATATAGTGCGTGCGAAATGAGAATATATTCAAGGGCCAACGATTCTACACCAAAAACGTCATTAACCACTTTAGAAGATTGATAAGAGGAACAATATGACCGTATGGGCTGTATACGGTTGTCTTAGTCCTTACTCTCCTCTCCTTTTGTAACTTCTCTTTCTTTTATCAATGAATTCTTGAGGTGAGCCCCATTGGAGCCTCACCCTATATACGATCAAAAAAAATGCACCCACTCTGCATACAACTTCATTCCTTAATCATGTGACCGCCAGCAAGCCAAGCCCTCCGAGAACTTATTTTCATGGTCTTCGAACCTCACTCAGCATTCTGATTGTGATATATGTTTTCCCATGCACGATGCGTAATTCGATGCTGACATATGATAGTCAAACAGTCATCAATTGGCCCTCATGAATCAGCATGTGTTAACACATCTCCCTACATGCATATGCATGGTTGCCAGAGGTGGAATCAGGAATTACAAATAGGGGGCAATAGAGGGATTGTGTTTATATGAGTTAGATGATGGTAACTTTTTCTCTTTCAATTTTGAGTCAAAACGAAGTGTTTAACATATGTTAGTCTAATTTTGAGGTTGCACTTTAAAATCTTAAGTTCTTAGTAATATTTTTCCCTTAAATCTTAGGAATTAAATAAAATTCCATCAACTTAGTTTAATGTTCTTTATTGTCTAGACACTTAATTTTTGTAGAGTTTGATTTATTCTTCCTTGTTATGCAATGTTTTATTAAGAGTGTTCTTCCTTGTTATGATGCATGTGATCCCAATTTCTTTTATGTAAATTGTCAGTTAATCTATATTTCTTTGTGATAAGTTAATTTTAGGTTGATGTGGGTGGAGGGAAATGAATGACTAGATTATTCTGAAGATTATAGGGCTCTCTGATATAGAGAGGAGAAACCTTAGAGGGCAAATTAGATAAGAGAGACAGAATAAATAGGAAATTACAAAATAACTCTCAACATTCCCCACCGAGAGGGAGCATAGATGCCAATCATGCTAAGCTTAGAACACCACCTCTGGAACGACCCCCTGGCTAGGGCCTTGGTGAAAACATCTATTGTCAGTTACCTTGATCTGACATGAGAAGTAGAGATAAAGCCTCTATGTATTATATCTCATGTGTAATTGCAATCCACCTCAATGTGTTAGTCCTCTCATAGAAAACGGGATTGTTGGCAATGAATAGAGCAGCCTAGTTGTCAGAAAGGAATTGTATGGGAAGAGTCACGACAATAGCTAAGTCTGTCAGAACGGATCTGACCGACATCATCTCAGTGCTCCTTATGTATATTCTGACTTCGAACTGATCTAGCAACCACGGTCCACTTCTTTCTTTTCCATGAGACCAAAGAACTCCCTATAAAAAGTGCAAAATTAGATGAAAACTTCATGTCTTTAGGGTATCCTGCATAGTTAGCATCTGCACATGTCGGTGATGGCAAGAGATGACCTTTTGCTAAAAAGCAACCATGTACTTGGAGAAGACTTCAGATACCTTATGATCATTTTAACATCGCCAAGTGAGCTTGCCATGGTTGCTCCATAAAGTATAAACTGGTAGACTTTGCTCACTGCAAAAGAGATATTTGAACTAGTAAGTCATAGAGGAGCTTCCTGACAAGCTCCTTGTGGAGTTTCCTGACAAGCTCCGGGTATCAGATCTTATCCACCTCATTTATATCATCGTTGTAGAGCTTCATGCTAGGATCTATGGGAGTAGTGGCAGGTATGCAGTCTATCATCCATGTCTCTAGGAGAAGATCGGAAACATACTTCCTCTGTAATCACAAGACCTCTCTGGTTCCTGACAAACTCACGCCCAAGGAAGTATCGTAGCTCACCAAGGTCTTCAGTGGTAAACTGTTGTCCCGCGACATATGCCTTCTAAGTCATCTCATGTAACAATAATGTCATCAACATAAACTAGAATGACAACAATACTTTTTGTGCCATGTGTATAAAGAGCGAGTGATCTGCAGTCAATCTCTTGAAGCCTTGTTGCTCTACCAATTCCAAGAGCTTCTGGAACCATGCTCTCTATAAATAAATCTTATGAATTCTAAATATCTTATGATCCCCCCCCTACAATCAACAAACCTAAGTGGTGGTTGCATATAAACCTCCTCCCGTAGGTCTACATACAAAAAAGCATTCTTGACATCAAGTTGGAAAAGTGACCAGTCTTGTATTACTGCAACAGAGAGGAAGATCCTGAGTGTAGAAATGACGAGCCACGAGGAAAAAGTGTCTTAATAGTCCACCCCATATGCCTAAGTGAACCATGTGCCACAAGTCTAGCCTTGTAGCGATTAATACTGCAATCTATTCTATGCTTCATGGTAAAGACCCATTTACAGCTAACCACAAGAGCCCATGTTAGGAAGTAACCAAACTCCATGTGCCACGTGACTGGATTGCAGGCATCTCCTCCATAAAAAGATGTCAATGATTGCCTTGCATAACTTCCTGATGTGTATTATGTGTGCGGGATCTCTACGAAAGGCAGACCCACCACAAACTTCTTAAAACCCTCTGAAAGACGCCTTAAAGAAACAAGGGCCACAAGATGATACATAGGGCATATATGCCTCTGCTTTTGAAGAGCAATGGGCTAGTAAAGATCCTCTGGACGATCTATCTCATGTATAGTACTCTTCTAAGGTGCTACATGTTCAACCTATAAAGTCTCGTGTTCTACAGACAAATCAACAGCGCTATCAGTAGAAACCAAGTGCTCAAAATTTACCTCGGGCGTGGAGGATGATGGGAAAGGCACAAGAGCATGGGGTACAATACGCGGTATATGAATGTAGTAATGAGGCAAATTTTGAGCCACAGGAGGAAGTGTGGTGGGAGGTAGACGCGAAGGAGGTGGTGGAATGTAAACCTCCTCACAAGACTCAAAAGGGGTCATCCGATCACCTGTGTGAGAAAAGTACAAGACATACTCAAAGAATGTGATGTTAGCACTAACAGAGTACTTCTATTTGATAGGATCAAAGCACCAATACCCTTTCTCGGTATAGAGTAGCCCACAAAATATACTTGACAGCTCTGGATCAGAGCTTGTCATGGCAAAGAGCCAGGTGATGAACCAAAGCCACAAAGCCAAAGACACGAGGTGTTAGAGAGAAAAAGTTCTTATCGAAATATGTAATTGAAAAAGAAACCTTTTCTCCTAACACGGAGGATGACATACGATTGACCAGGTACCAGGCAGTGAGGACATCATCATCCTAAAAAGAGTGGGGAGCATGACATTGGACAAGAAGAGTCCTAGAACATCAAAAAAGTGACGGTATTTACGCTCGGCAATATCGTTTTGCTAAGAAGTCTAAGCATAGGAAGTCTGATGTATGATGTCAAAGGACCTAAAGAACTGAGAGCGCCGAATGGTACAAAACTCCAAGGCATTGTCAGAGAAAACATACTTAACAGTAGCTGAAAAATATTCTTTATTTCCTGGATAAAGATTAACTACCAGGCCCAGCTTCATTTTTATTTTTCATAAGAAAACCCCAAGAAAGTATAGAATAATCATCGACGTCAACTAGATAGAACATGCACCCAGATGATCAGGAACACGACTGGGACCCCGGATATCAAAATGAACTAACTCAGAAAAAGTACTACTACTACGACTCTGATGACCAAAAAACTGGAACGGTAATGCTTCCCAAGCTGGCAAGCCTCACACTGAAAAGTAGACTAAGATGGGATCTGCAGGACTCTTCACAACTTATGTATGAGTCAGCCTACTGCAAAGGCTATGTGGGATATTCTCGCCACTACATACTCACCGGTGAAGAATGAACCAAAGATACTGTAGCTCCAGCACGATATCTTCACATCAAAGCAGAATGGTCGCTCCCTTCATACCCTCTATACCAAGGCCTTAACTGCCGGATTTCGGTTTCGTTTCGGAGACTGACCGAAACAAAATTTCGGTCGAATTTCGGTCAAGATTCGACCGAAATTTCGGTCATTTCGGTATGTTTTTGAACTAAGCCCCCCAAATATCGGTCGACATCGACCATTTCGGTCGGATTTCGGTCACCCACCGAAACCGAAATTCGACCGAAATTCGGTCGAATTTCGCCGAAATTTGAGGCCATGCTCTATACTTCTTTGAGGGGTATGTTTGAGAAGTTACATGGATACATTCTCTTGACTGCTACGCCAGAACGGCTTAAGGCATACAGAGACTCTGTGATGACTGGGGTCTTTCTAGCAGCCCTTGACCATGAGTATGACGCAGCTCGTGCCCAGATTCGACTGATGCTACCATACCTCCGATGGAGGCATACCGCAGATTGAGTAGACTGTTTATATCCTCTGGTAGTACTTTACAATCTCAGACATCTTCAGCTATGGTTGCATCACGTGGTAGAGGGAAGCCCTACACCATATCGTGGTAGGGGAGGCCCTAACCGGGGCAGAGGAGGGGGTGGTCAACCCCGTCAGCCATGCACTTACTGCCACAGGCCATGGCCACTCTAGGAAACCTATTATTCTAAGCATGGGTTTCCTGCTTCAGCTCGAGTTGCAGAGCAGACACAACGGGCTGGGAGTCCATCACCTGTATATGACCAGAGATTTGACGAGTTTGCGGTGCGACTAAGGGAGATTATGCATGTTACTTCTGGATCTGTCAGCTCTCCTTCAGGATCCTCAGAAGTAGCTGCCTCAGCATCAGTTTCTACGTCAGGTATAGCACATGCCTTTACTAGTTGTTACAGGGCAGACTTGTCAAAATGGATCATGGATTCCGGAGCATCCCATCATCTCTGTGGTGAAAGAGGCCAGTTTAGTGTTTTTCGTCCGACTCAGCATGGACGGTCTGTCAGTGTTGTAAAAGTCACCCGACTGGCCCGACTATTAGGTCCGACTAGTCTAGTCAGCGGGGTGGCCGACCGAGTACCGACTAGGCAAACTAGTCGACCAATTTTTGCTTGGAGATACCATATTTTTTTTGTTTTTCATAAGCAAACTTATTACAATATGCTTAATATTTTATTTAGATTCAATTACTTCTTTTATTTTATTATGATAGTATAAAAATGTACAAAATATATGTAAATATATGTATAAAACTAAGTTATAGGTTTAAAATTGTCATAAAATTTAAAGCCGATAAAAATCCGACTAAATCCGATTAGTCGCCCGACTGCCGATTAATCCTTAGTCAGTGACCCGACCGACCGAGTACCAACTACCGACTTTTGCAACCTTGCGGTCTGTTGTGATAGTATATGGACAGATTCTCCCATTACTGGTCAGGGGGAGGGGCAGTTGACTCCCGGACTGAGGCTTCAGAATGTTCTTTATGCTCCTGATTTTTCTATGAAATTACTATCAATTAGTCAAATCACCAAAGATTTACATTGTCATGCCATATTTGATCCATCTGCTCTTGTGTTTCAGGATATACTCACGGGCAAGGTGATTGGAGCTGGCCGTGAGCAAGGGGGTCTCTACATACTAGTGCAAACTCCATATGTTGATGTCTCTTCTCTTCACACTAGATCTGATTCTCAATATATGTGGCATCTTCGATTTGGTCATCTTCCTCTACAAAAGCCGAGTCATGTTCTTCCACAGATTTCTCCTCGCTCTACTTTCCAGTGTGAGGCCTGCCAGCTTGGGAACCATCATCGATCCACTTTCCAGAGTCGTCTGGGTCGAAGTAGTCATAGTCTGTTTGAGTTAATCCATTTTGATATTTGGAATCCAAGACGTGTCTCAGATCATCAGGGACACAGGTTTTATCTTGTTGCAGTTGATGAGTTTTCGAGCTTGTCTTGGGTCTATCTTCTTACGAACAAGTCTGATGCCAATAAGGAACATATTTTCAGCAAAAGTCAAGTTTATACATTCAGATAATGCACTGGAATTTTGCACTACTCAGCTTTCTCAATTCCTTAGGTCTCATGGTATTGTGCATCAGACGTCTTGTGCATATACTTCCCAACAGAATGGGGGAGCTGAATGAAAACATCGCCATCTTTTGGACGTTACCAGAACCCTTTTAATTCAGAGTCGTGCTCCTCATTCATACTCGGGAGATGTGGTTCTATTTGCTTGTTATCTGGTTAATCGTATGCCCTCTTCGGTACTGGGGAGAAGGTCCCATTCTTGATTGTGTTTCCCGAGATGGATCTTTTCTCGCTTACGTCTCGTGTTTTCGATTCAGTAGCTTTTGTTCATCAAATATCTCCTGGTCTTGACAAGCTCTCTTCCAGAGCTGTCAAATGTGTGTTTGTTGGGTATTCTAAGACCCAAAAGGGATATCGTTGCTTTGACCATGTTTGACGAAGGTACTACGTCAGTGCTGATGTCACCTTTTTTGAGTCCATTATGTATTTCTCTCCCACAAGTGTCAAGCTTACTCCTTCAGAGGACGGAGAAGAGGTCTATATGCCTCTTCCTTCGATCCCCATTACATCTCCACCACGACCTCCTCCACCGCCACATCCACCGTCTCCTACTTTCTTTCTGCGGGTTTACCAGCGACGGTCCCATGCTCATGTGCCTCCTCCATCGTCCAGCACGTCGAGGATGTGTATTGAATATTTGAGTCCTTCTAATGGCATTGGTGATTTGCATGTGCAGACTGAAGTACAAGATGTCGTGGATACTATTACTTCTACAAGTAATGAGGATTTGGACATACTTATTGCTCTACGGAGGCATAAGCGGGCTTGCACTATGCATGCTCTTATTTCACATGTTTCCTTGAATCGTCTTTCCAAGGATTGTCAGAGGTTTGTTGTGCGACTGTCTTCTATAGAAATACCACGGACCTATCAAGAGGCGTTGCAGAGTAGCCATTGGCGTCTAGCTATGGCAGAGGAGATGGCAGCTTTACAATCGCGTGGTACATGGAGCATTGTACAGGCTCCACCAGGTATTTGTGATTGGCAACAAGTGGGCGTTTAATGTGAAACACCGAGCGGATGGCACTGTGGATAGATATAAGGCCAGGTTGGTTGCTCGAGGGTTCACACAAACCTATGGGGTGGACTACCATGACACTTTTCTCATGTTGCGTGTCACTCTACACTACGAATTCTTGTTGTTGCTGTGGTACGTGACTGGTCGCTTTTCCAAAAAGATGTAAAGAATGTGTTCCTGTATGGTGACCTACAGGAGGAGGTTTACATGCAGCAGCCACCAGGGTTTGCTGCTGAGGGGGAGTCAAGTATATGGTGTGTTGTCTTCATCAAGGAAGGCCGTATCGATATCGATATCGTTTCGGTCCGCCCGAGAAATGATATATCGGGATATATCGCCGATATATCGACGATATCTGTGGAAATGTCGAAAATGGTTCAAAAAAGCCAATTTTTTGCCATTTTTCAGAAATTAACGTCATCCAAGATATCAAGCCAACAAATAACCTACAAATAAACACTTATATCACACATATCGGTCATCTATAGACCATACATTACACATATCGATATCACGCATATCGGTCATATCGAACATATCGATATTATTATTGATTCTTGACTTATAAATATTGGAAATGAATTTCATTCAAGTTCTTATAACATGAAATACTACAAATATACACCTAGAAAATACATATATATCATTTATGAGGACTATGATCCTTATAGTGCACATATCGGTCATATCGAACATATCGCTGATATTGTTAGTTATTGACATACTATATATATTGAAAATGGAGTTCATCCAAGTACTTTGATCACTAAATAATTTACAAATGTACTCTTACTCTCTTAGATAACACATATCGATCATCTATGAACCTTATATCGCATATATCGATATAGCGGTACTGTTAGTTGTTGACCTATATAAATTGAAAATGGAGTTTATCCAAGTTCTTAGAAATGTGGTTCATGCGGCCTATATATATTTTTTGCCATTCTTAGAAATGCGGTCCATGCAGCCGCATATGCGTATTCGGTCACTTGACCGAAGCGCATATGCCATATGCGGCAATGTGCGGTCAAAACGCATATGCGATCCGCATATGCGGTATATGCGGCCGCATATGTGGCCGCATATGTAATGGGATTCATGTTAATCCATGACATGTTGATGACACATTAACTCGATTTTTTTCCGAGCAACTCTTATATCATCATTTGCATTGATGTATCTTTTCATTATTCTCGTATATGTTGCATTTGGGAATATAATCTAGGATATTTTTTCTTTTATCCATTTTTCCCATTGTTCTCAACACTTATTAATGAATTGTTTACTACTTTTTGAATTTTCTATCTAATAAATTCATTCTAATTCTTCAAATAAAACATGAAATAATTGACTAACGTTCTGACACTCTACATGTTTTGTGTTTCTAATAAATTTTATATGTAAACAATCTTCCCCTATATTTTGTGTCAACATATTTTATCCCTTGGAGATACATATATGTGTATAATTTTGGGTGTATGTAACTATGATTATTCTTTAGTTTTTGTTATCTATAGGATCTATATATCATTAAAGGATTTCTTATAGAATCATGTATTCCCTTTTGAATCCAAATTTGTATATGTATATATATGCATTAAGCTCAAAATACACACTAAAAAATAATCAATTTATAATATCATGCTTATATATCTTATTTGAAATTTTTGATTTTGAATATTGTTAGATGATCAACTTTTAAATATAAACACATTTTATTGTTTATTTTATAATATTTTAAATTAAAATATTATAAACCGCATGAACCGCATATACTTTCGTATACTCCTCCGCATATCCGCTTACTCGCTTTAGACCGCATGACCGAACGAATATCGCATACCGCATTTCTGAACCTTGTAAATAACTTACAAATATACTCTTTGATCATAAATATCGATCATCTATAAAGCTTATATTGCCTATATCGATCATTTCGAACATATTGATATTAATGTTGATTCTTGACTTATAGATTTTTTTGAAGAATTGACTTATAGATATTGGAAATGGATTTCATTCAAGTTTTACAACATGAATAACTTGTAAATATACACCAAGTTTAAGAACCATTGTATGCACCCTTCTGTCACACCATACCCTACTAGTACGGGGGTCAAGCTTGCATGAATAATAGCATTGATATATAGGGATATCGACGAAATCTCGGTGATATCGGTCGATATCATGTATTTTTTGTATTTAATCCATTCATTTTTGATCGATATGGGCCGATATGGCGATATATCGCCGATATCCCTGTAAAAAGATATACACTCCGATTTCGATATCACCAACCTCTCGATACCGATATATCATCGATACAGCCTTCCCTGGTCTTCATAAGGCCATATATGGTCTTAAGCAGAGTCCGATGGCTTGGTTTCAGAAGCTCTCAAAGTTGATTGAACAGAAGGGGTTTGTCCAATCCACTGCAGATCATTCTCTTTTTGTTAAGAGAACTCGAAGAGGTACAGTTGTTGTTCTGGTTTATGTTGATGACATCATTGTTACTGGTAGTGATAAACATGGCATTCAAGCAGCTAAGGATTTCCTTGGACAATAATTTGTGACCAAGGACATTGGTACACTACGTTACTTCCTTAGCTTGGAGTTTGCACAGAATCAACAGGGCATGGTTATGATGCAAAGGAAGTATATCACTGACCTTCTATCTGAGACAGGTATGACAGGATGCAGACCTGCTACTACACCAGTGGATCCAAGGCCCTAAATGTCGGTTTCTGTCACCATTTTGGTGACCGACCAAAACGGAATTTCGATCGAATTTCGACTGAAAATTCAGTCATTTCGATCATTTTTTGTACTAGGGCCCACATATTTCGGTCATTTCGGTCGAATTTCGATTTCGACTAAATATCGATATTCGACGGAAGTTCGACTGAATTTCGCTGAAATTTGAGGCCATGAATGGATCTTAATGCTAGGCTCTATGATGATGACCCTGAAGAGGTGGATAAGAGACGTTACAGAGAGCTGGTAGGAAAGTTGTTATATGTAACTGCTACCATGCATGATATATCATTTGTTGTGAGCGGAGTCAACCAGTTTATGGAGCATCCCGGACAGACTCTCATGGATGCAGTGTGCATGATTTTGAGATACCTGAAATCTTCCCCGGGGGCAGGTCTTCTTTTCAGAAGAGATATATCTCTCACAGTTACTGGATGTGCAAATGCGGATTATGCTGGGTGTCCCAAGGATAGGAAGTCCACCCCAAGTTTCATTGTGTTTGTTGGTAGCTCACTGGTCTCATGGCAAAGTAAGAACAGTTGTTGCTCGATCCAGTGCTGAATCAGAATATAGGGCTATGGCCCAAGGGAGTACAGAAATAATGTGGGTTAAATCTGTTCTGACTAGCCTAACTATTGAGGTGCCCCTTCCTATGCACCTCAAATGTGATAATCAAGCAGCATTGTTCATTGCTAACAATCCAGCCTTTCATGAGACAACAAAACACATTGAAGTAGATTGTCACTACACTCGTGACTTGATCCAGAAGGGGTTGATCTCTACTACTCACGTTGCTTCAGGTGATCAGATTGCATACATGTTTACCAAAGCTCTAGCGAGGGGTCCTTTTCATCGTTGGTGTTCCAAGCTGAGCATGATAGACATATATGCTCCAGTTTGAGGGGGAGAGTTGAGATTTTTATGTCCGGTGGTCTTTATTTATATTTGTTTATCTTTCAGTTTATCTTATGTAATTTTCCCATAGAGCTTTTCTCCTATATAAGAGAGCTTTAGGGCTTCGTGAAATATAATTTTCATTTGTCCTTCTACATCTTTCAGTGGCCATGATTTTGTTGTAAAAACACAAAAATTAATTTAATTTAATTAAATATGTATTGAATAATCATCAATATAAATCAATTCAATTAAATAAATCACCATAGGAGAAATAGGAAGGAGGAAAGCCTCTTTCCATAAGGGGGATAGACGACCCTACTTGAAGTAGGACTAGGGTGATCGTCCACCCTCCCTATTGGGAAGGAGGCTCCTTTTCCTATTTCATGATATTATGCATCCCATGATTTTCTCCATAATTTACAAGAACATTTGTTGTAAATTATTTCACAAAAAAATTCCAAAATTATTTTATGAAATATCAATCATGTCCTTGGAAATAAGTGAATCACATTCACACCCCAAAATAAAATGTAAATTACATTTTCAATTAATTGTCCAATGTGAATTCATTTCACATCAACATTAAAACGTAAATGTTATTTACAAATGACTCTCTCTTATATATTATAAATCACATTTATAATATGGTAAAAGGAAGCCTATACCCATGTGTAGGTAATTTTCCTACACCCACCCCTACTCCCCTCTGTTTTTTTTTAATTGAGTCCATGGGGGATTTAGATCACAATATATCACCGTCACATCATTCAAATTTCAACTTATTTCGAGGCTTTCAACTTATCCATCAAGATAGTCAAATTTTAACTGCCATATATTTGTTGAAACAGGCCCATTCTGATGGACATGTTAGGAATGTTTGTTTTACACGAAATTTGAAATACATGTTCCTCTTACTATTCTAAGTAAATCCCTTAAGGATACATTTCAAAAAAAACAAAAAATTGAGGGAAAAGGGGTGGGTGTAGGAAAGTTACCTACACATGGGTGTAGGCTCCCCAATCCCTTATAATATATATGATTAATATGGATAGTGCTATCCGTATTATTCATATACATGATAATTAAATCACATTTAATTATATTGGATCATCATTCTCATGCATCTAAATAATATGAATCAAATTCACATTATTCATGGATAATTAAATCGCATTTAATTATCCATTTCTCAATGCTTGGATACACATTTAGCAATGGAATTATTTTTGAACTTTTTCAAAAATAATATGCTTTCTCCGCTGATACTTGGAGATAAGGACAAAGTGATTGTACATTATATGTATAGTGACTTGGATATTGAGATCACATCTCAAATCCAGATCTTGAGGACCTCTCATAGATGTTTGATTAAATCAAGGCCGTAGATCTAATATTCTCATTACATCTAAATCACATTCAGATCAATGTCCAACATTTGGACTAAGATCAAATCACTTCTCAACTGAGAGGAGTCACTAAAATCCAAACATGTCTCATCACTCCCTCGAAATGGAAGCGGCGTGGTTATACAATCGTTTATGATCAGATCACCCTCCAGTGTTCCTAATACATTCACATCCTGTATACTGGAAGACCTAGAATAAATCCGAAGATAAAGATCAATTTTACATTATCTTCTTTAAGGTTTTATCATTAAGTTTCTCATTCGATCATTGGGAGTTGGTATCGATCGTATGCTTTCTAAAAACATATATCATACCTACAAATTCTTGTCATGCTTCCAAAGAAAGATGACCATGCATGGAATTGTTCCCAATACCTCATGAGTGAGCTCATGTCTTCTTATTCACAAGTGAACATGTATTATCTCTTTGAGAGATCGTATTATTCATATTTCCTTAAATGCACACCAGCTTGTCGGTGTATAGACCTTGATTAGTCCATCAACCTATCAGTCTGTCAAATGTACATACTCAGACATATAACAATACATATGTCTCCGATCAAAGGATGCATGCCTATATCATGACAGCAAATGACAAAGGACTCGGTTATCTCGATCTCGCTAAGTCAACTTTTTAACCTAACTTATCTGACACCTCTGAATCTCTATTCCTATGTAGAGAACCTGCATCAAGAGGTCGGTCAGATATCAGCATATAAGGAAGGATTGACATCTCCTTCTCAGGCTGGAGATCAACTCTTAACAATCATTTGACGGTATTTGATGAGTCCTCAATCTAATTCCTTAGATATTCATCCAAGCACTAGCCTCTATGATTCAACTATTGAATCAACAGTTGTATGATCATTAAGATGGTCATGATACATAACCCTATTATACTAAGGGGCCTTGTAATGCATTCATTCATTTAATCTCAGACAGAGAGTGAAATAAATCAGTAACTTTATTGATATATCAAACATTACAATAATATTTATTGTAGAAATGGTTCGCATCGGGCTCACATGGCTAACAAGGACAATAACATAAGTAACATGATATAACTATGTCCATATCTTTCTAAGGACTAAAATCACTATGTCATGATCTGTTTTGCAAAATCATGCCGCCTCGAGTGACGCATGGCATGGCTTAACAGTTGGCAAGACTAGTTGACGTCATTCAGGGCATGCAGGAACGTCAGGAGGCGATGGAGCGGGGACTCTAATGACAGAACTTTGCCTACCATCCATCTCATGATAATGAGGATAGCATACACCATTCTGTCTCTTTGGATCCTAGGGCGTGACAATATATGTAGGCAAGAAATCTATAGACTAGTCACTCAGTCCTCTCTGTCACCCGTTGGAAACAATAGGCTAACTGAAAAATGGCACTTTCCTCCTAGAGACAATAGTACTCCACAAGAGTGGACTCCCCCTGAGAAGCATATTAGATTCTCATAAAGATGCCAGCAAGAAGTGACATTGTAGTCTGTTGTTAATAAGCATGCACCAGTTCATCTCACATGTCCTTTGTGATGTCCTTGTATAGAAGATTCGCCACAATATGGGACTCAACGTTGTCGGTCATCCATGTCATGACCTGATAATTGTCCTCACGTCAGGTTTCATAGTCTTTATTAGTCCTCTTTAGTCGATCCTTTGTATGAATAGAGATCTTCCTCTGACCGCCAATGAACACCTTGAAGATGCGAAACCAGAGCACGTGGTTACCTGTACCTTGAGCTTGGTAGAAGGCCCATGAACCATCATTAACGAAGTTAAGAATAGGGGTTTGTTCTTTGTGTTAGTCATGGCCTTCTTTGTGTTAGTCATGGCCATCGTGATCAGAGGGAGTAATCAAACAAGTTGTTGAGACACTTTAATCATGCATATGGCGAGTTTAGCAGCTAGAAGTACCACTCCCAACACCCGCGTCGATGGGGAACCACCCGACAGGGGTGGCATGGATAGGCCCCCGACGATCTCCTCGCCAAGGTAGGAAATATCGATATCAATATCGTATCGATCCGTCCGAAAAAGGATATATTGGGATATACAACATTGAAAATATCAGTGGAAATGTCGGAAATGGCTCAAAAGAGTTATTTTTTGCGCTTTTCAGAAATTAAGATCATCCAAGATATTACAACAACAAATATCCTACAAATTTACACGTATATCACATATATCGATCATTTAAACCCTATATATCGCACATATCGGTCATATCGAGCATATCATTGTTATTATTGACTGTTGGCTTATAGATATTGGAAATAAATTTAATCCAAATTCTTATAACATTAAATAACTTACAAATATGCACTTAGATGATACATATATATCGTCTATGACCCTTATATTGCACATATCGGTCATATCAAACATATCGTTGTTAATGTTGATTAGTGATTGATAAATATTGGAATCAAGGCCTCAAATGTCGGATTTCGGTTTCGTTTCGGTAAGTCCAGAAAAGGAATTTCGGTGGAACTTCGGTGAAATGACCGGAAATTGGGAAAATGACTTGAAAACTCATTTTTTTCAAAATTTAAGATTTGTAATGTTGTTTAATCAATAAAAAAGATATAAATACAAGTTTTTTTGCTTATAATAAGATGTTATAATGTTCAGTGCCTTAAAATAATGATTTCGGTCATCATATCGATGACCGTTCAGAGTGAAATTTCATATTTCAGTACACAGTTAAATTTTGGCATTCAATTTTTCTATCAATTCTCAAAAGAATAATAATACTTTTATCACACACAAACACGAATATTTTAACATGTATGCCAAAATAAATGCATAGTAGGGCTTGTGATGGTAAAATGTAGGGATAATTACACCCATAACCCTGAGTAATTTCTCAATCTCAATCATAACCCCGCATAATCGCGAATTACGTGAGGAACCTTAGATAGTTCCTCCGTCTCACACCTATAACCCTCCGTTAAAGAGAACAGTTAACTCAACCATATTGTGAGTTAATCTAACCCAGCGTGTATCCAAGGGCTATTAAAACCCAGAGGGGTCCTCTCCGAACACCTTGAAGAAGGAGCAGATGAGGAAGGGGTCCTTGGGGCCGACAGCGCATGCATCGAGGACGACATGCCTCCCGTTCTGCTGGGCGAAGCTCATCCACAGGTAGGAATATCTACACCCTATGATCCTTGACTGCAAGGGGAACACGAAGATGCCACTCCTTTTCTTCTTCTCCAAGAGCATCTTCTTCACTTGGCGGAATGGATCCTCATGCTGGGCCACGAGAAGCATGCGGACATGGCCTTGGCTCCCCGCTTGCAGGCGGCATCCTCCATGCCGGCAACGGAATCGCTAGCGTAGTCGTAGATGGTGAGTAGACGCTTGTGGGTGTGGAAGGGGTAGGAGTCGGCGAGGAGCTTGAGGGCCGATGCCCGGTTCGCGGCAAAGACCAACCGGTAGTCTTCGGGAGGGATATTAAGGTCGTGATTCTCTTGGTCATGGCGGAGAAAAAGAAGTTCTTCTCTGCACTGGAAACGCAAAAAGGGATGGATGAGTGCGGTGGTTGGCTGGGCACATGGAGGCGTCGGGCATGGCTGCACGGCTGCAGGGTGCTCACGGAGGGCACGGGAGGTGCGAGGGCTCATGGAGGCGGTGCGTGGGCTTGGTGCTGGAGGCGACCGGAGGCGCGCTTGATGTAGCACGGTCAGGACTAGAGGATGCACAGAGGCGGATCCTGCAAGATGGTAGCGTGCAGGAGCGCCCGAGCAGAGCGGTGCGCGGGTCTGGCGGAGGGGAGGTGCGCGCGGACGACTGGAGCAGAGGAGAGGTGTGCCCAACGGGCTGGAGATGACTAAGGTGCGGATGTGCAGGGGTTGGAGAAGATGGGTTCTCCCCCTTTCTCTTCAAGGTCTCCCACTCCATTTTATAGTTAGTGCCAATGATAGTGGGAGGAAGGAACGAACGAGGACATGACGTCGCATGGGTTGGAGAAGATGGGTTCTCCCCCTTTCTCTTCAAGGTCTCCCACTCCATTTTATGGAAGACTGTATCGCATATGTTTAGAGGGGGAAGCCCGAGTAGTCCAAGGGGACATGACGAGAGAGGTGGGGGTAATGCCGGTGGCGGAGGTCGTCAGCGGGGAGGGTGCAGGAGTAGTCGGGGTACGCAGAGACGAAGTTGGAGAGGGCGTCGGGGAGGGGAGGGAGGGACTTGTGGTTGGTAAAGAGGGTCAACGGGAGGGTGGTGGCGCAGGCTCGAAGGGAGAGAGGTCTCGACGTAGAGGGGGAATCGACGGGTTAAGGTCTGGTCTGAGTTGGAGGAAGTGGGCGAGGGAGGCCTGGACTGGGGGTCGGCGGGGAGGAGGAGGTGGTCGATGGGGAGGAAGAGGGGAGGGGGGAGGAGGAGGATGGCATATTTTGTAAATAAGAATGGATATTAAGGGTAGTATTGTATTTTTTTAACGGAAACCGTCAAACATAATGCCCATCTCAAACGGAACATGACACAGGGTTATGTCATGTAAGAGTTAAGGATTACTCGGGGTTTCCCATGTAATTCGCGATTATGCAGGGTTATGATTGAGATTGAGGAATTACTCAGGGTTATGGGTGTAATTATCCCTAAAATGTATGTTATACAAGACACAAACAAATTAATTTACACCAAGAAATTGTATAGCATTCATAAGCACAATCTACGTCCAGTCTAATAGTAGAAAAATAGTTACAATCAAAGACTTGGAAGGTTATTAACAACCTACCGCACGTGCAGACACACATACTCCTTATAGTAGAGAGAAGTAACAAGAGAGTCCTAGAAAAGAACAATCTTCTAGTGTCTTGTGAGTTAAAATGATGCAATGTAATGTATTAATATGTAGGGCCTAGGAAAGCCCGGAAAAGATATGCAAGGAAAAGAAGAACTCTGAAGTTTGTTAATATGCAAGGCCCTACCTAATAGTTACAGTCAAGTTGGCCTAGGAAAAGATAACAAGATGGTTATATAAAGATTCTAACTATGAAGATTCTGAACTCTGAAGTTAGCATTCAAAGATGAAAAAAATACATATTTGGCATCTCGAATTATGTTAAAAAAATGTGTTATGAAAAAATATGGTAAAATACTTACCTTGCTTGGAATTTGGAAACTTGGCTCTCCAAGACTTAAGTTAGGTTGTGAATTGTGACTTGTGAAGTTGTGAGATGGAATGAGAACATATACATTATATTTATTGAGTTTAAAGAGGACCCTTAATGGCCTTATTTATTACAATGGTGGTTGGAATAGTGGCTTATATTGCAATGGTGGTTGAAATAGTGACCTATAAATTTCATTTAGTGACCAAATAGTACCTATGAATATCAATAAGTGGCCCAGGCATGACATATGGTGACCTAGAACAATTTCAGTCGAAATGGACCGAAATGAACCGAAATTCCACCGAAATTCCACCGAAATCCGAGAAATCTGTAAACAATTTCCACCGAAATAGACCGAAATGACCGAAATTCGGCCGAAATTTCGGCCGAAATCCTGGAAACTGATATTATACATGGTTTCGATATATCGCCACGAAACCGAATTTCGACCGAATTTCGGTCGAAATTCGTCGAAATTTAAGGCCATGATTGGAATTGGAATCAAAGTAGCTAAGTTAAGCAAACTTAGATCGCTTATTTTGTTCATGAAAGACAGTGAATGACATTCAGGTAAGTCGTTTGATTCAAAAAATGTACATAATGATTAATGAGACATTGTTTCTTTGGTATAAAGACTTATCTATTCAGGAAAATAAATGAAAATTGTAAATTGATTCAACATTGTAAAAGAGATTACCTAGTCATGAGAGATTTAGAAGTTCTGTAGAAGGCAAGATAGGAAATATCGGTATCGATCGTAAATGGCGTAAAAAGCAATTTTTTCATGAATTAAGATCATCCTAGTTATTAAAACAATAAAAACATATAAATACACATTTATATGCAAGAATGAGGTGTATTTAGCACACTAATACACATTAAATCGCACAAATCGTTGGTCGTTAATGTTGACAGCTGAGCTGACTGCTGACTGCCAAGATGTATTTTTGACATGTGATTCTAACTTGATCAGCAATAGACTTGTTTTCATCTCTATTGCCAAAGAGAGCGAGGTCCCCCAATTGAAGAACCATCGTATGTACCTCCCTATAGCATCATACCCTACCAGAACAAAATATATAATTCACGATGTGTTATAATACTAAGAGTAGCAAAATAAGTAGTAAAATCGAGCTTACAAGGGTAATATCATTGATATATATATAGGTGAAATATCGATCGATATCCGAGAAGTTTTGCACTGAAACCATTCAATTTCGAGCGATATGGCTCGATATGACGACATATCACCAATATCACGCAAGATATAGACCGATATCAAGGAAAAGGATAACTATATGAATATCGATACCCATATCTCGTCGATACCGATATATCGGCGATGTATCGTTGATATATCGCGATATTGCTGACTATGCTCCTCACGCACCGATGCCTTGGAGGTAGGGAGTAAACGGTTATGGATATATCCGTATCTAATATGCCACCGTAACCGCTTTTTATAGATTTTGACATATGTATCCGTATCTGTTTTAAAATGGATACGGATATGGATATCAATTTGATATCCGCAAGCATCTGTATCCGTATATCTGTTTTCGTATATAAATATAGTCATGGATTTAATTTTAACCGTATATAAGATAATTCTATACCTTCTTTTACCATATTTGTATACTTTTTATGATACGAACATATTTAGTAAATTTATATCATGTGTTTTGTATCCAATTCGTATATATTCAAGTCAATTCTATACAGTATTTCTAACATTACTCGTATGTGTTCAGTATCTATTTTACATCCGTATATGTTTTTTAAGGATATGGTAGGATAGTTTTAATATCCGCCAATATCCATATCCGCATCCGTATTCATATTCAAAAATGGATAAGGATACGGTAATATCTATATCTGTATCTGTATATGTCCGTTTGCATCCCTACCTTGAGGCCCCGATGTCTTGATGCATTGACGACTTCCTAAATAGGGCTATGATGCCCTGATGCAATGGTAATGTCCTAGATAGGGCCCCAATGCCCAGGCGATGGCTTGTATAGGGCCCTAATGCGCAAGAGATGGCTTGGATAGGGCGACGATGCCCCGGTGATGACTTGGATAAGGCTTTGTTGATTGTAGTTAGTAATTGCGCAGAACTACGCGCAATGACAGAGGTCAACTTGCTAATAGGTGCCGCACAAGAGAGTTGTCGGGCCGCACAGGGCCTGGCAGCAGTGGAGGCCCTCCGAGAAAGGTGTGCGGCACCGCTCAAGATGAAAGAGGTCGACGGCAAGAAACAAAGGCTTGTGGTAGTTGTGGTAGGTTGGGTACGAGCCCTTGTCTAGGATCATTGCTCTGATACCAAGTGGGGAGAAATTAAGAATGATGGAATGATTTATTCAGGGGTATGTAGTTTCTTATATAGCGTGAAATCCTACGAACTAAATGACGATAATTACACAAAGAGACCCCGAAGGGTTACAAGAATCAAAAATACATAAGAAGATAATATTATAGTTGCAATATATTTCCTTATGTAACATTTCGCAGACTAGTATATAATTGCCACATATTGGGCTTTAGGATTTCACGCTATATAAGAAACCCTAAACAACTTCCACGTGTAGGGATGCGCACAACAACGTACTCACCAAGTGGATAACTCTACTTGTCAAGTTGAGATGCTCAAGAAAATGCATTGACACCCAATCTGAGTACTCCCACTCTTATGTAAGGTATAATCTTTCCTTGGGAGTAGTAGCTGCTAATGATATAAAGGGCAGATTTTGATTAGCTGGATATTTCACATACAAATGAACATGCACATAGACCGACAGTTGTAAGTGATCCACAAATGCTCAAAATTTGGAGACTTGATAAAAAGAAACATGGACATTTGAGCTGGTAACCTGCTCATTATGAGGATCAATATTATCTAAGTTGGGAGGATGACAGACTATCAGCAGTGCAATTGATAGGTGGGTCACACCCTGATCACCGAGGCATGCCCTCTCATAAGGTGTATGCTTATAACATCAAACCACAGTTCCCCGTCATGAGCAACTCAGTAGTCTCATCACGTGTGGCCAAAATGTGGTTCAGGCCCGGCCCTGGCCGAACAAGCCAAGGTTCTAAAACCTATGTCTAAAGCCCACAATGGGCCGACCCATGGGTCCATTTTATTTTATTTCATTGCTTTTGTTAATGTCATCCAACAGGTACAAATGATTTTATTACCACCATTTATATTTTATATAACTAATATAAGCAGTTTATTTGTTATTCGATATGCAAATTATTAAATTTAATATAAAACTAGTATCACATATGAAAAATTGAAGTATATCATATTATACATGTCTTCTAGCTTCTATATATATTTTATTTTTTACGAGCTGGTCCATACCTCAATTCTCATATCCCAAGCTCGGCCCATGAGCAGACTGGGCCCCGCCCATTGACCACGTCTAAATGGGATCAACAGCATGTAAAATAAATTTCTCTTTACTATTTATTATTGGTACATCTCCGTAGCACTCCTTTTTAAGAAAAGTTGTGTACCTTACAAAAGTCAGAACTTTCTAAATGAAAGGCTGTGATAAAAGTAGACAAAACTTATCAATCTTAGGTAGCACATTTTATTTGGGCAGTTTTAGGGGAAAGTAGGTGATTATAATTTTATTCTGGCAAAGGAACAGAAGATAGTTGGCTACATCATCCATTAAAAAAAGATTGGTGAGCTTTGGCATATTTCATAGCTTTACCACAACAAACTTAAGTTTGTATACTTGTAAGGACGTCTAAATGTTCAGCATGACTGGTCAGTTCATCATTTGATATGTTGCTAGAGATATCAGCCATGTGATGGCCTGTGAAGGCAAAGTTGCATATTTCACGATACACCACCACAGCTTACTTTTGCAGTTCCTATCATATACTTTCCTGGCAGAAAGATATAGGTTTTTACCTGATAGATGTGCATGTAGACATGGTAAAATAAGTATCCAAATAGCAGAATTCTTGCAACCTACAAAGGTGGGCATTCATGATCAAACACTAGCAAAGAGATATAGCTGCTATACAGCTTAAGCCTTAACATTGTATTACACATTTTTCAGTAGATAGAAAACACTCTCATTTCCAAATACAACAAAATTATCTATATAGCTGCTGATTGACACAATACACCCCAGTTCGTTAGAATTGAGAAAAATTTTGTCGTTATCGTTACAAGCATACGATTCATAGAGAGATAAAGAAATAAATTGAACCAAACCGTGTGGGCAAATGGATTAGAGAGGACAGAGTTACCTACAAACTATTCGTGCTAAATTTGATTATTGTTCCTATACTGTAATATCAACTCAAGTTATAACCTATAATTCTGCTTAAGTAAATTCCAAGTAACTATTTTTCGAAGTAACGGCTAGTTTTCGCCAATGGTGCTAAATATAAAAATGTATATCTTTCACATACCAGCCATGCAAAGAACATGACAATTCCATTGACAAGGTAAGTGTTGGATCTTTTCATGCCAGACGTATCAAGAAACCTGGTGGGCAATAAATAAAAGCATTAGTGACAGAAGTCAACATTAACACATCCAAGAAATCAAAGATATAAAAATAAAGTACCATCTCAAATTGATCAAGGGTGTGGTCGCCTCAGAAATGAGAACCATGAATGTATAAAGCTGCCCTTCCCCAGAAACCATTGAATATGAAATTGCAAGCACGGAAAGAAAATGATGGACAATCTGCAGTTATATTATCACAGTTTACTTCCCTGCATAAAATAACGATAGCAAAAGTGGATGTCTAGTAGGATTCTTCCTGAACTAATAATATTGTAAGTTTAAAATTTTCGATGGAATCACAAGCTAGCAACTTACCCAAAAATACAAGTGGGTAGAGTCAAGCTTAAAAAGAATGCCCCCAAATGAAAGTAAATAACTGCAATATTTAGCTAATGGCACATTCTCTACTTGTGCATAGTTCCAAAACCAAGAAAAGCTAATGGCCCCTATAGTTCTGAATAGATATTTTAGACAAAGGACCTTACATATTCCACTCCACCAAGCACGGGAAATAACCAGTATATCATTGCAAGATCCATGACGAAGTATCCAACAGAAACCTGCAAAGGATCGAATACCGTGCCATTACAATAAGATGGTACAAAAAATAAATAGGGAGAGGCTTGACAATTATCTTGAACCGCATTTTTATTTAGAGAATGCAGCAAAATCTTAGATGACCATGTCTTCAAGAATAAAACTTTAAGTTAATTAGTAATTCTATCCAAAAACCAAAACCAAGCATTTCCTCATGATGATGGAATGAATTACGCAATTCAATGCCCTTACTTTGCAATTTTTGGATGATAGACTTATATCTAGTAATATAATCTTTTTAATAAGCCAATCATTTTACTAGTGTAAGGACATATTCAACATGTACCGGAACCTGGCTGGAGGAAGGGAAGGGGGAATCTCATTCTGGAATATTAGGAAAAGATATTGTATCTTATTCTTCTCTTCTCATTTCATTAATCAAACCGGAGTACGTAGTAAAGAAAGTTCTTTAAAAAATGGCAGTCTACTCCAACTATAAGTAGGGTCGGTTACATGGATTCTTGCTAAAATCCATGTTGAAAATTTTGACTATTTTTTACGATGGCAGTCGGCTACCTAACGCACCCCCGCAAGGGGGGATTTGAACCATGGTCTTTTGGATGGTAGACACATTGCACTACTACCAAACCATTTAAGTGGGTACAAAGAAAGTTCTTCTTTAAAGGAGAAAAACTGGTCACCATTAAGGTTCTCACACAAAACTTTATACAATCACAAGTTTAAAAACATATTTACAAAGACCGTGGTTCATGAAAATTCGTTACATGTTCTAGTACATTCTCTAAGTAAAATCCAGCCAGCAAGATCCCTGAGATTATGGCTAAGACCCACGATATGTTATTTTCCAAGATGACTCAATCGGCAGTAATAGATTCCCAGTATATAGAGGTACTCTCCCATTTCAACCTCTGAATAGCAGTTGGTCCCATCATCACCCACCCCTGCCTTAGCAGCCAAATAAAAATCTTAACTTGCAGTGGTGCGGTCCCTTTCCATTTTCTTTAACAATTTTGAGCATAAATTCCTGATATGGTAAACAAATATATCATGGAAAAGAGAGTAGAGCTACCCCTTGACAGAATACGAGTCTATTCGATTTGTAGACAAGTTATGCTGTGACATTCTCATTCTTAAGAGCTACTACATTTAGGAATAAGAAGATTATTGGCTATTCACTTTATTTAAGAACTCCTCGGCAAAGTACTATGTTGTATATACTTTGTGTAAGAAAACAATGAGATGTAATTCGATAAATTTATTCAGACAGCATTCTATATACAGTCAAACTTCAAAACTCTAATCACATAAAAGAGGAAGACACTATAGCCTTTAACGGGACTGCTAGGAATAGAAAGCACAAAACAGATAAATGTAAAGAACGATTAATATTCCCCCACAAGTATGAGTACATCTATCAATCAATGCCAAACTTAGAGGTCAATAGTGAGATGTACTTCCCTGGAGGAGCTTTAGTGAAAATATCTACAAGTTGTATCTCTGTAGAAATATAAGGGCTGACACTCTTCCTTTCACGCACCACATCCATAATAAAATGACAATCTTAATTCAGTGAGTTTGGTTTGTTCACGAAAGACAGGATTCGTGGCAATTTAAGTGGTCGACTTGTTGTCACAACAGAATGGAACTGGAGCTCTGATGGGCAGTGTGAGATCCTACAAAAAGGTGACAAGCCAACTATTCTTACAAGTGGCTTGAGTCGGGACTCGCTACACTGCCTCTCAAGACAATTCGAAACACGTCTGCATCTTAACATGTATCACCGTACCCTTCACGCATTGCATCCCTGATAAAATGATAATATACTTCAATGTGCTTGGTGTGTTGATCAAAGAAAGGGTTCGTTGCAATGAAAGTGGCTGACTTGCTGTCACAATTGAAAGGAACTGGAGATCTTATGAGCAGCCCAACTACTCTAAAAAGGTTGATAAGCCAACTAATCATGCAAGTGGCTTGAGCTATATTCTACCTCTGTGCAAGATCAAGAAACAATTGTCTGCTTCTTAATGCACTCCAAGTAACCAGATTCAACCAACAAACATGTCTATGAAAACAACTGGGATGGAATGAGATACTTTATCCAGTGAGGTAGGATTTTTTATATAGATTGAAACCCTAAAACCCTAATCACAAAAGAAAAGGAAAATACAATAAAGTTCTTAATATGAATGCAAAAGAAAAATGAAAAATTCGACAAGTCTACAAAAAACGCCAATACTCCCCCTCAAGTTGGATCATATCTATCGATCATGCCTAATTTGGAGATTAACAGAGAAATATGTTTCTTTTGAAGGGCTTTATCGAAAATATATGCAAGTTGCAACTCTATAGAAATGTGAGAGTGATAATTTCCCATTTACGCACACCATCTCCTAAAATGGCAATCCATATCAATGTGCTTGATAAGTTCATGATGTGGAGAAAAATAGAGAATGTCATGGAATGAAATTTACTCATAGGACAGGGTTACTTATATAGCGTGAAACTCAATGACCCAATAGGTTGCAATTACATAATAGTCCAGAAGCGTTGCACATAGAAAGGGAGACATGGAAATAAACAAAACATGAGAATGAACTAGAAATAGAAATAAGATAATAATATCAACACCTCCACTCAAGTTGGAGCATATATAGAGATCCCGCATATATAGAGATCACACCCAACTTGGAACAACAGAGATATGCTCTTCTTTGGAAGTGCTTTGGTAAATATAACCGCAGGTTGAATTCTATGGAGGCAGAGTAGATATCTTCCCCCATTGCATTGTGTTTCAAATAAAGTGGTAATCGACTTCAATATACTTGGTCCGCTAATGAAAGATAAAATTAGTGGCAATATACAATGCAACCTTGTTGTCATGGTCAATAGGAACATTGGTTGTAGCAAGGCGTCCAAGTTCCTATAGAAAGGAGATGAGCCAAGTAACCTTGCACGTGGCTTGGACTATTGCTCTGTGTTTTTCTTTTGCACTTGATCATCAGAAAATTATATGCTTCTTGCTTCGTCATGTAACAAGGATTTCACCAACAAACAATGCGTAATCAGTAGTGAATCGCCTATCCTCAAGAGTTGGGAGAAATAATTATAATCACCGTCGGCATATGCAGTGAAATCAATGTGAGAGTCATCCCTATAGAAAAGGTATTTTCTTAGAGGGTCCTTTAAGTATCGAATGATGGAAAGAACGGCCCGCTAATGATTGTAGTGAGGCTTCTCCATGTATTGACTAGCTCTGCTTACGGCATAAGATATATCAAGACTAGTGACAGTGAGATAAAGCAGTTTGCCCTCTAAGCATCTATATCGTAGATTCTTCAAACACAAGATCCGTAGAGGTTGTGTGTCCCTGGAATTATGTTGGGATGCATGATGATTTATAACCAAGTAAGCCAACTTCTTTAAGTAAAGATATCTAAAAAACACTTCCTCGGTGACAAGTGCAATCCTTATGTTGTGCGTATCACCCCAATACCTACGAAGTATCCGAATCGACCAAGATCCTTGGTCACAAATACCATCTGGAAGAAGGCCTTTGTCTCAAGAATGCATGAGCATTCATCACCAGTGCTAAAAAACTCTTCCTCGGTGACAAGTGCAATCCTTATGTTGTGCGTATCACCCCAATACCTACGAAGTATCCGAATCGACCAAGATCCTTGGTCACAAATACCATCTGGAAGAAGGCCTTTGTCTCAAGAATGCATGAGCATTCATCACCAGTGCTAAAAAACTCTTCCTCGGTGACAAGTGCAATCCTTATGTTGTGCGTATCACCCCAATACCTACGAAGTATCCGAATCGACCAAGATCCTTGGTCACAAATACCATCTGGAAGAAGGCCTTTGTCTCAAGAATGCATGAGCATTCATCACCAGTGATAACCACGTTGTCAACATAAATAGCAAGTATCACGGTACATGAGGGCCTCCATCTGATGAACAAAATAGTCAAATGCCATCCTATATAACCAAGTGAGCTGATCTTATGTCAAACCAAGCGCGAAGATTCTACTTTTGGCAATAGATAACCTTGTGTAGTTGCAATACATACTCCCCTTTCAACAAAGTAATATGGTGGTTGTCATATAAACCTCCTCCTCTAAGTCACCATAGGGGAAGGCATTCTTTACACCTAGCCAAGAGATGGGCCATTTCATGCCAGTTGCAACAGATAGAGTAGTGTGAATAGATTCCATGATTGTCATAAAATAGAAGGTTTTGACTTTAGAAGTAGTCAATGTCGTGCGCCTCAGTAAAGCCTTTCACTACAAACATTGTTTTAAGGTCTCCAAATAGTCGATAACGTAGGTCTGACCGAAGTCTTTCGCTACAAGCCCCGCTTTCAATATGTCAATGGAGTCATATGGAGAATGTTTCGTAGTAAAGATCCATCAGCAGGAAACAAAGGTCACACATGGCAGACACGATATAAAGTCCCATGTACCCCTAGAAGTAAGCGCATCCATCTCTTCATCCATGGCATGTTTCTAACTACAGTCATGAAGGGCAATACGACGATTACAACAAATGGTGATAGTGATGGAGCATCCGTAATCCATGCCACAACTGGATAGACTATCGGTAGAAATGAAGTGTGATAAGGGATGGAGAGTATATTGCCTTTTGGATTTCCATAGTACAATGAGGAGTTTTGTAGGAGCATTCAGATTTGCAGTGGTGAGGCCACTTGAAGAATGATCATCATCCTACAAGTAAGGAATAGGTAAAGGAACAAAATCACGGTGTGCTTCCCTTTCTAGATAATAGAAGATAAAGGAAACCCCAAGGGAATATCACTAACAGACTGTATGAAGTAACTAGTTTGTTCGAAGAAGGTGGCATTAGTAGACATGTGGTGGCGGTGACTAAGTGGATCATAATACATGCACACTCTTTTACTCTGAGAGTACCCGAGGAAGTTAGAAGACACACTTGATGGCACGAACAAACAAGGCCTTAAATGTCGGTTTCGGTCACCATTTCGGTATCGACCAAAACAGAATTTAGATGGAATTTCGGTGGAATTTCGACCGAAATTTCGGTCATTTCGGCCATTTTTTGTACTAGGACCTCCATATTTCGGTCATTTCGGTCATTTCGGTCGAATTTCGATTTCGATTGGATATCGATATTCGACAGAAATTCGATCGAATTTCGCTGAAATTTGAGGCCATGCGAACAAATAGTTTATCGGTCGTATGAAAGTTATGGAAAAAAGTAGTACCATCAACAATCCTCAAAGGTAAAGGAAACAGTTCCTCATCTTTATACAAGAGAAGAAAAGGAGTAACCCCATGAAGGATTGAGAAGAGCACTCGATTAATAAGATGTGTGATAGTAAGAACAACATCCTCCAGAATTAGGCATTTATATATATATATTCCCTTTTCTGTAGTACTTATTTTAGTCTCATAACCCCTTTGAGGTATCCTTGCATGCTCCCCGTTTTGCCTCTCTAGGGTCTCACGCTATATAAGAAACCCTAGACTCATGGAATAAGACAAGTCATTCATTTTCTAATCTTTCTCCACACGGTATCAGAGCAACGATCCTAAACGGAGGTTCTGACCTACCATCTGCGACCACCACAAGCCTCTTCTCAGCCTTACGCAAGATCTCCTCTCAACCTAGGGCCCTATACAAAGCCTTGAGTGGGCAACAAGGTCTCATGCACTGTCGTCGGAGCACCGTCTAGGTCACGAAGCCCATACATGCCTCTCGCGAGAGAGCTCCTGACGCACATCCGTCGGAGCACATAAAGGCCATTCATGTGTCGCCGTCGAAGCACCTCCAAGTCTCCAAGTCAGTGTTTAACTACCGCAGAGCCACCTCCAGCTGCTCAGAGACCGCCACCAAGCTTCCACTGTCGCCACTGGGCATCTAAGCTTACATAGGCAACCGCCAGGATCCTGTAGGCCCCGCTGTTTTATTATGGATAACAATTAAGCATGTAAAAATCGACCGACTAGGCCGACTAGTCAGCCTGATTAATTGACTCCGTGGCCTGACTGACTCGACTAAGGATAGTATGTTCTTAGTCGGGTAGAGCGACTAGTCGACTTATCAGCCGACTAAGCGGCTGATTTTTGCAAGAGGATATGAATAACTGATTGTTTAGGATTTATGGTAATGTCCGACTCTTTGAAACCATCACACTCTCTCTCCGAAACACGATACTCACTTCAAACCCCTCTCTAAACGGCAGGCGGTTGTCGCTCCTCCGACCGCCACCTCCTCCGATCGCTCCTGTCAGCATCATGATCCTCTCCTCCCGTTCCAGCCAACGTCGCCGACCTAAAAGGTTAGGCTTTCTATTTTTTCAAGTTTTGATAATACCGTAAAGGATATCTTGATAGACATGATTTAAAAAACACTACATGCTTCTGAAATCCCTCCACGATATTAAGATCAAATTTCGTAGGATCAAAATCTCATAGCTTTTATCCATGCTTCCTTCAGCCTTTGCCCATTCGTAAATTAAAATATCTTCATTCTGCTTCTGAACTGCAGATCATGCAGCATCTGAAATTTATGGATTCAAATATTTCAGCTCATGTACATTTCGTAAATTTATGCTTCATTCAGCTTTTGCCCATTTCGTAAACTAAAAGATCTATATTTTAAGAGTTTCGTTCAAATATTTCAGCTTCTGTCCATTTCATAAATTTATGCTTCTTTCAGTTTCTGTCCATTTCATAAATTAAAAGATCTATTCAACTTGATTCACCTTCTGCCCATTTTGTTAAAAGATCTAAATTTGTGCTTCTGAACTTGCTTCATCTTTTCTTTCAATTGCTTCTTTTTTAGCTCTTAAAAATTGAAAATTACTAAATTTAAGCAAATTTATGAGAGTATATATAAAATAATGATTTATAAATTTAAAATAATAAAAAAAATAAAACCAACTAATGCCCGACTAAATCCGATTAGTCGTCTGACTGTCGACTAATCCTTAGTCAGTGACCTGGTTGATCGAGTAATGATTGCCGACTTCTGCAACCTCGATCACAATTTCAAGTCTTTCGCACGTCCATATGTAAGTTCTAGGGCACTTTCCAGCTAACATATGCGTGATTGAACAATAAATCCACTCCCTTATACTCTCTATCCGGCCACAATGGTATCTCTTCCTGCCTAGACCAAGCCCTTATACACTACATATTTTATGATGGCAAAAGGCACTTCTACCAAACTTAAGGGCACATAAAACTTAGTGATCTGATCTCGCGCTTTCAAGGTGTTCATCGATGATCAATGAAACTGACCAAAGATGCTCTAAAAGAGACAGAAAAAGACTATGACACATGGCTTGGAGACAACTATCAGGTCATCACTTGGATGATCAACAATTTCGAACCACACATTGTTGCAAATCTACTCTACAAAGACGTGGACAAGGAGAAGTGGAAAGACCTGAAACAGACGTATTCCCAAAAAAACCACCAAGCCTCGTCTCGTCGACATATACATGCGGAGCTAGTCCGCATCTCAAGGCGATTCAATTTTAGTCAAGTACTATTAGCATCTCATCGGCATGTACGAGGAGCTTGTGATATTTCAACATGCATGTTGTACTAAACATGTGCATAAGCGATCTGATTGGCAGGTTTATCGTTACCTTACTGGTATGCATCCTCGATACGCAGTAAAAGAGCAGTTTCTGATGCCTGGTACCCTACCATCGATCAAGACTACCTTTGGTCATCTTCAAATATTGGAGACATCTGCTAGGCGATTTTCTATTGTGCCATCCGCAGATAATTATGCCCACTTTGCTTCATCTTGACGAGGAGGACAATAGAGCTTTCGAGGAGGCCGAGGTCACGACTATGATCATGGTCGTGAACGTGACATAGGCTGAGACGGTGACTCTGATCGCGGCCAAGGATGTGGTGCACTGTAGACGCTGAAACCACCCGTCAGGGCGATGTTGGATAAAGTTTGGCCTTCTACCATATGCCAATAATGCCTATGAAAACACCTATGATAGTGCAGAGGCATCTCATGATCCAGACTCCAGCGTACAAACGATCCAACTCAGTGCTACTGATTATTCTAGGCTGATGCAACTTTTAGAGAATCAAGGACCTGGTGCTTCCACCAGTGAGAGTACTACTAGTGCTAGTATGGCTACCACTTAAGGTATTGTAGCCAACCCTGCCATTACTTCTGCTCCTGCTTGGATTGGAGCCTCTACACATTTGACAAGAAAAGGTAGTCTACTAACCTTCTCCAAACAACTTCATCGGTGAAGTCGATTATGGTTGCCAACGTGGATCATTCCACTATAACTATTATCAGAACTATGGAGTTCTCCTCCAAACTTCAACTCATTGGAGTTCATTGTGCTCTTGATTTTTCCCTTGGTTTGTTATCGATTCATAAGTGTTAAAGTGACCTTAATTGTCGTGTGATTTTTAATAAATTCTGATGTTATTTTCAAGACATCCGTAAGATGCAGATTTTTTGTGGGTGACATGAGAAGAAAGGTCTATATTATCTTGAAGTGCCATATGATTCTACATTTGCTAGTGTTGCTTCTACTTTTGACTGTTTGTTCCTTTGGCATCTACGTCTTGGGCATCCTTCTACCAGGATCCTCTCCATGATGTTCATTGAGCTCTGTACTCTGGAGCCCTTTGAGTGTGAGGCATGTGAGTTTGGGAAACATCATCGAGCTTCCTTTCTTGCTCGTGTTGAGTCGCATCGTTCCACTCCTTTTTCTTTAGTCCATTGCGATGTTTGGGGCCATGTCTAGTCTGCCCCTTGAGCGGTCACAGATATTCTGTAGTTTTTGTTGATGATTATATTCGATCTTCTTGAGTATATATAATAAAGGAATGTTCAGAGATTAAAAAATGTCCATATACCTCTTGAGTTCACCTAACAGGACTTGATACCATTCTTTGCTTCTCAGGGGACTGTGCATCAAACTTCATGTCCATATACATTCCAACAAAATGAGGTAGCGGAAAGGAAACTTATGCACCTTCTTGATGTTATTAGATCTCTACTCACTCAGATGAAGGTCCCAAAGTCCTACTGGGGGGATGATATTCTTATTGTTGTTCATCTCATAAATAACCATCTTCTATCCTAAAGGATACTCCTTTCTCTTTATTGTAACCCTATAAGTCGACTTTCCCCCTGCCCTTACGAATTTTTGGATGCATTGTGTTTGTCCATAATTTCCATGTTGCGGACAAGTTTTCACATGAGGCTATCAATTGTGTTTTTCTAGCGAACTCTCGCACTCATAAGGGCTATAGGTGCTATGATCTTGTTGACCATCGGTAGTACAATTCAGATGATGTCACTTTCTTTGAGCAGACTAGATTCTTTACACAGCCTGTCAATGGCATCCCTTTGGATCTACCACCAACACCGATCATTTATAAACGCAAGCACACTACTATACATGCTTCTTTACCTTTGCATGTTCTTTTTCTGCAAGATAATATGTCTTCTTCAAGTACTCCCACCATTACTACTCCGGATGTGCCTCGAGAGCTTCCTATAGCTCTCCAAAGAACAAAGAGACTATGTAGCTTTCATCATATGTCGAATTTTACTTCTACTAATGGTTTATCTAGTTCTGAAAAGATATTTACAGATGCTCTAATGGCCAATTATGTTCCTCGAGATCATAGTGCATTGCAGGACTATGGCCGGCAACAAGCATGGAAGGCCGTATCGATATCGATATCGTTTCGATATCGTATCGATACGATATTTCGACAATATATCGACGATATATCGACGAAATCGCCCATATCGACGAGCCTTTGTGAAGAAAATGCCTGGAAATCGGGATATATCGCCATATCGGTGCCCATTTCGGTCTCATGTCGATATCGATATATCGGCGATATATCGCCAATATATCGTGATATTTCCTTCCATGGCAACAAGCCATGGAAAAGGAGATGGACCGACTTAAATCCTGGGGTACGTGGGATCTTGTATCGTGCCCCCCGCAAGTCACATCTTTGGCATGCA
The DNA here is from genome assembly GCA_037367405.1 of Ottelia alismoides. Classification (NCBI taxonomy): domain Eukaryota; kingdom Viridiplantae; phylum Streptophyta; class Magnoliopsida; order Alismatales; family Hydrocharitaceae; genus Ottelia; species Ottelia alismoides. The sequence continues at coordinate 410,527 of JAZKJV010000159.1, forward strand.
TATGGATCTTCACGATCAAACAATCACCTAATGGATCCATTGGCAGTTAGAAAGCCATATTGGTTGCTAAAAGCTTCACTCAAACTTATGGGATAGATTACTTTGAGACTTTCTCTACAATTACCAGAATGGGATCCATACGCAACATTCTTTCAATAATTGTTAATAAAGACTGACCTATCTTTCAGTTTGATGTGAAAAACTCCTTTATCTATGGGGACCTCGAAGAGGAGATTTATATGAGGCAGTCGCTCGGTTATGAAGTCGATGGAGAGCCCTCGGGCATGGTTTGACAAACTTACTACTTATATCAGCTCTCTTGGCTTCCAAAGGACGACATCTGACTATTCTATCTTTGTCATATGACAATCTACTGACACCATTATACTTGAAATCTATATTGATGATATGGTTGCCACTGGGGATGAAGAAGTAGGCTTCTCGGAGACAAATACATTCCTTCATAAGGTGTTTGTCGCGAAGGATCTTCGATAAATCCATTACTTTCTTGGCATTGAGATGATACGCACCACATAGAGACTACATCTCACACAGCAGAAGTATTGTTTAGATATTCTTACTGAGGTTGGACTACTTAGATGCAAACCATCTGGCATCCCTGTAAAACTGAGAAAGCACTCTACATCTATTGACCTTGAGTTTAAGGATATTATACGATAAAGCCTAGTGGGAAAACTACTCTACCTCATTGTTACTAGGACAGATATAGCGTATGTCGTGAGCAGAGATAGCCAGCACATGGAGAGACCTCTTTAGAGTCATTGGCAGGATGCTTTTCTGATTCTTCTATATTTGAAAAAAACTCCAGGGTGAGGCATCTATTATGGGGTCAAGGATCACACCGATGTCTCTACTTATGCATATGCAGATTATGCCAATTCACCCGAGGATTGTCGATCCACTACAAGCTATGCTATGTTTGTTAGTGGCAACCTTGTTACTTGGCGTAGCAAGAAGCATACATTGCTCTCTAGATCAAGTGGAGAGGCAGAATACAGGGCAACATCCCAAGCTACATGTGAGATTACCTGGCATGTTTTCTTTTTACATGAACTTGGACTTTCTGCTACCATGTACGTACCTTCATACTGTGACAACAAGTCTGCTACATATATTACCACCAATCCAGTATTCCATGACAGACTAAGCACATTGAGATTGACTGCCACTTCATTCGTGATGTAGTACGAAGAGGCAAGATTACTACTCGGCATATCTCCACAGATCTTCAGCTTGCAGACATATTCACGATGGTGATACCCAAGAAACGTCGCTCATGGATGATTTCCAAGATGGGCATAATTCATAGATATACTTGAACTTGAGGGGGAATGTCAGAGTTATTGGATCTTCCTATACATTTTCCAATTTCCGTATTTCTTATTTCAGTCATGAAACCCCTTCTGGGTATCTTTATATTTTCTCTGTTTTTCATAGATCGGGGTTATGACCTAGTGAGTAAGATGGATACAAATACGTTTTAGGGTTTAGGGACTTTCATGGATACAAATATGTTTTAGGGACTTTCATGTGAGTAAGATGGATATGAGCAATGTCTAGAAAATGATGGAGTTTCCATTCTACCACCCTATTATGTTGCAAGGTGGATCGTTTATCAAATATGCACAAGAGCATTGTCAGGCTTGAAGTCTTAGCACATGCTGAGAAAAAGATTTGTAAACTGAAATGACTTAATAATTTTATTTGTTTCTTATTGTTCCTTTATCAAATATACCCAAGAGGATATGTAACAATCATTAACAAAAAGAGCAAAATAGTTATGACCTCCAACAGTATGAACCAGGCAGGATCCCTAAACGTCACAATGGACTAAAGGGAAAGGCGAGGAACTACGAGGTTGAGGCCACCGAGGAAAAGAGGCATGACGGTGTTCACCAAATTGGCAAATTTCACATTTAAAAAATCTCAGCGAGGATAGTTCAGGAAACATCTGAGAGAGGGCTCTAGTAGAGGAATGACTACGATACAAATACCAAAGGAACGGGTTAACAAATCCGAGACAGTGCCAGCAAAATCGGAGTCAGCATGGATATCAAGATAGTACAGGTCATTCTTCTCATGGCCCCCCACCAATGATCTGAATCGCCTCGATGTCCTCAAAATAACAATAGCACTCGTCAAAATCCATTATGCAGTTCAATTCTACACAAAATATATGAATATAGAGTAAGCTCAAAAGAAAGTCAGGAGCACGAAAAACTCTAGAAAGACTAAGTTTGGATGAAAACTTTATAATCCCAACGGTAATAATGGGTGAATGGGCATCGTTGGCTAAATGAACAAACTTCGCAATGAAAGAAGAGTTTAAAGAAGTCTACCTTCTCCAGTCAAGTGAGTAGATGCGCCAAAATCAATAATCTATGTTGGCATATAGGCAGAAGTAAAGTTGGCTACAGTATCTAAGATTGTAGCCAGATTTACAATAGGACTCTCACAAGTGGGAAAATTCTGTAAAAGTTGCATGAGTCTGGAGTAGTTTGCGGCAAAAAGTTGGAACGTTTATCCATTGGGCTTATGATGTGAGGACATCTATGTCATAGCTACATTATAATCAGACGATGATGCCACGTTAGCCTTGGTTGGTTTGCCAAACTATGCCCAACACCTCTAAGATGGGTGGTTGGATCTATGGTAGTGAATGCACAGAATGTGCATAAGCGACTACGGTTAGAATCACAACCTCAACCTAGTTGAGAGTTGTAACAGCCATCTCATCTAAATGACGCCAGAAAAGAAGAGTTCTCTGTAATCTATGAAGGATAAGTATGATCGGCGGAGGTCTCGAGCTGCTACAGATGGTCAAAGATGACCTTGATGGAGGGAATGCACCGGACGGTCCGGACCTGAGAAAGGGATCACTCACAATCTGATAACGAGGACGAAGACTTGCAAGATATTTGTGACTTGCCACTCAGATTTTTCTACCACCTGTTCAGCACAACATGATGGCTGAAAGATGGCAAGTCCTCGTAGAGATCGATAAGATGTTGATAGTACTCCAATAGGGTAGACTCTCCTTGGAAAGCGGATCAAATCCGTATATAGATATAGACAAGTCACGACTTGATAGTATGCTGAGAACAGGTCTGTGTCGGTTCATCCCACATGTCCTTTAAGTGTCCCCAGACATAAGATTGGTAGCAATGTGGGACTCGACGTTGTTGGTCATTCATGTTATGACCTAATAGTTGTCCCCAAGTTAGGTCATAGTCTTTATTTGTTTCATTTAAAGGTTCCTTCATCAGAGTACATATCTTCTTCGCACTATCGATGAACACCTTTAAGGCTCGAGATCCGAGCACATAATTATCCCTATTTTTGAGTTTGATAGAGGTTCCATGAACCATCATAGAAGATGTAGAAAATAGGGGCTTGATCTCGGTAGGAGTCGTGTCCATCACGATCATGGACAGAGTTCAACAAAGTGTTGGATGCACTATTCACGCATTACGAAAAACAGTTAGCACAGCAGTACTTGACCAAGAAGGGCTCGTATGAGGCAGGGAGATGTCTAGGGCGGCAACCCTTAATTAAGAGAAGCCCTAGCTAGGTTATAGGGCTAGCTAAAGAATGGGTGGCACCATATGGGGATGCTAGAGCATTAAGCATTGTCATTGAGGCCCACTAAGGGGGATTGGGCAGCGTCGAGAAACCACTAGGGGTTGGGCAGCACCCAAGGGGGCCACTAGAAGGTTGAGGGATGCCAATGGGGCTCCCTAGAGAGGTTGGGTTGTGTCGAGGTGTCACGTGTGCAGGTGTTGGCAACATCGAAAGACCATGTGCGCAGGCTGGTGTGGTGTGCCAGCAGTTGAGCATTGGAGGGAGAGGGCAGGGCGTACAAATGAAAGGGTGAGGGCTTGTAGTGGAGGCGGGGCTCCTGGCTATGAACTCCGGTTGAGGACCATCGCTCTAATACCATATGAAGAATAATAGGAATGCAATCGAATGACTTTCATTCATGAGATAAGGTTTCCATTTCTTATATGACACGAAACCCTAGAACCCAATAGGTGGTAATTACATAATAGTTCCTGACGTGTTGCACATAGAAAGAGTACATGAAAATAAAAGAGACATGAAAGTAAAATATAAGTAGAAAGAAGCTAATAACGTCAATACATGAAAAAAAAGATTTATGACAATACAAGTAGCTAACTTGTCATGGTAGAAAAGGACTAGAGTTCTGATGTGATGGATAGCATGAACTCTTATACGAAGGTGACAAGCCAACTAATCTCACAAGTAGCATGAGTCATAACTCTTTACTCTGCCCATGCACTAGATCTTGAGACATTTCCTCATCTTGTTATGCCAATTGTCCGGGTTTCCACCAACAAACATGGCAAAACCAGTGACGAACCGTTCCTTAGAAGAATTGGTGTAATCGACATATGCATAGGATGTAATATCAGTGATCATTAACCGAATAAAATAACCCCTTGCCTAGTGACTTCTTCATGCATTTGAGGATGAGAAGAACCACATGACAACAGTAACTTGGTCTTTCCATATGTTGGTGACTCTTCTTATAGCATATGAGATATCAAGCATACTGACTGTAAGATATGTAAGTTTACCACTAGACTCCTATATCATAAGTGTCCTGAAACAAGGTATCTGTTGTAATTGTGTGGCTCTAAGGTTGGCAAGGATGGAGGATGGTTTGCGGCTAAGTAAACACATATATTTAAGAATGTCTAGGTAGCACTTTCTCTTAGATAAATGTACTCCGCTAGAGGTACGAATGACCTCAAAACCACAAAAGTATCGTAGGTGACCAAGGTCCTTGATGACAAACACCTTCTGTAGAAGGCATTGGTCCCGAAAATGCGTGTGTTATGATCTTCAATAATAATCATGTCATCAACATATATGACAAGAACAATGATACCTGAAGCACGTTTCTGATAAATATGGAGTAATCGGATGTAGTTCTGTAAAACCCAGTGGAGTTGATTATAAGGTGAGCATGTCAAAACCAAACGTGTGGACTTCGTTTTAGGGCACAGATAGCCTTTCACAAATGACACATTCTCCCCCTCAACAGTGTAGCTTGGAGGTTATCTCATATACACGTCCTCCTCAAAATCACCACAGAGGAAGGCATTTTAGACATACAAATGAAAAATCACTAGCTCTTGTTGGAAACAAAAGATATAATCATACAAATAAACTTTATAGTGGCAATTAGAGAGAAAGTGTCGAAGCAGTCCATGCCATAAGTATGAGTAAAGCCCTTTGCCACTAATCACACCTTCAGTCTGTTTATGGACCCATCTAAAGCATATTTGGTCATGAAGAACCACTTACAAGCCACATGAGCAACACATGTAGGACAAGGCATAAAATCCCATGTGCCCTTGAGACAAGAGCATATGTCTCCTCATCCATAGCATGCTTCCAACCTCGATCCTATAGAACTATATGGTGATTACATGGAAGAGGCATGACCGTAAGAGCATCTGCAACATCTTATTACATCTGGATAGCTATCAGTGGAAGTAAAAGGTGATATAGGATGCAGAGTACATTACCCTCCAAGTTTCCTTTGAGCAACGAAAGCGTTGTAGAGGAACCATTTGAAGAAGGCTCGTTACCATGCAAAGTAGGAACATGTAAAGGAGCACATTCTTTGTGGTGCATCTTGTGATAAATATGGAATGGATGAGGAAACTCCAAGAAAATGTTACAAACAAATTCAAATTTCATAGAAGATGTTAATCTACTAAAAAATGCGACATCAACGAAAATGTAGTATAGACGCCCAAGTGGGTCATAAGTTCATAACACATGTACACTTCTGGATTCTTGAGTACCCAAGAAACACACACTTGATTGCTCGTGCAGAAACATGAAGATTATGGTTAAAGGCAATGCAACCAAACACATATAAAAGTAACAAAAAAGGTTCCTCGCCATCAGAGAGAAGTAAAAAGGGGTTACCTACCAAGAACAAACAACAATACACGTTTTATCAAGTATGTTTGAACCTCCGGATTCTTTCTGGACAAAGGTAACAATCTTTGTATGTGCTCTATTATATATTCTAGTTCCAAGGAAAGAGATCTAGTTAAGCTCTGGAATAGCAAGTTTTGCTTACAAAAAAAAGACTTCCCGATCTGAGCAATCATCGAAGGGGAACTATAGAAAAGGTCTCATCAATCGCTCTACTTACTAAATAAATAGTAGGAAGTCGACAAATAGTGCATAGATGAGAGTAAAATTGGGGAAAAGGTCAAATATGTATAAAACTACAAAAATATATAGAAATAGAGGGCCTCTTACTAGTCCATTGCTCTTGATTCGACCTTCAACCTGCAGGGTGCTTGCTTGTAGCTTGCCTCTCCTTCCCCTTCTCAGCAAGCGAGCGGGGAAGCATGGAGGAAGGATTCTCTTTGCTCTTTTCTGGGGGGTTGGGGAAGGACTCTCAGAAACCGCACACCCGACGTCATTAAATTAGTCACGCGAAAACAATCATTGACATATGGGATGAGAAAGCATCAATTGCATCTTTACTTGGCCTAGGGCATAGATATAAGTCATTAATGCTACCACTACCTACATCCAATCCTTGGAAAACGTAGCATTCCCCTTTCCTTTAGCTTGAATCTTTCCTCCGTACTATAAAGGTTTTGAGATCCTAAGTCTAAGTAAGAAGGGAGCGAGTGACATCACGGAGATGACGAAGTTTCCTTTCCGACGTCTCGTTCTGTTGAGAGGTTTACGGATGAATGATGTATGGCACCTTAACTAGCGAAGAAACTGACCAAGTCAAGTTAAGGAAGCTCAAGAGCATTGTCGGACCTAAAATACCTTATAGAGAAAGAAGTCTTTACAAACTTAAAGAAAGACTTGACAACTTTATTAATTTCGTGTCATTCTTTTAACAAATAAACCCAAGAGGATCTATTATGATAATCAAGATAAATAGCAAAATACTTGTGACCAGCTTTACTATGGACCGAACAAGGTCCCCAGATATCACAATGAACAAAAGCAACGAGAGAAGAGTGACGAGACTCCGTCCTAGGGAAAACGAAGCTCTGCGATGCTTTCCAAACAGATAGGCCTCGCATTCAAACGGCTAAAGTGATAGTGTCCTAGAATATGATTAACCAAGACGACAAGATGTAGGTGTCACAAGAACGAGCCAACAGCAATAGATGGCGCCCTAGTAAAAGAAGTGTCGGTAGGATCATCAAAATAGTAAAGCACTTTCCTTTCATGGCCCCCACCAAAGATCTACATCGTATGGATGTACTAGAAAACACCCATCAAAGATCACTCTACAAATAAGTTCGGTACACAATCTATGCACAGATAATAAGCTCAGAGAAAAGTTTGAGAGCACAAAAACTACAGAGCTTGAATCTATAAGAAAACATTATACTATTGATGGATGTAATGGGATAAAGTGCACCATTTGCGAAACAAACAGACTTCGCGTGTGGAGAAAGCAAGGCAGAAGTCATAGAACTACCTTCTCATGTCAGATGAGTAGAGGCACCAGAATCAAAAATCCAAGTTGATGTAGAAGTCACGCAGACTTGGCTATAGCATATGGCGTAGTTGCTATCAAGGAGGTGCATGATCAATAGTAGCGACAGGATTGCCAAGCAAAAGTTGCATCAATCGAGAGTAATCCGCATAGGAGAGCTAGACTATTTGTCACTGATCATTGTTCGTCTCGACAGAAAAATCACCAGGTTCAACAAAAGCATGATTAATTGGGGGGGGGGGGGTCTAAACTTCGTCCAACACATGTCAGATGGATGGCCAAACTTGTGGCAGTACATGCATGGAGGATAGCTAGGTCCTCGACCAAGTTCAGAGTCGTGACCTCAACTACCACGAAGAGTAGAACGACTTCCTCATCTAAATGATGTAAGGAAGGATGTAGTCTCTGCCAACTAAACTTGGCTACAGTAGCCAAATGTGGAATCAAGATGCTAGACTCGTCCAAATATAACACGAAGCGATGAAACTGAGTTAAAAGTAAACGAATTGATCCTTCATCATCCGGTAACGAGGATTTAATCCAAGAAGAAACATGTAAACCTACCATTCTGATCTCTTAGCTACCCAATTTGGGCAGCATGTTGGCTAAAACACAGCAAGTTCATCATACATACACGTAATATGCTGTTGGTATTAAATAAGAAAGGAGTTGCCCTGAGTAATAGACCAGATTCGCATATAGATATCAGCAAGACGAGACTTGATCTATTAGAAATACATCTCAGACAATTCCTCTCACATCTCATTATTTGTGTCCTTGTATGGGAGATTGGCAGCAAATGTTTGATCAACAATATTGGTCAGCCATTTCATGACTTACTAGCTGTCCATGTAGCCATGATTCATAATCCTTATTTGCTACCTTGAGCAGGTCTTTTGTAAGAGCATAAATCTTCCTCTATTCGTCCAAAACTACCTTAAAAGCTTGAGGCCAAAGTACATAATTCTCTATACCTTTAAGTTTGATAAAGGTCTCATATACCACAATAGAGAAGATAGATATAATATGGTCATTGTGAACAAAGAGTATCAATAATGGTACACTAGAATGTGAATGCCGGTCCTTGATATTGAGCATTGGAATATCAACCTTGGAATAACGAACTCCTTTCTTGGGAATAATATACGACCTTCTACAACCTTTTCGTGGCGCGATTTGTAGACATATGAAATGTGGAAGTGAATCAAAGCAAGAACAAAATATAAAGGAGACTTTGATTTTACGTGGAACTATGTCTCTACTCCCTAAGGAGCGGGAAGAAACCACGGGAGAAATGCCTCAAAGAGGCCTTTTTTATCTGTTACAGGTGTAGAGCTTCTTATATAGCTTCTGCCAATAAGACCAATTCCTACTCACGGTAGATGTGGGACTAAACCTATGGATGTGGTAATTGGACCCTAGAGGGATCCAATTACCTATATATATATGTGATGCATACTCTAACATCCCCCTCAAGTTGAAGCATGCAATACTTATCTTGGACAGACAGAAAGAAATCACTCTCACATAATACAGGACACTCTGGACAAATATCAACTCAAAGTAAACTCTGTTGGCTAATTCTGGTTGTTGAGGACGTTGTTTCTCATATCGTGCTGGTTAGGAGGAAATGAAGGGCCAAAGGGTGAATTGAACCGGATCTCCTCGTCAGAGAACGTGTGCTTTATACTGCATCTGTCAGAATCACTAAAATTGAAATGAGTCTCCACCTGGAGTACTTTGGCCCGCAACTGCTCCATCTCTTTGAAGGGCCAAATTGGAGAGAGATGTGGAAACATCCTCGTCTAAGTCCAAAGCAAGGTTCGAAATCTCACATTTGATCTTGCTTTGATCCCCTCCAAAATCGAAATTTCGGTGAAATTTTGGGAAATTCGACCGTTTCAGTGGAAATGTTGAAAATGACTCAAAAAGCCATTTTTCGATCATTGTTCGCAAATTAAGATCTTCCAAGTTATTACAATAATAAATAATTTACAAATACACACTTATACCACACATATTGCTCATATATGCCCCTTATATTGCACATATCGGTCATATCGGCCAAATCGATGTTAATGTTGATTCTTGGCTGATATATACTGGAAATTGATATCATCCCATCCAAGATCTTAAAACAATAATAGCTTACAAATGCATACTTATATCACACACATCTCTCATCCGTACGCCTTATATCACAACATATCGATCATATCAGACATATTGTTGAGCTGACTGATAGATATTGGACATGGAGATCAAAATCACTAAGTTAACAACACTTAGAGGACGTCTTTTGTTCATAAAAATAGGCGAGCATTTTTTATCTAAAATATAGATAATGATTAATTAAACAATATTTGACAAAGTTCAAATGAACTACAGAATTAATTATTACAGATTTGCAATAAAGATGCATCTATTTACGAAGATAAATTACAAACGAATGAAGCAAACAAGCTTATCAGGTATATAGAAGCTATAGAGTTGTTTCATCTCCATTGCTTAAACCCAAAGGGGAGGAAGCTCCCCAAGTTTAATAATTGACGTATGTACCCTCCTGTCGCACCCATGGATGTTAAGGCGTGTGCCTAGACGCGCCTAGGCGGCTGCCTAGGCGCCCAGGTGCCCTAGGACGTGCGCCTAGAAAGCACGCCTTGCTTTCATAGAAAATGGCGTACGCCTTGGGTCGCCTGGGCGTCAAGGCGCGCCTAGGCGACTTTTTTTATGCATACTTCACATATATCGCGTTTTGAAAATGCGATATACATAGCGCATTTACAAAATGCGATATACACAACGCATTTCCAAAATGTGATATACATGTCGCATATTTGAAATGCGATATATACGTTCGACCATGTATTACCCCACCGCATTCGACCCGACCCGCATTCGACCATGTTGCCCGCGAAACCCCTTGCGTCGTCCTTGCAGAGAAGAATCTCCTCCATAGCTGCCTCCCCACCTCCTCCAGCGGCCTCCCACCTCCTCCGACAGCCTCCCTCCTCCTCCAGCGGCCTCCCTCCTCCTCCAGCGGCCTTCCTACCTCCTCCAACGGCCTCGCTCCTCGTCCAACGACCTTCCTCCTCGTCCAACGGCCTCACTCCTCCTCTGGCAGCCTCCCTACCTCCTCCAGCGGCCTCCCTGCGTTCTCTTGCTCTCCCCTTGTGGAATGACTTCAATGGAATCCTTGGATGGGGATGTCATTCCTAATCCTACTACATTAACCCCATCTACTGTGCAAAGGCCTGGGGAAATTGATCCCCGCTTCACCGACAAGATGAATGATCCATGCTTGAAAGCGATGTCGAAGGATCTCGGTTGGAAGTACTCTTTTTGGCCGAATACACTAGACAAGAATAAGGTGCAATGTGCATTGTGCGGCCACATTACTAATGGTGGCATCAAAAGGCAGAAGGAACACAAGATTGGTGGTTATCGGGATGTATATATGTCCAAAAGCCACTGTGGAGATTAAGAAAGAGATGGTTGACTTCAAAAATCGTAACAAGAAGAGGAAGGTAGTCGTTGATTACAGATATAGTGGAGCTGATTCAAACATTCCAGATGCAGATGATGGTGATCGTGGTAAACATGTAGTCATCTTGGATGACTCACAACCTACGGCTACAACCGGTAAAAACGTTAAATCTGGTTCATGTTCTGCAAATAGGCCACATGTACGGAAGGATCCACACGGCAAGGGTCCTATAGACTCTTTTAGTTCTGCTAGCCCATGGGAGGTTATGGCACAAAGGAAGGCAGCAAGAGCTCGTGGTGAAGCACAACAAACTACAATTGAGTTTGCTTTAAAAAAGGATGCTACACAGGTGGCATATGATGTCATAGCTGAGCTATTCTATACATGTGGCATCCCTTTTAATGTTGCACAACGAGAAACATTTGAAGTGGGAGTGGAGGCTATTGTCCAAGCTGCGAGAGGATTCGTTCATCCATCTTATCACCAATTGCGAAAGCCCCTACTTGAAAAAGTATATTTAAGGACCACAGATTTGCGGGTGAAGCATGAAAGCCATTGGAGGACATATGGATGCACAATTATGTGTGATGCATGGGCTGATAAACGACAACAAAGTCTGATAAACTTCCTTGTTAATTCTCCATAAGGGTCATTTTTTATTTATGCAAAGAATGCAACATCCGATATACACACTGGGGAGTATGTGTTCAAATCAAGGCCTTAAATATCGGTTTCGGTCACCATTTCGATATCGACCAAAACAGAATTTCGATGGAATTTCGGTGGAATTTCGACCAAAAGTTCGATCATTTCGGTCATTTTTTGTACTAGGACCCCCATATTTCGGTCATTTCGGTCGAATTTCGATTTCGACTGGATATCGATATTCGACAGAAATTCGACCGAATTTCGCTGAAATTTGAGGCCATGGTTCAAATTGATAGACGAGGTTGTGGAGATGATGGGTGAGGAGAACGTTGTACAAGTTGTCACCGACAATGCAAGCAATTTTGTTTTAGCAGGAAAGTTACTGATGGAGAAGCGGAAAAACCTCTTTTGGACTCCATGTGCTGCGCACTGCTTGGATTTGATGCTTGAGGATATTTTCAAGTTACAGAAATTTGCAGGAGTTATCAAGAGGGCCAGAAAAGTAACAACGCATATTTACTAGCATATTCGGTTGCACGATGTGTTTCTACAGTTCAGTAAGGATCACCAAGAGCTGTCTAGCAGCGGAGTTACCCGCTTTGCTACCAACTACTTGACCCTTAATAGTTTGCTAAAGCAAAGGAAAGCATTGGCGTCTATGTTTATTTCTGAGATGTGGAACACTAGTTCTTGGTCGAAGACACATGATGGGAAATATGTCTATGAAACTGTGATGGTGAATGCTTTTTGGGAAAAATTGAAGATTATCTTAGAGTTGTGCAGCCCATCATTACTGTGTTGCGTTTAGTGGATGCTGACGAGAAGCCACCCATGGGCTAGATTGCTAGGGCATTTGATGCTGTAAAAGAAATGATTATTGAAAACTTTGGCAGGAGGGAAACAGATTACATGCTTATTATACAAATTATTGATTCTTGCTGGGATAATCAGATGGCTCGTCCTCTATATGGTGCAGGATGTTTCTTGAATCCTGCATTTTATTATAAAGTGAAGGACAACAATGAGGCATTGATGGGAAGGTATGAAGGTAATTTCATATTTTGCCTTGAGTGGATGGTTGATGATCCCGATCAACAAGACGTGATATGCTCTGAGATGGAGGTCTACACAAGAGCTCGCGGTATGTTTGGCAGGATAATTGCTATTAGACAAAGGGAAAAAAACCTCCAGGTAAGTTATATTTCATTATTTATATTGAATGATTTAATGGTAAGATGTGTTTACATTATTGTGTATTGGAATGGTGGGATACTTATGGAAGTCTCACCCCCGCTGTGAAGCAGGTGGCAAAGCGTATTTTGGGACTATGCTGCACATCTTCCTCTTGTGAATGCAATTGGAGTGCCTTTAACTTTGTATGTATCAAAAATACTTATAAATTTACAAATATAAATGCCAACTTTATACTTGTAAATTTACGTAATACTTGAATGAATGTGCAGATCTACACAAAGAGGAGGAATAAGTTGGAGGTTGATAGACTTTTCAACATTTTCCCCCTTTTTTGGTTGTAACTGGATAGCTTGTTTAATTATTTATGTTCAGGTTCCTTTATGTGTTGTGATTCTTCATTCTTGTGAGTAATCTCTAATGTTTGGTTAAATGGCATTTATTACTCTAACACTCTAGTTACTATGTATTTGTAAATAAAAAAGTTCTTAACAGATAAATAAATCCAACACCTACTGTAAAATTTAAAAAAATATATTAATTGTTGCATCTCCAAAATGTGACATGCGCTTAAAAAAATAAAAAAATAATGTCGTATTTGAGACATGCAACATCCATTTGCTTTAAATAATTATATGCCGCATGTCTCAAATGCGATACGTAGGACATATTTTAGAAAACGCCTAGGCACACCTACGCGCTCAAGATTAATGCCTCGTCATCTTGCCGCCTTAATAACCATGGTCGCACCATACCCTACCAGACAGGGGTCTCGCTGAAACCCATGAATTTCAACCGAAATGAATCGATATATCGAAATATCACCGAAATTTCGGACTGAAACCCATGAATTTCAACCGAAAGGGTAGATATGTTGAAATACCACCAAAATTTCGGTCGAAATCCGGAAAATCAACATATATAGGAGTTTTGATACCCACGACCTCTCGAAAACGAAATTTCGGTGAAATTTTGCCGAAATTTCATGAAATTTAAATCCTTGGTCCAAAGACGCTAGAGAATGGAGTCTGAAAAAGAGTCTCCTCGTCGAAGAATTGGGTATCTCCCTCCCATATTGGCACAGAGAGCGGGATCTCTACTCCCGACTCCCTATGGATTAACCCTGAGTCCAAGGTCTTGGCGATCTTAGACATGTTGCAATCTCAAATGCTATTTATTTGATTGTGTCCAAGGTGTTGGTAATTAAACTGAATAGGGTTCTGGATCACTTCATTTCACCCCTACAATCAGCATTTGTTCCAAGAAGACGGATTATGAATAGTTTAACTATGGCAACAGAGATTATAGCAGACTTGAAGAGAAATAAGACAAAAGGGATTCTATGAAAGGTGAACTATTTATAAAGCATAAGACACGGTGGACTGGCACTTTCTTTGGATGGATATGTCTCGGCGGGGTTTCTCGTGAAGTGTTGTGTCATGACAGCCTTTTACTAAAGTACTCATCAATGGTCGCCCCGAGGGAGGTTTTTTCCAGCCGCGACGAGGGGTTCGACGGGGTGTCCCTTCGCTTCCATGTTTTTTGTTATAACAGTTGGCGTCTTGGCATGCATGGTTCAGCATGTGTTGCACAATGATCTATCAGCAAGCTATTCCATTGAAGACATCTCTATTGCTCTCTTACAGTATGCAGATGACACGATCTTCTTTATTGAGGGGGGAAAAAGGCGGCGAAAAGAATGAGTGTAATGTAGAAATTTTTGGTTAGCTGTCAGGCACGATGTTAAACAGTGTGAAATCAATAGCGATCCCTTTTGGGCATTCAATGCAAGATGCACAAGAGTGTTGTGACGAGCTTGCCGAAGAGGGGCTCTTTACCGATCCGGTATCTTGGCCTTCTGCTGACTTCTGGAAGACTAAAGATATCTGATTGGTTTCCTGTCATTGAGAAGATTGAGAAGAAACTCTCTGGATGGAAGGAAACTACCCTTTCGCGCGACGGGTGCTTGGTGCTTGTCCAGGTTGTACTCTTCGTTATTTTTGTTTTCTTCATGTCATCTCGTCTACAACCCGTTGGTATCAGGCGCCACCGGAGATGATCATGTGAAGATTCCTATGGGGGTAAAGCAAAACAAGCAGGGTTCGGAATTCACCTGGTAGATTGGGAGGCCATTACTTTGCCAAAGGTGGATGGCAGCCTTAGCACTTCTCGCTTGGAGGCTATGAACAAGACACATCTTCTTAAATGGGTTAGCGGGAATTGGGGCAGAAGTGAAGACATTTGCTCCAACTCATTCAATGCATCTACACATTAGGGTGCTGGATGATTTGTCGCAGCACCCACTAGTCCACCCTTCGACCTGTGGAAAGGGATCAATGTGGTAATGCCTCAGTTTCAGAAGCGCTTTCGATTGGTGCTTGGTGATGGTAAATCTTTTGCATTTTGGACAGACAACTGGACAAGAGAGGGGGCCTTCTTTTCCAGATCCGCTCGCCTTTTTGCCTTGCTTGCTAACCGCGGTGCACGGGTATTGGATTGTTGGATGGATGGCAACTGGATGACATCTTTTGTGGCGGATTTCTCTTATCAACGTCTAGAGGAGTTCCTTTTCCTTCTAGAATCTCTTCGGCCATTAGATAGACCGACAGACGGGCAAGATCACTGGGTGTGAAAGATATACTTTCTCGATTAAGTGAGCTTAATGGGCAATCTCCAGACCACCACCGCCAAAGACACACTCTGATTCGTGATTGCAACTTTATACGAGGATAAAAACTACAAAATAGAAATAACTTTTTTATGTGGTTTCTGCAAAGAAGATGTATTATGACAAGGGGCAGTTGTACAAGACTCTTTGCAGATGTTTATGATAGATGTCCTCTCTACGAATCACATATTGAGACAGTAGATCACCTTTTCCTCCATTGCATAAAGACATCCGTAGTTTGGTCTGAGCTTGACGTGGACTGGCCGAACATACAAAATCTGGACCTTTTTGGAACTCCTTGTTTGAAGCAAAACATCCTTCTAGAGAGGAAATATTGCGGCATCTTGCAACGATTTGGGTAATTTGGCTTTCTAGAAAGGATACACTCTTTTCGTTATAGCGTTCTTACTTTGAAAATGTAATTTGACATTCCAAGATTCTTCTTGAGTTGTGGCTTCTGTAAATCTTCTCATAATTTTTCTACATCTTTTAATATATATGGGGAGGACATCTTAGTGTGTCTCCCCTTTTTGGCTCAAAAGAAAAAACCTAAGTCCAAATCAAAGATGGAAATCTCTCAAATAATGATCGTGCATGTGCGCTACGAGCTGAAGACTATGAAATAATCTGTAGAGTCTGAAACTGACAAACTATATGCAGAGTGAATCTGAATGCTCTACGCATAATCCCCCCTTTCTCCCCTACTCGTCGGAATAGATGACATCAACCCAGTTGGAAGAAGACCCGAAGATGGGAAAACAAAAAGGACTCTCTTTTTTCACTTTTTTAAATCATTTTTTGTACCGCTTTTCATTCTTTCCGTTTTCTGTACGTGCCTTTTTTCCCAAAATAAATAATATCATTTCTTTTCTCTCTTTTTTTTGAAATCATGGCCCAATTTAGGCCAAAATCTGCAGCAGCATACCCATCTAAAAAACTCACGATCCATTGGGACTAAAATCTTCCCGGCCTTTTTAAATTAATTATTATTTTTAAAGTGAACCCTCCCTCCTTTTTTTAAACAGCGAGGCCCAATTGGGCCCAAAACCAACCACCCACCCCCTTTACATGTGTGTGTGTACTGCTGCAGAGACCCCAATTTAAGTCAAGGGCCATCATGTCCCTTTTCTCATCCTCGAATAGGGTTCCCAACATTGGAAAACCATCGCATGGAACCTTCCGATGCACAGTCACCTGCTAATGAAAGGGCCTCGAGGCAAGGGGGAAATGTGTGATCGCTTGGATGACGGGGTTGCCACTACGGTGGCGGGAGGTGGCGTGTACAATGACCGATGATCACTGTAGATGGGAGTTGCGCAGCGAGGAGGTGCAGCTTCGAGGGTTGCGCCTCCTCTGGGGAGGTGCTCGTGTGTGACACCTCCTTCGAAAGTAGGAAATAAAAGAACCCATGGGGTCTGATATGGAGATGGATTCCGCCAGAAGATAGGTTCCAGCATAGTACTGAAATCGCCGCCTCATGTAGCCTCTCTTCGTCATCGACCAGGGTTCCTAGATGGAACCCCAACACTCGCAGAGATGGCATCACCACATGTAGGTCGAGATCCTTCTGCAAGGGGCTTGGATTCGTGAGCTTGTTGTTGTTGGAGCCAAAGCGGATCTCTGATGGCGTGGAGTTGAGGTCTGAATGAGTCATCGCCTGGAGTGTTAAGATTCTGTCAAGAACCCTAGCTTTTCGAGAACTTGCTTTTGTGTGTGTGTCTCCCACTGATGTGCGAGAAGGGGATTTTTGTGCATCGATTATATCCTAGAATTAGGGTTCTATGAACCCTAGAACAAATTGGGATAAATTTTTTGAACTCCAATAATGATTTTCAGAACTTCAATAGTTCGATGGATATACATAAAAAAACCAAATTTTCTCGAACAAATCACGAAAATAAAATAAATCCTCGAGAATCGAGCCCGTTTTGATAGTTGTTGGTGTCAGCCTAGAATTAGGGCTTTAGAAGAAACTCTAGAACTTGCTCTTGAATGAATCACGAACATGAATAATAATCTTCAAATCAAAAACACACTACTCTGAATCGTCAAAAATGCTCAGAATCATACATGCTCTGATACCATGTAGAAATATGAAATGTTGAAGCGAATTAAAGTGAGAATAAAACATAAATGAGACTTCAATTTTGCATATAACCCTATTCTATGAATAACAGGATGAAACCACGAGAGAATCGTCTCAAAGGACCGATATTTCATTCATTTTTCTCGTCGATTACACGCGGTGTGGGGCTTCTTATATAGCCCCACTAGTAAGACCAGGGTAAGCCATATCACAATAAATCGATGATATATCGGTATTGACAGATAACCGATATATCGCCGATATGGTCGATATTTGCCCTTTCAAGGCCATTTCCTTCACAAAATAAGGCTGATTTGGGCGATATGTCCTCGATATATCGATGATATATCGCATCGACAAGTAGCTGATACTGATATCGATACTGATATTACCTACCTTGGGTAAGACAAAGTCCCACTCACAATAGATATGGGACTAAATGTGTGGATGTGGTAATTGGACCCCTCTAGGGTCCAATTACCTATTTATACATGTAACGCATATTCTAACACATTTCTCGTGGTGCAACCCTATCATGGAGGCGATGGAGCTTTGACGATGGTGCAGCAAAGCCAGACAATCGTGGCGCAACCCTCTCGTGGAGGCAATGGACCGTTGGGAGGAAGTTAATGCAACAGAGCTTGGCTAGGATAATGGATTCAGCCCTATCACAATGGCACAAAACCTAGGTGATGGGTTTATCTAGCCCTAGTGTAGGCAATGGTTGGTGCATGTCAGCAGCCACCCTAACCCTCGTGCAAGCGATGGCATAGAGCTTCAGGCGTAGGGTGATGGGTTCAAAAGTCGATGGGTTTAGAACTCGTTGGCTTGGATGTATTCACCTCTTAGTGATGGGTTCAGAACTTGAGAACTCCAAAAATGAATCCCATGCACAACACAACTTGGCACAGAATGAGGAAGAGAAAACTTTGACTGTGGAACGGATTAGGCTAGGGCAAGAGAGGCCCAGAGTTTCGATCTAGGAATGTTGCTCCGATACAATGTGAAAACCAAGGGGATGGAATAAGATACTTTAGTCAACGATGGTAGGGTTTCTTCTATAGAGTGAAACCCTAAAACCTAATCACAAAAGAAAAGGAAGATACAATAAAGTTCTTAATAGGACTTTAAAAGAAAGATGAAAAATTAGATATGTCTAAATAAAATGCCAATGACGGGAAAACTCGTAGTAAAGTGTTTCTCCTTGGGAGGACTAAACATAATTTGATTATTGTTGGGAAAAATGAATGAGTTGTTTATTCCATAAGCCCTAGGCTCTCTTATATAGGAGAGTAGCCTATAGGTAAATTACATAAAGCATACAACTGAAAATAAAAATAACTGAGGGACACACAGAAACTACTATATGCGTCAACACTCCACCTCAAGATGGAGCATAGATATCAATCATGCTCAGCTTGGACGCACACTTCTGGAATGGGCCTCGTAGTAATGCCTTGGTGAATATATCAGCAGTTTGATTCTCTAAGGCAACATGAGATGTAGCAATGAACCCCTTCTGAATCATGTCACGTATGAAGTGACAGTCAACCTCAATATGCTTGGTCCGCTCATGGAATGCTGGGTTGTTTGCAATGAACAAGGCTGCCTGATTATCACATTCCAAGTTCATAGGAAGTGGTACATCTAGACATAGATCTGTAAGTACAGCCTTCACCCACATCATCTCTGTGCTAGCCTGGGCCATAGACCTATATTCGGATTCAGCACTAGATCTAGCTACCACCGTCTGTTTCTTGCTCCTCCATGAGACTAGAGCATCTCCAACATAGACTGCAAACCCTGAGGTGGACTTCCTGTCCTTAGGACATCCTGCATAGTCTGCATCCGCACATGCTGAGATAAAAATCCCCTTTCCCTTCTTGAATAGCAAACCTGCACCTGGAGATGATTTGAGATATCTAAGAATCATATGTATTGCATCCATATGAACTTGACGTGGTTGCTCCACGAACTGGCTCACACGACTCACTGCAAAAGATATATCAGGTCTAGTGATCGTGATATACAACAGTTTGCCTACCAGTTCTCTGTATCTTCTCCAGTCCACCTCCTCTGCGTCATCATCATAGAGCTTCATGCTGGGATCCATTGGTGTCGTAGCAGGCCGACACCCAAGCATACCTGTTTCACTCAACAGATCTGTAACATATTTCCTCTGCGATATTACTAATCCATAAGGATTTCTAGCAAATTCCAGCCCCAGAAAATATCTAAGGACTCCAAGATCCTTAGTGACAAATTCGCTCCCCAGCTTTTCTTTCGCCTGCTTTATGCCTTGCTCATCATCTCCTGTAATTAAGATGTCATCTACATAAACCATAATTGCAATAATACCTCTAGAAGTCTTCTGTACAAACAAGGAATGATCAGCATTGGAGCGTTTGTATCCTTGTTTTTCAAAGAGGTCTGAGAGCTTCTGAAACCATGCTCTGGGGCTCTGCTTAAGGCCATAGATAGCCTTATGAAGTCTGCACACCTTGGAACACTCCCCCTCAACAGCAAAACCGGGTGGTTGTTGCATATAGACTTCCTCATGCAAATCTCCATATAAGAACGCGTTCTTCACATCCAACTGATACAGCGGCCACTCTCGATTAACTGCGACTGACAGCAAGATCCGGAGAGTGGAATGACGGGCTACTGGCGAGAATGTATCAAGGTAATCCACCCCGTATGTCTGTGTAAAACCACGTGCAACAAGGCGTGCCTTGTATCTGTCAATAGAACCATCTGCATCGTGCTTCACCGTAAACACCCACTTGCAGCTCACCGGGGTCACATCTGGAGGTATAGGAACTAGAGTCCAAGTTCCTCTAGATTGAAGTGTCGCCATTTCTTCCTCCATTGCTAGCCGCCATCTACTGTCCTGCAGAGCATCTTGATAGTTCCGTGGAATATCTACAGCTGATAGGGCCACCACAAAGTTCCTGAAATCCTCAGATAGTCGCTCAAATGACGCAGAAGCTGACAAGGGATATGTAACGCAACTCCTTTTCGATTTGCGTATAGCAATAGGAACGTCTAAATCAGTTGTGTCCTCATCTGACCCCTGCAACATATCCTGCTCATAAATATCATTAGATCCATCAATAAAAGTATCTTCAGTACATACCATAGGCGAGCTAGGAGACGAGTCATGACCATGAGCAGGAGGATGCCAGCGGGTATAATGGAACGGTAGTGGTGAGACGGGGATTTGTGGTGGTGGTGGTGGTGGTGACGGTGGTGGTGGTGGTGGTGGCGGTGACGGTGCTGGAGGTGGTGGTGTCATGTATATGGCATCAGTAGGCAGTGGAGGTCGATGCTGATCACCTGAGGCTGAAAAATACATTACAGATTCAAAAAATGTAACATCTGCACTGAACATATACCGCCGACGCAGAGGATCAAAACACTTGTACCCCTTTTGAGTTCTGGAGTACCCAACGAAGACACACTTGACAGCCCTAGGAGAGAGCTTGTCAGTACCAGGAGACAACTGATGGACAAAGGCGACTGAACCAAACACACGGGGAGTAAGAAAAAACAGATCCTTCCCAGGATAGATTAGGGAAAACGGAATCTGTTCATCCAAGACAGAGGACGGCATACGATTGATTTGGGAACATGCAGTGAGAACTGCATCACCCCAGTAAGAATAGGGAACATGACTCTCTATAAGAAGTGATCTTGTGACATCAAGTAGGTGGCGATGTTTCCTTTCAGCAATTCCATTTTGTTGAGAGGTATGAGCACAGGATGTTTGGTGAATAATCCCTTTTGAGGAGTAATAGTTGGCAAGGACATGAGTGCACAGTTCTAGGACATTATCACTTCTCACAAACTTCACAGATGTAAAGAAAACATTTTGAATTTCATTCAGAAAATGGATAATAATATTGCCTGCTTCAGATTTATTTTTCATCAAAAATACCCATGACACACGAGAGAAGTCATCCACAAAAACTATATAAAATCTGTGTCCCTGATGATCAGGTACACGACTCGGACCCCAGACATCAATATGAAATAACTCGAACTTGGAAGTACTACTCCGACCTGGACGACTGGGAAAGGTCGACCTGTGATGCTTTCCCAACTGACAAGCATCACATTGGATAGGTGTGTGAGGAAGACCCTGGGGTAACATACGACGCAACTTCTGAAGCGGTAGATGCCCAAAGCGCAGATGCCACAATAAGAAAGATACTGGTCCAGCAGGAAGGGATGAGGTTCCAGCGAATGGAGTCTGATTCAGGCGGTAGAGGCCTCCTTGCTCATAGCCACGACCAATAACGTTACCCGTATGGATGTCCTGAAAAATAAGAGAAGATGGATCAAAAATTGCCCGACAATGTAGATCCTTCGTAATCTGACTAATTGACAACAAATTCATTAAAAAGTCAGGTGCATGTAGCACATTCTTGAGCTGCATAGAAGATGTCAATCTAATCTCCCCTTGACCAGTGATGGGGGAATGCGTACCATTGGCAATGACTATTGTTCGGCCTGGAGGAATCTGAGAGTATCCTGTAAGTAAACTCTGATCGCCACATAGGTGATGTGTAGCGCCCGAGTCCATAATCCACGGTAATGAATCTGATCTACTACTGGTAAATGCAAGTATGCTACCTGAAGCACTGGTCGACGCAGAGGCAGAAGCAGCAGCATCAGATTGACTCTCAGTAGTAGGTGATGGGCCAGATGGGGGAATAATGCCCCTCAGACGGGCAACTAGATCATCGAACCGCAGATGGAGGTTCTATCTGCTCAGCGACTCGTGCAGATGCAGGAAACCCATGCTTCGAGTAGCATGTGTCTTCATTGTGTCCAACGCGATGACAGTAGGTACATGTTGGCCGAGTGCGGCCTCCTCTTCCACGGGGTCCACGTCCACGGCTCTGATGATGAAATCCGCGACCCATGTTGGCTGCCATGGCTGAAGTATTCTGATTCGTGGCAGTGGAAGGAACTGTGATCCGACTCAGTCTATGGAAAGCTTCCTCCATGGGAGGAATAGTGGAGTCGGCCAAGATCTGGGATCGTGTCGCCTCATACTCTGGATCGAGTGCAGCAAGGAACACACCCACCATAGTCGCGTTCCTATATGTCTTCTGTTAATCTGACGTGGCTGTCAGAGGCATGAAACTGTAGAGCTTCTCGAACATCCCTCTCAGTGATGTGTAGAGAGAATGTAAAGGGCGACCATTCTGCTTTATAATGAATATATCATGCTGGAGTTGCAGAATCTTTGTCTCGTTCTTCGCCTACGAATATGTAGCCGCCAGAATGTCCCACATATCCTTGGTCGTGGGTTGATGTAGAATGTCATTGGCAATCTCAATTGCCAACGTACCAGATAGCCAAACTTTGGCGTATGTGTCATCAGCCTCCCAAGAGGCATTGGCTCCAGTCTTCTCAGCATGCTCCGGTTCGATAAGAATGTGCTTCTTACCCGTTCACTTCATCATGCTCATGAACTGCATTGCCCACAGTTCATAGTTTGTACCATCCATCTTTACAATAGGCGCTGGACCACGAAAGGCGCCAATAGATGGGATATCCGCCTTGCTTTCTGACATACTGGAGATTGAAGACTGGAGCGATTGACAGAGAATAAAATTCGTCTACAATGACATGGACAGGTTTAGTTGCACGTGTAGACCTCAAGCAACTAAACCCATGTAGATGACAGTGTGTGCTTTAGGGCTTAACGCACGCACGCACAGAGATCACGCACGCGCAGGGATCACGCGCGCACGCGCAGTCACAGGGAGCACGCTAGCGCGCGCGTGAAGGAGTCACAGGGGGCGTGCGCACAGGCCGGCGCAGTTGCGCTTGGATGCGCACGCACACGCTGCTGGATCACACAGCGCAGGCGATAGCGCGCGCTAGGCGATAGCACGGAGCGCTACGGCGCGCAGAAGGGCAGCGCGCGGAAGGCTACGCACTCGCGTAAGCCCGGGGCCGGGGGTGCTGGTGCGGCAGCAAAGGCGGCGGCGGAGCGAGCGGCGAGTACGGTGTGCCCCTGGCGGCGCCGATGAGAGAGAGAGAGAACGAGGAGCCGGCGGGTGGGGTAGGGTAGGGTTAGGGTTTCGAGAACTCCGGTCTAGGACCGTCGCTCTGATACCATGTTGGGAAAAATGAATGAGTTGTTTATTCCATAAGCCTTAGGCTCTCTTATATAGGAGAGTAGTCTATGGGTAAATTACATAAAGCATACAACTGAAAATAAAAATAACTGAGGGACACACAGAAACTACTATATGCGTTAACAATTATGCATATCTTGTAATTCCTGCGTGACCATCAACAGCATCGAACAATTCCTTACCATGTGAAATCGAGTACATGAGGATAAGACGAATACCATGTCAATAACTATATGTTGGCTTCTCTATATATTGGTTGATTATGCTCACTACATAAGAGATATCGGACCTTTTGACCATACAAAAGTTTACACACAAGCTCGTATATCATGCAGTATCCTCAAACAAGAGGTCCAGTGATGTGGCAAGACTCTGAGAGTGGAATAAAAGAACAAAGTCTGCCCCAAAACTCAACAAAACTCAAACTTCAGAAATTCAGATCAAATCAAATTTTTTGAAGTCAAATTCAGAGATCAAATCAAATTCTCAATGGAATACTTCAAAAACGGATCCAAAGTTGTTGATCAAGTGTTGGACAAATACCCCAAATGATTTCCAAAGAGTCAATTTGTAAGCTAATCAAAACAACCTGTGTGTGCAGGGTTATATCTTGTAATAAATAGCTAAGTTGCCTGTCACAAAAAAGTACCTGGAGAGGCACCTAATGGTCGTTAAAATCGACTTCCAACTGCACGTAAATATCAATAATAGAATAGCAATAGCGCAATCACAGAGGTGCAAATTCACGTGATCTCCATAATTGCGTGCAATGTACATAATATGGTAAATATCCGAAGTTGTAACCACAGCTATTCCAACGCTTGGGTGTTACTACTAGCTAGGATGGGTTCGGTTTTCGAATCAGGGTCGTCGAATACTGCACTAACTGTCTCTGATTTGTAAAGTTTGGAGATGCAAGTGCTCCTCAAGTTCTTCGTTGATCCTCAAGCTCTAGGCAACGAAGGTGATTTTCATATAGTGTCGATGAAGAGGGACGGGTCCAGAGGGTTGGGCCTCGAACTCCCCTAAAATTCACACAGGTGCAAATTCATGTGATCTCCACAAGTGCGTGCAATGTACATAATATGATAAATATCCGAAGTTGGAATCACTATTGTTCCAATGCTTGGGTGTTACTACGGGCTAGGATGGGTTCGGTTTTCGAATCAGGGTCGTCGAATACTGCACCAAGTGTCTCCGATTTGTTAAGTTTGGAGACGCAAGTGTTCCTCAAGTTCTTCGTTAATCCTCAAGCTCTAGGCAACGAAGGTGATTTTCATGTAGTGTCGATGAAGAGGGACGGGTCCGGAGGGTAGGGCCTCAAGCTCCCATGTCGGTTGATTCTCCGACGGTCAGCAACAAGGCAACAACTCGGCAAAGAAGATCGGATCGGGGCGAAAGCATCAAAAGACTTAGCACATACGATTAGGGGACCTGCAGAAGGAACTTTATGCTCGATTAGATCGAACCAAAGCTCAAAAGCAAACTCAGGTGATCAGCTATGATCATGCATCATTTCCGTAAATCACTTCTACTATAAATACATTGGAAATCACATCTCACCTCAAGTTATCTAAGGAGACACCATCGCACATCAATCTCAATCAGATACTGTTGTTTTACTCAGATGCTGACGCATGGAAATTATGGAGAAAGAATGAGAATGCAATGACATGATTTTAATCATGGTGTAGAGTTTCTTATATAGTGTCAAACCCTAGAGCCCAATAGGTCGCAATTACATAATAGTCCCCGAAAGGTTACAGAAAGATTAGGGTACATGGCAATAAGCTAAAAAAGAAAACTACATCATTCGTTATATTTGTCAATGTCAACACTCCCTCTCAAGTTGGAGCATATCTATCGATCATCCACCTTGGAAGTCAATAGCAATATGTGTTTCTTTGGAAGTGCCTTGGAAGATATATCCGCAAGTTGGAGGCTCGAATTGAGGCTCGAATAAATTGGCAATCCACTTCAAGCATCTTGGTCTTCTCAAGAAAGATTGGAATAGTGGTAATCTAAATGTTGCAAGCTTCTTGTCTCAGTAGAGAGAAACAAGAGTACTAGCAGGGAGTCCTAGTTCATGTGAAAGAAGACAAGCCAAGTAATTTTGTATGTAGCTTAAGTTGGTTTCTCTACATTATTTTGTGTTTGATCTTGAGATTACAATAAGTTTCCTTCTTCACTATGTAGCAAAGTTTCCACCAACAAACATGACGAAACCAGTAGTAGATCACATATCCTCGAGAGAACTAGCATAACCAGCATCTACATAGGAGTTGATATCAGTATATGATTGTTAGCCCCATAGAAGAGGCATTTTCTAAGATGGTCCTTCAGGTATCAAAGGATCAGAATAACGTCCTGCCAATGGCTACAATTAGGCTTCTCCATGTATTGACTAGCTCTGCTCACATCATATGATATATCAGGCCTAGTGAAAGTAAGATATAACAGTTTGCCCATTAAGCGTATCTATCGTGTGATGTCTTCAAATACAAGATCAGTGGAGGTGACATGTCTCTGTAGCTCAGTTGGGACAGATGATGGTTTGCATCCATGTAAGCCAACTTCCATAAGAATATCCAAATGGTACTTCCTTTATGACAAGTGTGATCCTCATGTCGTGTGTATCACCTAAATACCTAAGAATTGTCGAAGTTAACACGACCAAGGTCCTTGGAGACAAATACAATCCGAAGGAAGGCCCTGGTCTTAACAATACATGTAATCGTGTTGTCATCTCCAATGATAACCATGTCATCAACATAAAAACAAACATCACAATACATGAGAGCCTCTATCTAGTGAACACAGAATAGTCAGATGACAATCAAGAGAGTTGATCCCAAAAGTAAGTCTATTGAACCATTCTCGTAGACTCGACTTCCGATCATAGATGGCCTTACATAGTTAGCATATGTGCTCCCCCTCAACAGAGTAACCTAGTGGTTGCGTCAATGTACTTCCTCCTCTAGGAGACCATAAAGGAAGGAGTTCTTCGCATCTAGCTAAGAGATGGGCCAATTGTTGGCTACAACTGATTGAATAGTGTGAATAGATGACATCCTTGCCCCATGAGAGGTCTCAAAGTGGTCAACACTGTAGGTTTGAATGAAGCCTTTCACTATAAGTCTTGCTTTCAATCAGATAAGGAGCCATCTAGAGAGTGTTTGGTCATAAAGACTCATCTGCAGGAAACAGGGGTTACGCCTAGCGGACATGGTATATGGTCATACGTGCCCATGGAAGTAAGCACATACATCTCCTCATCCATGGCATGTTTCCAACCACGATCTTGAAAAGCACTGTGATGACCATGAGGAACAGTAATCTTTAGGCCACCAATCAATTTGCAATCCCTGATCAGGTTTTTAGCTCCTGAGTCTGGAGGTCTATCCATGCTCCCGTACGCCTTTCTCACAGAGAAATCTCCATTACTCCATGTCCAATGATCCCAACCTTCTCCAGGGCTAGAGAAAGTACAAAGCATTGCTTGCAGGTCCACAAAGTCAAGCACTCGATGATCAGAAAAAACTTCACTAAAGGTCGACAACCAGACATTATCTGATAAGATATCTTCAACCCATGCATCATGTGACACAGATAAAGCAAATAGACGTAGAACATGGACGCCAAAGTTCTCTCCCCGACAAAATCATCCTTCCAAATGCAAACGAGCTACCATCACCCAAAACTGGTGTAAAGAGCTCGCGCTCCTACAGTAAGAGGGAACAGATACCCTTCCAAAACACATATATGTAGAAAGATGGTCGATGCATACTATCGAGCTGCACCTAGACTCCGTACATGCTTCGAAACAACTTGCAACACAGATCGTCACAGCTTCCCCAAATTCTAGCCATCCAGTTCAACAGCAATCCCAGTTCATGCCCTCCAATCTAAGTTCTCCAAGGCTTTTCTACATAGGGAGGGTGATCGCCTCCCAATCAACCAAATGGATGCATGATGTATCTTGAACCAACTTACCCAGAAAAACCTCCTCATGATCGTCTCTATTCTTCGGGGAAGTCCCATGGGAAGGAGTATGGAGGACATGAAAAAAATGGGATCGCCTCAAGAACGGCCTTGACAAGCACTACTCTCTCACCGCAGGATAGTAGAGCCACTTTCCAACCAGATAGAATTCTCTCCAATTTTTCGATAATCGACAATGTGCAAACTCTTATAAGTCAATAGAAGTCCCAGGTAACATATAATGAGATTCCCATGTTCTATATCCAGCTCCAAACGACATTCCATGGCGTCTGCTTTGGGAAGATTAAGATGAATAACCAATGACTTTTGCATGTTGAGTTTAAGGCCCGATAGCTCGCCGAAGAAGAGTTGATGTCTTTACAAACTTGATGCGACTCTATACTTGTGATTATTTGAATGAGTTCCAATTTGAGTCTTTAGTACAATCTCTTGTCAAATTGAGTCTATATTATATTTTTTGCATCAACAACAAATAGTAATTTGTTGTTGACCTGCGGCGAGCTCTATGGATATGAATGTTGGCCTGTGAACCATAGACATGTGCAGAGAATGGCTGTAGCAGAAATGAAAATGCTAAGGTGGATGTGTGGACACACACGTAAACATCGGATTCGAAATGATGCAATCAGAAAGAAAGTGGGTGTCGCTCCGATCGAGGATAAGATACAAGAAAACCGTTTAAGATGGTTTGGTCATTTGCAAAGAAGATCATCTGATGCACCAGTTAGGAGATGCGAGTGTTGGGATGTTGAGCCAGCTAAGAGAGGGCGGGGGCGTCCCAAGAAGTGTTGGAAAGAGACCATACGAAGGGATCTTTGTTTTGTGGATATAAGCCCGGGATTGACCCAAGATAGATCTGAATGGAGGCGAAGAATCCATGTAGCCGACCCTACTTAATTGTGGGAAAAGGCTTTGTTGTTGTTGTTGTAACAACAAATAGTAATTTATTTTATCCTCTCTATGATCGCATTTCAACAGCCTGGGTGTAGTGCAGTGCGCCTGCCACCCAAAAGACCGCGGTCTGAATCCCTACCATGGCCTCAAATTTCAGCAAAATTCGGTCAAATTTCTGTCGAATATCGATATTCAGTTGAAATCGAAATTCGACTGAAATGGCCGAAATGACCGAAGTATGGGGTCCTGGAAAATGACCGAAATGATCGAAATTTAGGTCGAAATTATGATCGAAATTCTATTTCGGTCAGTCACCGAAATGGTGACCGAAACCGACAGTTAGGGCCTTGATCCCTACTTATGGGAGTTGCATTAGGTAGACGACAACCAGTGTAAAAAATAGTCGGATCTTTCAACATGGATTTGAGCAAGAATCCAAGTAGGCGACCTAATTAAAGTGGGAGAAGGCTTCCTCATTTTTTATGACCGTGTTTATTCGTTTTATATTTTAATGGTTAGTTGGTTGATAGAAGTAGAATGCTAAGTTAGGCGAACAGTTCTTCAAATGGTTGCACGTATTAAACACATCAACTATCTTTAGAGTCAAGACAATTATATCCCCATTAAGGCATTAACAAGCAAACGCAGGCAAGACAACTATCTTTAGAGTCAAGACAATTATGCCTGTCATCTCTTAAAATCATGGCCTTAAATTTCGCCGAAATTCGGCCGAATTTCGGTCGAATTTCGGTTTCGGTAGGTGACCGAAATTCGACCGAAATGGCTATATCGATCGAAATTTGGGGGGGTCTAGTTCAAAAAACCACCGAAATGGCTGAAATTTCGGTCGAATTTCGACCGAAATTCGGCCGAAATTTCGTTTCGGTCCCTCACCGAAACGAAACCGAAATCCGACTTTTAAGGCCTTGCTTAAAATCAACTGAGAATGCGTGCAATTTAACAATTTTGCCAATGAAATCGGAGGCAAATTCTGCAGAATATGAAAAATCACAGACACATGTTTTGCATTATATGCTGGCATATACTGCGTTCATATGAGGTAAAAGAAATCAGATGAACGGATTCAGAATAGTAAGGAAAAACTTGATGTGAATAAATAAAAAACTCAAAATCTATCATTAACGGGCATGAGGAAATTAGATGGTTGACTCCATAACATAAAGCAGTAATATTTTGGAGATGGTTATAAGTTACCCCCAGCGTAAAATTGGTTAGAGGTGAACTCCGAAATGTAATGAGAGGGCCTAGATGATCGTCAGCATATATGTCGGAAAAGAACACCAGATTCAGTGACATAATCGAAATATAAACCGCATGGCAGCTAGACATACCCCTGCAAGAATTGCAAAAATAGAGCATTAAAATTGCGGAAAAGGGTTTGCATATAATGTAAACAAATGGCTTTTGGAAGGGTGGCAGTTCTCACCTATTGTTCCACTCGATACGTTGACATTTAGTAAGGGTGGTATAGCCCTTGAAATAATAGCTGCTGATTAATTGAGTAAGGTCATACATCTGGAAGATGAAAAAGTGGACAAATTTATAAGTAGCACAAAGACGAAGGTAAGACACCCAACTGTAACACAGATTCGACTGCATTTGTTAAAAACCGATAAATTGGAAGATAAATAGACAAATGAAACCGGACGGAATACTCAAATGGGCATACCATCTTACACATGAAAATGCCAACAACAAAAGATGTGTAAGGTATAAAAGAATCTGCTAGCAGATACTCCTTCACCAATGTTTCAGCCTGATTTCTGTAGAACTCGATTGCCATCTCTGGATTCATAGGGACCTGCATTGTAGTGTAGGACTGACCACTGTCAGACCATATCCCCAGACATAAAAAGGAATTAGACATTAGCTGGATCAAGATACCGATGAAATTAGTAAATATAAAAGTGGGTCAGTATGTTCATGTCAAGTCTACCAAGCCAAAAATTACAATACGAACTAATCGGCTGACGCAAAAACAAAGTACAGGCATTCTATCTCGAGTCATCAGTGGCAACAAGGTTTATCTACTAAAACAATTTCTGGTGACTGACAAAATAAATTCATGTTCATAGGCAATGAAAAAAATCGGAAGGACAAACTTACAAAATAGAATTTTATAAGAAGCCAGAATTTTATAAGAAGCCAACTTGCAAAATAGAATTATCAGGGTGCCAACATAAAATCAATTGGCAAAACATCGGGACAGACCATTTATCGCAATTTCACATATTTAAATATGGGACTATCATCTCAGCATGTGCCATCAAGGTTGTCCATTTTATGGGTCAAGCATGTGAACAAATCAATGGGATATACATAGACCAAGTCTCGACCATTACAGGTGTGTGCCTCTAATAAGCAACAAGTGGGAGCATCCAACTCATACCAGATTGGATAGACCCAACCATTCAACAGCTACCAAAGCTTTCACATATCTTACGTGTGAGATTGTGGTCGAATGTTAATCTACCAAAATAACTATAAACTGCTATCGTGTATTACATATTTACACCAAGAACCCTACTAGTGGTCCATCTTGCACCGTATGCACCTCAAGTCAAGCTCCATTGGTCAACATGGTTCAAAAAAACGCGCCTCGAGGCGCACGAGGCGTACGCCTCGAGGCGAGGCGGCCTAAAACCGCCCCAGAACGGCCGCCTCAGGGGGCCTCTGAGAGGCGAACGCCTCAGTTGGTCGAGGCGGTCGAGGCGGTCGAGGCGGTCGAGGCGGAGGCGAGGCGGTCCCTGAGGCGTTTTTTTATTTTCAAAATATTTTTTATTTTAATCATTTATCCTATTAGTAATTTCATATGTTTATAAAAGTCTAGTTGTTTAGGATATAAATATACAAGATGAATGCTTAAATTTGACCACTTTCATGTTCATATTTACCATTAAACATGTCCAATTATGTCAGAAACTCTTAATTTAAGGCAACATACAAATCCGCAAATCTGCAAATATCATTTAAAGCATTACTTGTAAACTTAATTTAAGGAGTTGTTACACAATAAGCTATGCAATATGCTGAGAAGGACAAACAAGATAGAATTCAAGGGGAGGTCATGTACATTCTCATACAAACAGATCCATATATCTGAATAGAAATAAAATCTTTAATAAAAAATTTCGCCGGGGGCGCTGCCCCCACACCCCCGCAGGGGGGGAGCGCACCTGCTCCCCCCCTAGACCCCCCCCCCCAGGATCGCTGACCGGGCAGCGAGACCCCCGTCTTGTTGGGGTATGTTATGGCAGGAGGGGTGCATACACTAGTTCTTCAACTTGGGTTAGAGAGTTAGAATTCTGATGAATACTAACATATGCATTCTCATACATTTGTATATCTTTCTATTTTGGGGTTCTTATCTTTATTATTTCATCATATCTTGTAGTGTAAATTATTATATATTGGGCAGAGAACATATAATTACATAAAGAGACATATAATTGTAGTTTTATACATATTTTTCTATATATAACTGAGGCTTACGCCTCGACCGCCTCGAGGCTACGCCTCGCCTCGATTCCAAGGAGACCGCCTCGTTCCGCCTTTCGTTTTTTCAAACCTTGTTGGTCAACTGAAACTTAATTACGATAGTTATCAAATAAGCATGAAAAGTAAAAAATTGACCCCTCTTCTTCTCCCTCCTTCCTCCACGGCTCCACCCTCCCATTTTTTTCATCTCCTTCCTTGTGCCCCCCCCCCCCAACCCCCCCATATATCTTGCTCCAATCCTAGTATCCTCCTATTACATGCCTCCTCCATACCACCATTATCAATCGTGACATCAATCTCCATGAATCCCACTTTTTTCACCTCCAATATCAAGCTCCCTGAATCCCACTTTTTTCACATCCATTCGTTATGTGAACCAATAAGAAATGGCAGAGCCTTCTCCCACTTTAAGTAGGGTCGGCTACATGAAATTTTGCTCAGATCTATTTTGAAAGATCCTAATAGTTTTTACGCTAGTTGTCGGCTACCTAACGCAACCCCCACATGGGGGATTTGAATCCTCGTCTTTTAGGTGGTACGCACACTGCAATATCACCAGACCATTGAAGTGGGCACCAAAAAAATACAACTCAAGGCAAGGCACAACCTTCATATCTTAAGGCACCTACTCTAAGTACGACATGATGTGGAAATGTGAATGGACGAATTGTTTATTACGAAGCCCTAGTAACCTCACTGTATGAAGCGAAAACCCATGAGACGAAATGAAGTTTTCTCTATTGAGCTTTCACTAAAAAAGAAAGACATGTTGCAATAAAATAATGCTATAATACTCCCCTCAAGTTGCAGCATAGATGTTTATCAGGCTCAGCTTGGATGTACACTTCTGGAATGGCCCCCTAGCGAGTGCTTTAGCAGAAAGCTTGTCGTCTTTTCTGTAGAATTGACATGAGAGGTAGACACAAAGCCCTTTTGTCATGTCTCTAGTATAATAACAGTTGACCTTAATGTACTCTGTTTGCTCATGAAATGTTATATTATTGGCAACGAAAATTTTGCTTGGTTTTCACGCATAAGTTGCATAGGAAGAGGCACCTCCATAGTTAGTCATGATCGACTTGACACGCGCCATCTCACTACCGATGTGAACCATGTCTTTGTACTCATATTTTGCATTTGATCTGGGAACTTCCACCTGCTACTAGATTTTCCATGAGACTATTGAGTCATGTCTATGTACTCATATTCTGCACTCGAACGGGCAACTTCCCTCTTCTACTTGCTTTTCCGAGAGACTAGAGAACACACCAATGAAAATAGCAAAACTGTGGTGGGCAATATGTCCTTTGGACAGTAAACAGGATCTGCATAAACACAATCTAATATGGTAACGGATGTCACGTTGTTGAAGAGTAGTCGTGTGCCTAGTTAGGAATTCGAGAACCTAAGTATCATTGTGATTGCACCCTCGTAGGCATTTCATGGTTGTTCAATGAATTGGTTCGCGTTGCTTACAGCAAAGAAGATATGCGGTATAAGTATCATCACATAGAGGAGCTTCCCACTCAGTTCTTTGTACCTCCTTTTAACAACTTCATATGTATCATCATCATAAAGCTTCATATTGGGACCATAGGAAAATCTACAAATTTGGAATTTGTCATCCCAAATTCTGAAAGAAGATAAGTCACAAACTTCTTTTGACTCATGCAAATTCTAGACCAAGGAGGTAGTTAAGTTACCCAAGATCCTTGGTGATGAATTGCATTCCAAGGAATTCTTTTGCTTCAGCGATGCACATTGCTTAATCTATTGTAACAATGATATCCACAACAAACACTAGAATGATACCAGTGCCTCTCGATAACATGTATACGAACAATGAATGATCGGCATTATATCTGGTGAAGACATGTTGCTCTATCAAGTTTAAGAGCTTCCAAAACCACTCTCTCTGCTTGTGCTTAAGGCCATAAATAGACATGTGAAGCACCCGTATCTTCGAATACTCCCTCTCAACATTACATCCAAGTGGTTGTTGCATGTACACTACTGCCAACATATCTTCATAGAGGAAGGTGTTCTTAACGTCAAGCTGAAATATTAATAGTCACTCTCTGTTACTATAACAAAGAGAAGGATCCAAACATGCCACAAGAAAGAAAGTATCATGGCAATCCATGTCATTTTGCCATTAAAGGAGCTTTGAAGCAATACATGCTACCATATGTCCGGTAATTCATTGTAAATAACCACTTACACCCACAACCAATGCATCAGTGAGGGCAATGACTAAGGTCCATGAGCCTCTGGACTGGAACCACTAACATGTCCTTTTCTGTAGCTAGTTGTCAGCGATCCAACAATCCCTCCTAATATGTGTGTGGGATTCTAACATTGGATAATCCTACCAAAAACTTCATGTAATATTCTAAGAGATGCTCAAGAGTAGGTCTAAGATGCAAGGAGCTCCTCGCCTTCGATGCAAGTTGTGGATCTGCTCAAGAGTAGGTCGAATTCAATATCTGTTTGCCTTGATATACGCACTTGTGGCATCCATTTTGCAATGTGAGCAAGTTTGAAAATCCTTAATTTTCAAACCGTGTGCCTTTGAAAGCCCAGCCCGGATTTATTATTTAATTTGAGATCTCTGGAGCACTTCTAGTAGTGATGAGAGTGTTGTGTATCTAAGTACAATCTCCCCAATAATGCTTGTATAAACAAGTTACATCACTCTTTCTCGCAGCTTTGTCCTAGCGTGCGCTTCATTCGTCAAGGTTTAGGAGAAGGTAGATTCTACTCCATCTCTTACGACCATAAAGAGCATGGTCCCATTGTCAAGATGGACAAGTTCAACTATGCATGAATCCTCACAGATGCAGATCCGATGTTTTTGCGTTGCCAGGATGGGGTTGAGGATGCAGACCACGTGTTCTTCGTGTATGGGAGCTCCTTGGCACATGGAATCTGTTCGGAACCCATTCGGGTCAGTTTGTTGATGGTGCGGTCCTTTGGGAGTTCATTGGGGAAGGCTGAAGTGGTACGGAGAAGGATCGATCCCGCCTTTTAGCTTTAATTTTAGGCAATTTGGCTCGCCAGAAATGACGCGGTTATAATCGGATACTTTATCTTATGATAAGAGTAGTTGTAATCAGATACTTTATCTCGAATTTTCTCACGATTTTCGAACCTTGTGATCCGATCTTATCTTTACTGTGTACACCAGTTAATGAAGTTTCATGGGATGATTTCCATAGGATTCAAAAACAAGCTATGTGATATAATAGAAAAAAAAATAATGGGGACAAGGAAAAAATATCTACATTCAAAAATGTCATTACTAAAACGAGTGAAACACAAGTCGAGTGAGAAAATGACAAGGGAACCTACAAGATCTATGGCTTGTGTAGAAGCTCTGCGTCTATTTTTTGTTTGGTAAAGTGACAGGAATTGTGTAATTACTAATATGATGACTATGTAAAATGGATATACTATCCTTATTTTTTTCAACGTAATAAATAGTTATAGCATAAAGTAACTTTCTTTGTGTAGTAAACATAATTCATGTAATTACCAGCAGAAACATGATATGAAATTTTTGAAAGGAAAAGATTATAAAAGTACATGTAATTAGGTAAACGTGGATGGCAAATAATGACTCCAGCTTCTTATTTGTCGGTAGTTTTTTTTTCTCGTTTTAGATATGAGCCGTATCAGGATTTCTCACCGCAGCTTTGGGGCGAGGTTGCGAGGCACCGTCGATGGCAGAAATCGGAAAGGTACTGCGTCAAGGCGACGTCGACGACCCAATGCCGCAAGCAGCAACGACACGAGGTGGCGGCACGTCACCGAAGAGATGATGCTGCAGCCTGAAGTTGCACGAGGTAGCGGCGCGGAGCTGAGGCGGCCGGGGATGCGGAATAGGTCCGGTCGACTACGAGCCTCCGAGGCCAAAGAGAGGAGGACGAGCAGCTTAGGGGTTAGGGTTAGGGGATGTCATTTGCAGAGTGGGGACCAAACCGTGAAAATGGGATTGGGCTCATGAAAAACCGAAACCCGTATGGGCCTGTTTGGTTGATGGGTTGGACTGGGTTGGGTTGGGCTGGGATGGGGTGGGTGAATAGTAATCTGTGAGGAGGAAGTACTCTTGTGAATAGTAACCAGGGCTGGGTGGAGAGAGAGAGAGCCTGGGCTGCTAGGTCTACTAGGCATATTATTTTAGTGGTAGAGGTTTCTTGTGTGTGTGTGCAGCATCTATTTAACTTTATTTGAAATTTGTTGAATTTCACATCCATACAACGGCACTCATAAAAATTACTTATTTTCACATCAAAGTTCGTGTTTTTTATTTTAACATCGTTGCTCGTGACTCGGCAACTTTACACAATTTATTTTTAGCATTTTGATCTTTTTATTTTATTTTTATAAATTAATTTCATTTGTCTTTTATTATGGTATAGAGAATGCAAAAAAAGGAATCTTTCTCTGAAGCTCTCTTGTTCTCTCTTCTCCTCTCAAATACTAATTTGTGGGTCCAACCATTCATAGACTATAAGATCTCTCCGAATTAATTTATGCTTGCATTTTGTTTTGTTTAATTTAACAAAATCTCGAAAATTGACGAAATTGAGCTCTTTCTGCATTCATCTATGTGGTCTCTCTTCATCTGCTCTCTAATTAAATCAAGATCACAAATTTGTAGCTTGCATAAATCAAATAAAGTTGAAAAGCATTTGTGTGGCTTGGATGAAAGCAGTTTGAAGTGCTTGTATGTTGCACATTGAACACAATCTCACATGCACGAACTGAACCCTATATTAGAGCCCAAATCCAAGTGAAAAATTGATTGCTGAATTTAAAAAAGGGTTGGCTACTTCACAGTGAGGGAATTACAGTCTCCCTTAGCAGATTGAGCGGTTAAAAAACAATGCATAAGGCATCATCCCCGAGTAACACAAGTAGTCATTTTACAATTCGTACTTTCACCCGTACCTGCTGAAAGCAGATGCAACTAGCTATATGAATTTGGGATGGTCATTATTCACACATAGATTTCTCTATCTATGATACATATATGTTTGATTTGTAAACACCAAGAGCAAAAATCAAGAAGACGATCGCTTCTGCAATAGCTCATGTGAGTTGGTGAACCGATCTTGATTTATGTTCGCTTTGTGACTTTATCTCTGGAAATGACATCTTTAGAACAAATCTATTCTTACATGAAAAGTATGTACAGTAGCATCCTTGTACCATAATCTCTAGACTACTCTTCATAGCACTTGTCGTTTATGAGGGAATTTTTTAACCCGAACTATGTCGGTTCACAATCAAATTTTGAGATGCAACTCAACCCCTCTTGTGGAAGGCAACCTCACTAACTCGAGTACCATCAAATTCAAAACTTTACACCATTACCTCGGCTATCTCATCCCCAAATGTCAAATTCCAAAACTCAGAGGTGTATGACCAAACCGACCCTTATTATGGGTATGCATCTTCGACTCACCGCATCCCCTTTCCATGTCAACATCTCACTAACTAATTTCATGAGTCAAAGCTGTGAGGACTTCAATACCATCTTGAATGCACTACAAACACGAGGAATGATGTGAAAAGACAATGTGAGGAGTATATCCATTAATTCTACGAACTCTGTTTTGACAACCCACTCGCGGTTCATATAAGACGGCTACAATATACAAATTTCTGATCAGACACTTCTCGAATGTAACTCAACTTGGGATGAATTGAAAAATACAATCGCGTATAAACCTGATTACGAGGAAAACATTCGAGGATAGTACGAGGAGATTTTTGATGTGAAAAATAATGAGTTAAAAAAAACACAAAAAATCTAGAGGAAAACCACATCAAGTTGAGGATTTTAATGATTTTACGAGGAAAAACATGGATATAGATATGTCCAACTTCTGACTCAACAAGATCACGAGCCAAATGTTTTTTACATAACGAAGGTGTTCCCTTTACTGCAATATGCAAGTTCAATTTTATCTGAACCCCAGTAAAACAACTGGTGAAACTTGAACCTTCAATAAAATAATGATTTCGATAGCGGAAGTTCTGATGATGATCTTGAATGGCCATATATAATTATTGATTGTGATGTTAATCTAGAGACTGAAATAAATTTTAATTGTGATAAATCCCATGAAATTATGAAACTCGTGTCATGACCCATCCTCTGTCTAATGAAAATGTGAATTGAAATATACGAGTTGTCCACCAACTTCTTAATCTCGACTTTGTGTTTTGGTCCTTGATGAATCTGATGTGGATGATGAATTTTGGAGATGATTTTGATGACAGGAGGGGGAATCGATGTTGAGAGTGAATATGAGGATGAATCTAATATTGATTAC
This sequence comes from Ottelia alismoides, assembly GCA_037367405.1. Lineage (NCBI taxonomy): Eukaryota > Viridiplantae > Streptophyta > Magnoliopsida > Alismatales > Hydrocharitaceae > Ottelia > Ottelia alismoides. The sequence goes on from JAZKJV010000159.1 coordinate 449,061, forward strand.
GAGGAGGAGTCTGAGGAATATAACGATTACGATGAAATGAAAATGAAAGCAACACTGATGCTAATAATGAATCCGGGGATGATGTTGGATATGAATATGAAAAAGATCTAAAAATTGAATTTGAGGATAGAATTGAGAGTAAAGTTTATATGAGTTTTTAGCAAGAGATTCAGATCGAGTTACCACCATCCATTCTCCCACTCACCCCTGACTAGATGCTGGGAGTCCTTCCTGGTGACCCTCTCTAGGATGATCGCATAATCTTCCACTCCAATCTCGCGACCTCTAGTGAAGATGACCCATCCTTCTTGATCTTCCACTCTCTAGATTTTTTCTCCCAATGCTACATCATTTTTCAATCAAGATGACTTTTTTTCCTCTTAATATTTTTTAAGTTAAAAATCGAGGATGAATGACTAACTACCACATTGATTCTGTCGTGGTAAGAACCATCTTCTTGGTCAATTAAAATCGAGGCTTGGAGAGAAGAAAAAAATGATCATATTGATATCAATGCTACGTATATTGATCATCAGTGGTAGCGACTGTTGAAGAAAAATGAACATGAGCCACAAACCCACCCTTGGATTCTTTCGATGGTGCCAAGAAAATAACCCAATGGCATGAACAGATTATTGATTCTTTGAGTAAAAATGATGTCATTTGGGAATATCTTATTGATCACGAAGGTGGAAATAAAATGGATTTATCAAATATGTTTCTGGAAGACAAGTCGACTATGTCATTCATCAAACTACTAACACTGATCATTCACCCATATCTCATTTTACTGATCCCACCCAGAAACCCCGAGATGAGTGATCACTTCCATTCCATGTCCTTTGAACCAAATTGGATACATCACAATGGGTCTCTAAACATGGATGATGCACATACTCGAGATATGGATTATTTTTAACCCTTGCGCCCTGTTAGGGGCATTAAAACCATCACACCTCGTGGGGAAATTCACATAGTTATCTCTCAAGTATTTTCCGTCACTTGCATTAGTTTCTCTTAGTTGTAACTCAATATAAGTATGAGGGGAACCCTCCGTAAAAATTAAAAAAGGCAGAATCATTTGGAAAATAATGAAAAGAAGCATTTTGACCACTTACATCGTGCATTCTCTTCACAATGTTGTCTGCATTGTGTTTCTACCACCATGAGGACATGGCTCTGGCTAAGCATACAAGGGGGAGGGGGTGCATCGCATTTCATGCACTTTATTTCTATTTTATCACAAAAAATTGCATTACATGTATGATAGTTTCCACGTTGCATTATTTAAAAAAACCATAAAAATTCCAACAATCATCAATTTTTTTAAAAAAACATCTACTTCATTCTTGCATACAACAACAACAAAGCCTTTTCCCACAATTAAGTAGGGTCGGCTACATGGATTCTTCGCCTCCATTCAGATCTATCTTGGGTCAATCTCGGACTTATATCAAGCAAACTAAGAACCCTTCGTATAGTCTCTTTCCAACACTTCTTGGGTCGTCCTCGCCCTCTCTTAGCCGGCTCAACATCCCAACACTCGCATCTCCCAACCGGTGCATCAGTTGACCTTCTTTGCAAATGACCAAACCATCTTAAGCGGTTTTCTCGCATCTTATCCTCGATCGGAGCTACACCAACTTTCTTTCTGATTGCATCATTCCGAATCCGATCTTTACGTGTATGTCCACACATCCATCTTAGCATTTTCATTTCTGCTACAGCCATTCTCTGCACATGTCTATGGTTCACAGGCCAACATTCAGAACCATAAAGCATAGCAGGTCTCACGGCTGCTTTGTAAAACTTTCCTTTAATTTTTAAAGGCATTTTCTTATCACAGAGAACAGCAGAGGCTCCTCTCCACTTTAGCCAGCCTGCATTTATTCTAATAGTAACATCTCCATCAATTTCTCCATCATGTTGCAAAATAGATCCCAGATATCTAAAAGAATCTCTCTTCTGGATGTTATCGTCACCAATCTTCACCTCGATTCCTTCACCATTGCTTCCATCAAAGGTGCATTCCATATATTCCGTCTTAGCCCTACTTATACGAAAACCTTTAGTCTCCAATGCATGTCTCCAAACCTCAAGCTTCTCATTTACTCCATCTATAGTCTCGTCAATCAACACAATATCATCAGCAAATAACATACACCAAGGTACCTCATCCTGAATGTGACTTGTCAACTCGTCCATAATCAAAGTAAAAAGAAATGGACTCAAAGCTGAACCTTGATGTAAACCAATGTTGATATCAAAATAGTCAGTCCTCCCCGTCGGGGTCCTTACACAAGATAAAGCCCTATCATACATATCCTTTATGAGATTAATGTATAGGACAGGTACTTGTCTCTTCTCCAAAACTCTCCACAATATCTCTCGTGGGACGGAATCATAAGCCTTCTCCAAATCAATAAAGATCATATGGAGATTCTTCCTTTTAGCTCTATAAATCTCCATTGTTCTCCTCAGCAAATGGATGGCTTCAATAGTTGAGCGACCTGGCATGAATCCGAATTGATTTTCTTTTATTTGGGAAACTTGCCTCAACCTTCTTTCAATCACACGTTCCCAAATTTTCATAGTGTGACTCATCAGCTTGATACCTCTGTAATTTGAACAATTTCGAATGTCTCCTTTGTTCTTATAAAGAGGCACCACGATACTCCTCCTCCAATCTTCAGGCTTTTTCTTACTTCGCCAAATAACATTGAATAGATTCGTAAGCCAAGTCAAACCACGCTCACCTAAAACTTTCCAAACTTCTACAGGGATGTCATCCGGTCCAACACCTTTCCCAGGTCTCATAACCTTCAAAGCCTCCTCTACTTCTTTTCTTTGTATTCGTCTATAGCATGCACGATTCAAGTAACTTTCACTACTAGCTAGATCACCCAAAGTGATCTCTTTATTTCCTTCTCCAATGAAAAGTTTATGGAAGTATTGCTCCCATCTAGTCTCTATATCCTTCTGATGAACAAGCACGTGACCTTCCTCGTCCTTAATGCATCTCACTTGAGAAAGGTCTTTGGTCTTTCTTTCTCTTGCTTTGGCCAACCTGAATATATCCTTCTGGCCCTCCTTAGAGTTGAGATTTTTATACAAAACCTCATAAGCTTTTGACTTAGCTTCGCTTACAGCCTTCTTCGCTTCCTTCTTCGCTATTTTATAGTCTGTGACAGTTTCCTCTGTTCTATCCTTAGACATAGCTTTAAAGCAAGCTCTTTTAATTTTTAGCTTCTCCTGCACCCCTTCACTCCACCACCAAGCCTCCTTTTGACCCGGAGCTCCTCCTTTTGACTCGCCTAGCATCTCTTTGGCTACCTTTCGGATACAAGATGCTACTGCCTCCCACATCTCGTTTGCACTACCGCTACAATCCCAAGATAAGTCTTCTAAAACCTTCTCCCTGAAGCTTGATTGCTTCAGCGGAAGATTCCACCACCTAGTTCTAGAGATCTTAGGAACCTTCCTTTTCTTCACCATCCCTTTTATTTGTAAATCCAAGACTAACAAGCGATGTTGGGTTGTCAAACTCTCTCCAGGGATTACTTTGCAATCTTTGCAACACAACCGATCTCTTCTCCTCAACGCAAAGTAATCGATCTGTGTTCTAGCTGTGCCACACTTATAAGTAATTAAACGCTCCTCCCTCTTCTTGAAAAGAGTGTTTGCTATGAAAAGATCATATGCAGTTACAAAATCCAGAATGACTTTTCCCTCTTCGTTTCTATCCCCAAAACTATGTCCTCCATGCACACTTGCATACCCTGAAACATCTTTTCCCACATGTCCATTAAGATCTCCACCTATGCAAACCATCTCTCTTTGTGGGATTACTTGTAAAATCTTATCCAGATCCTCCCAAAAAGCTTGTTTAGTCCTTTCATCTAAACCAATTTGCGGTGCATAAACTGAGATGATATTCAGAATTTCTTCTTCAAACACCAACTTTAGCAAAATAATCCGATCCCCAAATCTTTGCACCTCAACCACACAATCCTTCAAATCTTTATAAACAACCACTCCAACACCATTTCTGCCCTTATCTTTACCTGAATACCAAAGTTTAAAGCATGTCTTCTCGATCTCCCTTGCTTTCTCTCCAACCCATTTAGTCTCTTGAAGACATAATATATGAATCTTCCTTCTTTCCATTGTATCCACTATCTCCATCAATTTTGCAGTTAAAGTACCGATATTCCAACTACCAATCCGTAACTTCCTTTGCAATCTCTTTTGGACTAACTTCTTTACTCGCATGCGTCCACTATGCGAGAACCCTTGCAAATTTTGGACTGCATCCGGGCGGTGATGCAGCGGAACTAGATTATTTACCCGCATGTGTTCCTCATGCGAGAACCCTTGCAAATTTTGAACTACATCCAGGCTGCGATGTAGCGGCCCTTGCCAATTTTTCATTGCATTCGGGCGATGCAACGCGTCGCAAGTAGGGAACGCCCCAACGAAATCTGTATGTTTGCTTAAATCCATGTTTAAAAGATCCGAACGGTTTCGAGATAAATTCATAAATAGTGTTCTTAGAAGAACTTTAAGAACACTATTTACGAATTTATCTCTCATGCGCTGGTGGTCGGCTACCTAACGCGCTACTTCATTCTTGCATGTTTTTCGAAAATACCAAAAAAAGAACACGTATATTCAAAAACCCACAAAATTTTGCAAAAGTTCTCAAAAATATTTTTTATTCAAAACAATAAGAACTTTTTTTCAAAAATACAAAAATATTTTTCCTAGTTTTATCCTAATTTGTTAGGATTTGAGGTGTAGTTTTTACAAGTTCTGGACTTAGATTGAGAAGATATTTATTCTATTTAATTTCATTAGATTTCTTTAGGCTTGAGTATACAGATTTGTCTGGTTTATTTTGGCTTTATTTCTCGAGTTCCGCTAGTTTCATATGATAATTATAATTATGTGTCTGGTTATATCGTCTTGACACCTATACCCCTATTTCCTCAACCGATTTTCAAACAATACATACCTTACACTTAGCTCAACTCAATTTGTGCATACAAGGTTTGTTTCAAAACTTTGCCAAGGAATGGGGTGGAGAAGTGGGCTTGACCCGACTTATCATGGCAAATCCTGATCTGGGCCCACCATTTTCCCCTCGGGTCATGGGTAGGGTCGAGGCCGAGAAATATTGGGAAAATGCCGATCTAAGCCCGGCCCGAGGCCTACTCATTCGGGCCCGAGTTTGGGCCGGGCTGGCCCAGTTGCAATAAATAAAACTATACTTTTCTTTAATTTTTTATATATGCTTGGATGATATCCGTGGTCTATTCAAGTAATACGATATTTATGATCTACTCTTGTGTTTTAGGTGTGGCACATGTAGAGAAATAAAGAGAGACTGACGGGCCTCATTGCCTTCAGTTTATTCGCCCCAACACTTTCGTATCAATATTAATGTCCAACATTACAACGTGAAGGCAAAAAAAACCCACCACGCCTTTTATTATATGCATGTCTTTCCCACTCAAGTTAATATATGTTATTCGCGTTACCCTTTTTTACTTTGGTACTTTTTAAATTTCCATGCAACGTGCCTTTGCCTTGTTAATTAGACACCTCATTATGTACGTTACAATAAATTACATTTTTTTGTCAATGTTCAACTTCATCCAAATAGTTGCATGTACCATATTTGGATGATGTTGACCTTGATATAATCATCATTTATGACACTACTTTTGCCTGTCTCATAATACAAATGTCATTTTGAATCTATTGCTATTACAAATGTCATATAAATTATATCTCCAATTAGGTTCAACGAGTCAGGTCGGGTTGAAGGCGGGTTATGGTGGGTTCAAAGTCAGGCCGATCCGAGTTCAAAAATTAGAGAAATTTGGAGCATGGCCCTGGCCCATATATTCATAGAGTACGGGTTGGGATGGGGTCAAGTCGGGTACGGACTGGCTCGATCGAATGCTCCCCCCTACTTGTAACACTCATACCCCTAACTATTGTCTCACATCCAAAACTCACAAAGTGTGAGAGTGTTTTATAAGTGATGGGATTACTACTTGACAATTTGGGCTTTAGCATTTTGGGTGGTTGTCAACGTATCTATTTGGGTCTGAACCCAACAAGTTATCATGGCCAATTTTCTTCGAAATGGACCAAAGACCTAAGCCTAGGACGTTACAAATGGTATCCAAGCTATGGTTGGTGTGTTAGATGGATGTTAGGACTAGATAATGGATGGTTAGGATGGGATTTAGGATGAAGAATGAAGCGAGAAGAATTAGGTGAAGATGGCCGGTTAGAACAGAACTCAAACAGTTTGTTCTTGAGGAAGATGATCCAGGTGCTGACTCGTGTCAGCACCTGGTTGGCCAGATGGTATAACTATATTATAACTTATATATTAATAATTAAATGATGCTATTTTAATTAGAAATAAAAATGAAAAATATAAGTAGTTAATTTATCTAAATTATGGAATAATTAATTTTAGAGGGTAATGGTTTGAGCTCAGACGGAGTTGGACCTGCTATAGTGTGACTTCATAAATAGCTTCAGGCGTAGACTCTTTTGCCTGTTCGGTGTCCACCATTGACGACTCATCTTGTTCACAGACATTTCCAATATAATCTACATTATTGTAGAAATCTTCGATAATCAGTTCTTGATCTTCAAGGCTCAGATGGTCCACACATAATTCATCAAGTGCCTCAGCAAAGATCTCATTCTCATCGACAAAGGGAAATTCGAATGTTGTCTCCACTCCTTCCTTGGGGCGGAGGAATATGTGGATCTCAATATCGTCCATGAATAGATTTGTATCTTGAATTTCAACCAGAAAGTCGCAATCTTCTTGGCAGTTTGGTGTAAGCACATTCACTTCCGATGCTCACACTACTAGCTTCGACTCGAAGATGCTCTTTATCTACACTATATTATTGTTGGAGTCGAATGTGATTTCTCCAGTACCATAATTCACTACTATGTCGGTTGTTCGAAGGAACGATCGACCAAGGATGATAGGGGTATGGAGCAGAGGTGTGGAGACATCCATGTCTAGCAGGACAAAATCAACAGTGAACTGGATCCCTTGAATGGTTACGATCATGTCCTCTAACATGCCCCTAGACCGCTTGACGGATTTGTCTGCAAACTGCAGAATCATCTTTGTTGACGCGCGCGGTCCTAGCCCAAATTATGTGAGAAGTGAAGCTGGCATCAGATTGACAGAAGACCCGATGTCGAGCAATGTACGTTCAAACTCTTGGTTGAACATCTGACAACGATTGAGTGGCGCTCCCTTATCTTCATTTATGTACGGGAGATTGATGATGGTGCTGACAGTAGCCATTGTGAGGATGTGATTTTCATGCTTGCCACCTTGACTTCTTGGATCGTGGAGATGAGGCCTATGCCTTGTATTGCATGCATCTTTCAATCCTTTCTTCACAACAAGCATGTATTCGAGAGCTTTCATCAAAGACATATTTAATATCAAGTTTTATATAATTTCCACAATAGCATGATTAGACAAAGCATTTTTCAAATTTTTGATTTTTTTATATTTTCTCATTGCTTCAGGGAAAGGCATATATACATAAATTAAAACTGTATTATTCAATTTTTTATCCATATCGTTGTTTACAAGTATATGGTGTGAATGTACAAGATCATCTACTAGCCGTGGACCAAAAATAGTTGGCTCGGTTTCAAGGGCTGGCTTTGGATCCGCTGCTAACTTTGACATTTTCGATGTTGACTAAACTCCACCGAGGCTGGTGCAGCTATCATCTTTTTATTTTTTTTGAACTTTCTCCATTTTTTTAGATTTGTGGTTCTGGTGCTACAAAAATGTTGCTCGGCCCTTCTACTGCATGAGCCGACGACTCGTCGTCAGATGCAATGTTCTTCCCTTTCATTGTTACCGATGGCTGGAGTGTCCTACCGCTCTTAAGAGTAGCAGCATTAGATAAAAAATAATTAATATTACCTGAATCGGGTTGGATACTACCAGCTACCAGCTCCTTGCGACGAAAGTTGTTCAGGCTTGCCTCAACCTGAGCTGGTATGGCAGTCTTCGCAGTTGTCAAATCGTCGATTTTCTAGCTCATCTCAACCATTTTATTGATTTGATAAGCCAGATAGTCTAGGGGCAGGTTAACATGCACAACCTTGGAAGATTTGACCTGTATAGGCCTTTGGTGCGGCGGGGGAGGTTGTTGTTGGTAAACCTGATGGTTATGATAGCGAGGAGGAGGGTAAGAGGAATATTGAGGAGGATCGGAGTACTGGTTATGATAATGAGCAGCTGGTCGCTGGTTGTTGTCACTCTGCTGCCTATAGCCAGATTGTTGCGGACCCTACTGGTATACTTCCTCCAGTTGTTCTCGTAATGTGGAGGCTGTTGTTGATGAGAGGGTTGGTAGGGTCTTCCGCCCTGCTGCTGCTAGTGATAGGGCATATTGCCCATGTTCTGACCCTGGGGTTGTCCCTGAGGACGGGTTAGTTGTGCCTCATTGTTCGAGACCCCGTTTTATCTCTTGGATGAGTGACAGGGGTTGACAGATCTACTCGTGATAGGCAGGCTGGGACTCTGTATGGTAAACAACCATTAATGTATGGGACTGTGGGGGTTGCAACAGAGTCTGCACGTAATATACATGGTGGACGAGTTGGGGCGGTGGGAAACTCGGCTGAGGAGGTTGTGTCGGTGTTGACCCCTTTTGCTTAGCGGGAGTTTCGATAATGGCAAATACAGAATTACAGGCATTGGCATTCAATGTCTGAATGAACTGCTCTGATTGTTGGAAAATCAAATCGAGCTTCTCCAAGCCCTAGGTCCTCCTCTTAATGACTACGAGTTTTTTGAGGTCCTGTGGCCTCTTCTCATTGATATCAACTTTGGACATGTGGCTCCCTATAATTCTCGGGTTGGAGCTTTCATCCATGTCTTCTGCATGAGTAGCCATGTTAACTGGCTTGTGCCTAGTTGTGGGCATCTTCATGCATGCACGGGATGAGGATTGAGCGGCCTCTCCTTCGGCCATCTCCTCAAAAATTTCCTAGATGAAATCCCCATCCTTGTTGAAATGTGAACCACTGCAAGCCACATCTACTACCTTTTGGCTCTCTAGTGTCAACCCACGGAAGAAGTGCTGGACAAGACTAGTCTTTGGAATGTCATGGTGGGGACACCTTTCTTGCAGATCTTTGAATTTTTTTCCCACGCTTCATGAATCGTTCCGTGGGGTTGTAGAACAAAACTGGAGATGCGGTGCGCATCTGATTCAAGCAATCGAGAGGGTAAAATTTGTGCAAAAAGACATACTTCAGCTCCTCCCACGTGGTCACTATCTTCCCCATATGATTCAGCCAATAAAGGGCCTTGTCTTGGAGGCTAAAAAGGGAAGGGCAATCATCTTGACTACCCCCAGAGGGATATTAGGGTAGTGTGTTGTTGCATAGATGCAGCCGAATTATTGTAAATGGATATACGACTCTTCTGTTATTTTCCCATGGAAGGACAGGAGTAGAGACAAGAACTGTGTCTTCAGCTCAAAATGGGCATGGATGGGTGGAATATGGATCCATTGGGTGACATGGCCTGCCCTAGGGTTGTAAGTTTGCTTCAGTATGGGCTTTGGCTGTAATGGTCTTGCCACTCTTCCCTCGTCATGGGGTCCACATATTGAATAGTTGTCTTCAACGTCATCCATGTTCAGCTCATCTTCTCTTTGGAATCCATCCTCTCTCCTAGCGTCTCTCTCATCGGTCCTCATCATCAAGTCATTTAACATGTCTTGGAAAGCGATCTTGGCTAATCCTTGGTTCATCAACTATTGTTGAATGGCTTGAATGGACGCAACGAGCTGACCGTTGACCTCATTATGTGTGGTATACTTCGCTTCCCCTTGATCTGCCTGCTCGGATGGTTGGGGCTGCGGTCACTTTCCTCTTACAGTAGGAGCCATTTCTGGATCTAACTGAAGTTCTGACTCTTGACCGGGTTGATGATCTGCATGATGGAACATACCCTAATCAGTTTTTGTCTGAGCACCAAATGATGAGATAAGTTTGGGATTAAGGTCAATCTCAGATGGTTGTGAATGGAACATAGGATATTGATTGAAATCAATCTCCATCCACAAGGGGCTGGTTCGGGGAAAAGAGTAATCCCGGTTTATTTGTAAAGGAAGCACTATCTCGGGCTGTGAGTCCATCCCGAATAGCGGATTTATTGGAGAAAGGCAAGTATTGAAAGAAGAAAGGATCAGGGAGTCCAAGGAGAAGTTTGCAAGGTCCAAATCGATTTCTAGGAGACCACTTCTCATTATTGGAGATGTCAGTGACACAGAATCGATGTGGGTGTCAGCGTAGTTCTGTCTAAACCATCGATGGGACGACATCTTGAGAGGGTCAAAAGGAGATAGATGATTGATGACGAGCACAGAGATGAACACAAAATAAAAAGAATGTAAAACAGTAGAAGGCTCACAATGAGCAATGTCAAAGAAAATGAAAATAAGAGAAGGAAAGCAAAATGGCACAAGTGCATGATATTTTTGATCTCGACCTTAATAAAAAAAGCAATCAAACCTTAAAATAATGGATTCACTAACTCAACCCGTGAAACCATAAGAGTTCGACTATTTTTATCTTTTCAATTTTATGGTTATTTATACAGGAAAGAATTACCACGAGTCCTTAAATGGCTAACCCCAGAGGAGAGCATGTACTGCTAGGAAGAGTCTACCCGTACTTGTTCCATCTCCTTTGTATCATGTGATATGCACTCTTTAAGATTCCCAACCTCGTGCCTGGGTGGCTACTCAACCAAAGAAATAGAGAGAAGAAGCAAATAACGGTGAACCCAAATACTTTGTACCAGGCTCGTAACGGAATCACCTGTGAGCGTTCTAGGCCCCACTCAGACACAAACCAATGAGACAGACACCCTCATGAGGACACGACCTAAGCTCAGTACTTCAGACCATGTCGGATGCTCCCCACAATGCGGAAAGACCGTGCTCGATAAGGCCCTACTCAGTCACGTACGATAGGAGCATCGGTACTTCAGCGATTGATGGATCTCAATTTCATCACCTTTATTCTACCATATTGACCTTAAAACCCCTAGCTAATGCATGTATATAACATTATTTTATACAAATTAACATTTACTATTTATTCCATTTATTGTGTATAAAAATAGAGTTTTAATGCCAAAATTATAGAATAAATAAACGAAAAGAAAAAGAATAAAATATCAAAGGTATTTTATGACCCGAAACCCCGATACCTAGGCATCTTGATGGCTGGGTTGACAAGGAATAAAGTAGGGAGGATAAGGGCCCAAAATCCATTGAAATTTAATTCTTTTATTCATCAATATTACATTTTTAGGACCTATTTTATTTTATATTTTTTATACCTAAAATAAAGAACCTTCGTACATAAAAGTTGTATATAAAAATACAAATGAAAATACAAAAATTGATTTCATAGAAAAATAACATACAATGTACTTTTTATGCTTAGAATAAAAATTCAAAACCCAAACTTCCCAGACCCATATCTCCTAAATAAAAACTCAAAATGTATCAAAATTATCTTTAATTGTATATAACTTTTACTAAGCTATTTAATGAAGGTTGTTTCATTTAATTTTGAGTTAAGGTGTAAAAGTTGGGTTTTGGACCTCTATTGTATAGTAGACCCAAATAAAATAATCATTTTATTTATTCTATATTATTTTTAGAATTTTATATTTTTTAAATATCATTTATAGTATAACTACATATTTAAAATAGAACAAAACTATAAATAAAACATAGAAATAAAATAAAATACATAAATACATAAATGAAATACCTATACGTGTACATGTACAATATATACATCTATTTATTTAATTGTACATATGATATTATAAAAATATACTAAAAATATATTTATGTATATAAAAATAAGTTATAATTTTATAAAATAATAAAATCAAAAATACCAAAATAAAATTAAAATGAACAAAATATAGGTAAATATACCTATAAATGAAACCCTAAATCTAACTTGTAATAAATAACTTCATAAAAATAAATAAGAATCATATTAAAATACTACAGAAAATAAAACAACTTTTTTATGACTTTAAGTTAATAAAATCATATGTTAATTATTAATGAATTTATAAATAAATTCAAGGTTGGTTTTTCGTGGTTGGTCCACATGGACCAACCAGGTTGCTTCGCTAGTTGACTGCGGTCAACTGTCTGACCTAACCTCCTAGCCCTGTTAGAATGACTGTCTGCCTTCCTTCTCGAACTTTTCCCCCTCGATACGTCAATCGAGGGGTTGTACTTGCTTCATAGGATTTGAACCTTGTTCACCCACGATTCACGTCGGGCAAATCTTCTTCGTCGTATCTTCTTCCTTCGTCTGTGATCCCTCCTCGAAGACCTCCTTATCACCATGCCTGTACATATACCCCTCCTCATGCATTTTCATTTTTTGGTTTGATTTTCCACTGCTTTAGACCCCGTGGAACGCACCAGGGTCGAGCTCCTCATGACAGGAGGAACTCCTCGCTCTTCGCAGCGAGGAAGAAGCTTGGTGGAGGTTGTTCCCAGCCATCTCCACCGCTCCTCGACATGAAGTTCTGACCTTGCATATTCGACTGCTAGAGGCAGTTTTCCTTTGCTCATTATATACTCTGTATCCTTATGTTTCAATTTATGCTTTTATTTTGTTGTTTGGATCACTTGTAGTAGTTTAAAATACCAAACTCATAGTTCGCCAGAGCTTGCCGGTGAACCCTTCTATCATGCACCGCCTATTCTTCGAACCACCTTCCATCTTCACCTCCTTCCCCTGTTGATTCCCTATGCCCCACACCACTCTAGCTCAATCGATCCCCTTTGGAATCGAACTAGGGTGCTCCACCACCACCATCTCGTTGGAGCACCACCGCCTCACCCCGCTATGCCTCCATTGCACCCTATGAAGGGTCGACATAATTTGCACTCGACCCAGTAGCGTTTTTGTACAAGTCATGGAGGAGTTACACATGCGAAGAACCGCGAATTTGCCTTTTTAAATTGTTGGAATTAATAATTAAGAGATATTCGTCGTAGTCAGGCAATTTCACGATTGATAAAAAACCGCTAATTTAATTAATGCCAAATTAAAGTGAGCGGTCAAAATTTTTTTACCTGGGTAAGTCCAAGATCGAACTCAGGGAGGCAACTGTCTCCTTAGGTTGGTTTTTAGTTGATCTTGAAGTTAGATTTTCAAAGAGGAATTTTTTGGTATTTTTTAATGTAATAAATGAATGAGGCAAATGCAGTTTTGGCAAAATTCATGGGTTAAATTGCAAATTTTGATCAAACTATGTCCAAAAATCCTCAAACTTGACCAGTATGTGAAATGCAATGAAATTAGAATACTCTATTTTTTTTGTAATTTTCGATTGCAAGATGAATTCTCTGTGAATAAAATAATGTGAATAATGAGTTTTTCAATAATTAATTATAATAAATACTAAATCTATTTATTTTTAGGAAATAAAATTATCTAAGATAGGTCACTAGGTGATCTATCTCAGAAAATTTCTAAACCCAAAAATGTTGAATTTAATACCTATTAAAATTAATTAATGAAATACACGAAATGATTTTTAGAGAGAAAATTATGCATGCAAATGTAATTCTTTTTGGGCACAATGTTACTAACAATTAATTCTACTATCACTAAATTTTTGGCAATTTTTGTAGCTCTTGTTAATGATCTATAAATTTCTAAGCTCAGAAGGGGAAAAATATGCTAATTCTCACAAGAATATTAGTATTTAATTAACCATAGAAAATAAAAATATTCCAAGCATGCCACAATGTAGAGATTTAATTGTAGAACATCATGCAATTTTTAAATAATTAAAATAATGATGAAATGAGGTTGAAAATAACATGCAAACACAGGGTTCTATATGCAAAGACTGAAATAAAATTGGTAAAAATGAAATATGCTGACGAGGACTTTTATGCAATTACCAATACATAAGCGGAGTTTGCTGAAATTTTCCCATGGAATCGCGTGCCTTACGCATGAGCTTCTGGATGGGGGGATTTGGTGTGAATTATTGAATCAGTAAGGGTGTTCATGCAATAACCCCTCAAAAGCACGTGCAAAGCACGTGCCTGATCTAAGCAGGGTTAAGCTGGGGAATCTGCAGATCTGAGAGGAGTAACTCGTAATTTCACCAGGCGTCACGTGATGAGCACGTGACTGGCCAGGAGCCTTGAACTTGGAGCAGCGATCTCCTGTTAGGGGAAGAGGTGCAGAGGCGGTTGGATCGAGGACAGAGAGGAGGCGAGGCAGCGCGCTTGGTGGTGCTACTCGGGTCCAAGCAGCGGTTGGAGTTGGATGGCTCTCTTGGATACAGCGGAGACGACGAGAAGCTAGAGCCCTTCGCGTTGCTAGAGGAGCTCTTAACGGGTGGGCGCTGAGAGCGGTGGAGGAGCAAGGCAACCCCTCGCATGGTGAAGCAGGAGGTTGAGTGTGACCACGGGGATTGCCATTGACGAAGCTGCTGGGACGCGCGACTGTGGTTGGTGGCAGAGGGAGCTGCTAGCAGGAGGTGGTGCCGCAGGTTGCCTGCAGGTGTCGACGAAGATGATCCTCGGAGGGCAGTCAGTCCCCCCTCCAGGTGGCGGTGATGAGGGGGCGGAAGCTCGCTGCGGGAGGTCAGCTGCTCACGCTTGGCTGGAGCACTGCCGTGGCGATTGGGCGGAGTAGAAGGAGCGAGGCAGCTCCTTGCACAGTGAGACGACCTGGAAGCACGCGAGTGCCCATGGGTGGTGTAAAGCCTTAAACTTGGCCTCTCATATTCTATATAATAAGATCCGGCTCGTCAAGAGGAAACCAACGGAAATTATTTCGTGTGAATCGGACTTCGTTTCGATTTGTTATGATTTTCAGAAGAAAGAGAAGTAAGGAGGTTTAAAAACTCATTAAACCTTAATGACTATTATTAAGATAGATTAATTGTGATTAAGGAAACTAATGATGGATCAAGGACCGCTAATCAACATTAGCAAACACTAATCATAGATCAACAGAAGTTAAGCATAAGCTATGAAAGTTAAATCATGATTAATGAAAGTTAATCACGATTAGCGTTAATTAAGCGTAATTAGAGAATCTAGAATCCTCTAGAATGTTATAACTTAAGCCCTAAGTTTGGGATAAGCTTTGGCTAATACCATGGGCCAAAACCATGGGCCGCTAACTGCGGTGAAGGGTTAAACCATGGTTTACTAACCATGGGTAGCGGTTTTCTGGAGCATATAAATACCCCATGCCCATTCATTCTCTACGACTTCCACTACCACCACCACCCCAATGGCTAGGGTTGAGAGGTCGGGAGGAGGAGTGGGAAGCAGGGAAGGAGCGCTAGCGAAGCGCTGTTGGAAGAACGAGGAGGAGGAAGGTACGATCGTCTCTAGTTTGCTTGTAAGTTAGGTCTTCGATTCATGTTCTTTTTCCACTTTGTTTTTTGATTTATCTTCTTTCTGGTTCTTTTTCTGTTGTGGTTTGAGGAGAAATCTGTGTAACACCCTACTTAGGTGCGTGCAGCTATCACGTTAGTGAACCCTATGATTCATCACACATTCACTCACCTAAGATGCGTGGTGTCTACCGATTCTTTATCGCTTATGATTTTATTCTTTCAATTCTGCTTTTATAATTATTTTGATGGAGAAATATGTGTAATATCCTACTTAGGTGCAAGCGTCTATGCACGTCAGTGAACCCTGTGATGTGTCACACATTCACTCACCTAAGACGTGTGGTGTCTACCTATTCTTCATCTCTTGTTATTTGAGTATATTCTTTCAATTTCATTATTGTTTTCCTCTCGATGATTTTATAGAGGAAACTCTTTCTGTTTTTCTTTTAAAATATGTCCCGATATAAGGGGATATTCTGCCGAAATTTTCCTAGAAATATCACCCCGTATAAGGGGAATTTCTGCCGAAATTACAAAAGTAAATATGTTCTTTGTGTTGTTCATGTTCTTCGCGTTCTTTGTTCGTTCTTCGCGTTCTTGGCACGTTTTAGCATTTTTGATAGAAAATGAAATTTGATCGTTTCAGGTGCTAGAAATCATTCTATTGGAAAAGAATCACGATAAAGCACTGTATACGAGAGAGAGGGAGCTCGATTAGGTAACGAAATCATTCCTTTTACTGTTAGATTTTCATATGAGATCATTGAGGTTTTTGTATTTATGCTCCTTGCTACAAAGAACCCTAATTTGGCCATTTATGAGAAAGTGTGAAAAGTTGCTTCATGATTTCAGCTAAAATAAGGTCTAAGCATCGAATGGATGCAATGGTTTGGAAAGTTAGGGTTTGAAAGTTAAAAAGAGCATAAATATGAGTATATAAATATATGCATTAATATATGTGTAAGTCTATACTCAATATTTATGGTTTCGCTAATCTAAGGCTTAACGGAGGAATTATGTCATGGGAATTGACGTGTTTTGGGTTGGATCCTGAAAAGGATCGTGTGTCACATCGAGGATGACTGGGAGTAGAACTACAGGTCGGGCATGCTTGTAGGTTTGTCGGAAGGAACCCGTATTGACGTTGCCCTACATAGGTGGCACACGGTTGCCATGTTATGATAAGTGCACACGAAATGAATGATTTGAAACACGTGGTACCGGGAGCCAATATATTCGGGTTGAACGACGGAAGATGTGGTCGTGGCATGTGGAGGCACGAGTGGTTCAGTAGCGGCTGGGTCACGATAACATGTATTTAAAGCCGCTAGGTTATGTGATTAATGGTTAGCCTGAGGTTTTAAGAAACTGGGTCCTCGAGGATGGTATGCTCTTTTGTTTTTTCCAGGCTGAGGGTTTGAGACCCTGAAAAAATAAAAGAAAAGGAAATTGTTAGGGTAGTATTAGAGGATTGGTCGAGGCGATCTGCGGCGGCATAAGCTTACCAAAAGCAACACAATATCCAATCACGAAGTATCCACAGCTTCGGAGTCCATATAGTAGCGAGGTAATTCCCTGGACCAATCCCTGACGTGGAATAGAAAGGAATATGACTTAAATTAATGAGAAAGAATGAAACTTTTTGTGATAACAAGTTTTGAAAAAAAATACACAATTTGTTTGCTTTTCTCTTCTTCGTTACTTAGCATTCGCTAATTTTTATCCTATGATTTATGGAAAACCCAATAGGTATCGGTGAGTCATTGCAAGGACTTCAACAATGCGGCCAGTTTACATAGTAGATATCCAGCCAACCACAATAGCTTTTCTTTGTAAGGTAGTTAGTAATCTTTATGTGTATTTCCTTCCAGCTGATGTACATGTAATGGTTGTAGTGGGACAATGATTCATGTGAACTGTATTTTGTAAATGGAAAAGTGTTAAAATACTTCCTTCTGAGTATTTTTATTTGTGATCTGTTTCTGAATGTTAGTTATGATTGCTGAATAAATTATTGCCGAGTAACCCGATCCGGATATGGGAGGATCCGTCGGGGTCGTGACAGTTTGGTATCGGAGCCCGGTAACTATGAGCGATATTCAGAAATTAAGGTTGTATTAAGATCCTTTGATCTTAATCATTGACCGCATTACCATTCACAAGTCATTGTCCTTATGTACACCATGTTAAGACATATAGGATTTGACTTTAGCCTTGATTCATCATAGGATCATGGCAGACGACGACGTGTCTAGACAATTGACGTCTATGATGGTGATGCCCAACGAGATGGGGCAAAGGTAGCATGCATTAGAGCAGAGACTCAATGCCACAATGAGAGATCAAAGTCATTCAGTACCGTGAATGTCGGAGTTAAGGGTTATGTTCATCCATCTTAGGAAAAATCTAGTTATGTAACTCCATGGAGTAGACCCCTATTCCTAATCCTACCAAAAATATAATATTTTGATAGAAGTACAACACCATTATTTGGTTAAAGGACAAGGAGGTAAAGTATTTATAATCCAAGATATCTTAGATGACTACGTGATATAGATTGTAGGACATCATTTACCAGCTCCTCTACTACTTATTGAATTATGAATAATTTTGATCTCATCCTGGGGATGGATTGGCTAGAAAGACATCATGCATGCCTTGAATGCTTCCAGAAGACAATAATTGTTCACATTCCTAACTCGATAGAGTTCCAGTTTATTGGAAAAGCATCCAATGATGATGTCAAATACATCTCTACTCTAAAGGCTCAACAACTATTAGAACAAGGGTGTCAAGGCTATTTAGCTTATGTATCCACTACATCAGGGTCAGATAGAATGATAGAAGATGTGCCTATAGTGTGCAAGTTTCCTGATGTATTTCCAGAAGAATTACCTAGATTACCACCTGAGCGAGAGATTGAATTTGAAATCTCTCTCACACTTGATACTCAACCTATCTCTATTCCTCCATATAGGATGGCACCAACGGAGTTACGAGAGTTAAAGGTACAATTACAAGAACTGTTAGACAAAGGCTTCATTCGTCCTAGTACTTCACCATGGGGTGAACTTGTTTTGTTTGTAAGGAAGAAGAATGGGTCGATGCGGTTGTGCATTGATTATAGACAGCTAAACAAGAAGATAATAAAGAATAAGTATCCTCTACCAAGAATAGATGATCTCTTTGTCCGGTTACAGGGTTCGATTGTGTATTCCAAGATTGATTTAATATCTGGATACCATCAGTTGAAAATTAAAGATACAGATATTTCGAAGACAGCTTTTTGAACTAGATACCGACATTATGAATTCTTAGTTATGCATTTTGGACTGACAAATGCCCCAACAACCTTCATGGATCTCATGAATAGAGTATTAAAGGAGTTCTTGGATCACTTTGTATTATTCTTTATCGACGATGTGCTTATTTACTCCAAGGATAAGTATCTACATGAAGACCATCTCAGGCAGGCACTTGAAATACTAAGGAAGAACAAACTGTATGCTAAATATAGCAAATGTGACTTTTGATTGCCCGAAGTATTCTTTTTAGGCCATGTTATTTCAGAGGAAGGTATATCTATTGATCCTGCAAATGTTAGTGCGGTAATAAGTTAGGAA